>CAWUFW010001064.1:2537500-2977500 GCA_963921515.1 Calotriton arnoldi
ATAGAATTGAACTTGTTTTCACTAAAGGTCGAACAATGATCCATGGCTTTATGCTTTCTATCAATGAATTTTATTAGGATGTTTTATGTATGTAAAGTATATTGTTTTGGTGTAATGGTTTTAAAAGACTGAACACTTGAATAAAGATTGTTTGATAGAGAGGGGAGGTGAAGAGCTGTTGCAGTAGCGATGAGTGATAGTGGGGATAGTAAGAGGAGAAGCTAGAGGGTATGACGTTCTTGAATGAGTGAATGGAAACGGGCCAAGGCAAACACTAAACATCAACCATCGCCGGAGGGAACTCTAAGAGGAGTTTGCCAATTGGGAGACACAGCAAGGCAAGCAGTGGGTAGTGGTGGGCTGGTCAGAGCACACGTCTGCTGAGAAACTGTAGCTTTCAATCTGAGTTGATCGGGGGTGGGGGGAGATAAGAAAAATGTGAGAAAAACTTAAGGTCACCTGACCCTGAGGGACAACCAAAGTGGAGAAACCAGCGTGGCAGCCGTAGATCTGCACGTCGCCAATCTTCAGATATACATGAACAATGAATACTACTTAAAGTCCTTAGAGAATCCAGGTTGAAATGTCTGTATTTTAAGATTTTACACTATTGGTATTGAACTCCTAGTAAGGTGAATCAGATATGCTCATTACCCCATGACCAATGCTGGGGTTTTCAGGACAACTGCCATCTATTTCATATTCTCTGGTCTTCTCCAGCCTTACAATCTTATTGGATGATGATATTGGCCCATCTGCGACTTCAGAGAACCCTCCACATTACCCCATCATCCCACCTAGGGATCCTACATGACACAATTGACATCCCCAACTTGGACACTCATAGATGGCTAGTCACATCCTCGGCAGTGGCCAAAATGTGCATTCTCTGCCACTGGCTCCAACCTACTGGCCCAACATGCCATCAACAGCTAATGGAATTCCAAAGCACCCCATGAACACACCACCTTCAATCTCAATGAGAAGCTTGAGGAATTTGAGACAGTAAGGGGTGCTTTCCTCACAGCTGAGGGGGGTTGTCTGATAGTTAACCTCTTTGTGATTCTGTAGTACCATGGTACTGCACCAGACCTCAGTCTTTACTCAGGTTTTACAAAGTAGTTCGTAACTTTATCCATGACGTTATTGAGTGGAGCTTCCATCTATGAGCTCTGATCTGACTCCATTGCTCCTGTGATCCAGGACAATATGCTTCTCTTACTCTGCAGGCCTTGTGACTAACCCCGGGCGGAGACCTCCGCTCCGCCCGCGGAGTGTGCAGAGATTTGCCTTCTCCGCGTTTCGCGGAGAAGGCAAATCTCCGCAAACTGCAGAGCGGAGTTGGCCAGCCCCCGCCTCCACCCCCATTATCAACAAGTAACTAAACATGAATTAAAAATACACATGCGCATTTCTCGCAAGAAATGCACGGGTGCGCGCGCATGCGCAGTTTTCACCAGGATTACCGATAGGGCGAGGAAGAGGAGGACTGCAGCCCGGGGACGCCGCAGTACAGAGGTAAGTGGTTTTAAATGTATTTTTTAATTCATGTTTACTTACTTGTTAATAGGGGGGTGGAGGCGGGTGGCGTAGCGGAGCTCCACGGAGTTCCACGGAGTTTGTTTGCGACTCCATGGACCTCCGCGTAGCCCCGCTACGCCCACTACGCCCAGGGTTACTTGTGACACCATCCTCTATCCTTCACACACCTTGCTGGGAAGTCATGTTGGAAGTGGGGGCTGGCTAAAGTTGGCATTGCCCAACTATACATTTTTCATATATTTATGGAACCATGGTTATGACCCATCACCCCCTTTCCTGTCTTCACAGTGTAGGGTGATCAAGAATGCATCTCCCTCTGGAGCCCCAGTCCATCCCTCTTTATACTGGCCTGCTACTTGCAAGGCATGTGGTGGAGTGGGAAGACATACTCTTCTGATACGTTGACCTATTAATCTATTGATAAGGTGAATTGCGGTCATCCTAAAAAACCAAGGCAGAGGCCGGGGCCTGGACCTGGACAAGGATAGAGGGGCGGGTTTCCTGCTATATGTTTGGGCATCAATCTGTTTATCTTCAGCTGAGGAACGTAGACTGGCAGGACTACAGCCTCTCATTTTGGTAGGGGTTGGCCTCAACGGTGCGTGGTAGGAGTGAGTAGATGGGCTTAATTGTTTTGATTTTGATTGTCTTGAAAAGTATTATTGTATTATATTGCACCTGTATTATATTGTTCTTCTACATTATACCTGGAAACACTACCCCCATCTATGTATGTTTCTCTCCAGGACAATACAATGGTTCTGTTATGTTCCCCATCCTAGGTCTAAGTAGCAAAGCGACCTTTTACCTACATTTGTCCTACCTTGCTCTGCATAACGGTTCTAGCACTGAACTTTTACCCAGTTATGTGCTGACTAACTGTCGATTGGTTTCCTTGAAACTAGCCTCATTTATCATGCACCAGGATTCTTAGTAAAGTCCTCTGCACATGACGTGCATAACAGGATTAACATACTCAGTACAAAAGTAATGGCTATCTGCATCCTAGGGTGACAGGACTACTTTGCATAGTTGCAATTATTGATTTAGGCTCATTTCCATAATCATACTCACAACATATCAATTGTGATAGGACTCCGATGCTATCTTTGTGGTATAAATGAACCGCACCTTCACTAGGTAACTAGAGGAGACGCTTCCACGCTGACATAAGACACAGGTCTCTGCATGCTGAAGCTTCAACAAGCAGCGGTCTGACATCCCTTGCGGGGTGTCCAACTCGTAACCAAGTCGGGGTCCTTCATTCTCTCCCATCCGGTAATGGGGCTGGCTCTTTCCTAGGGGATTCTTGGCTTCACACCCAAATACATGCTAGGTACACTTAGGTAGGGTCTGCATCGTAGGAGTACGCTTGATTACTGTCATGTTTATATGCCTGCATATATTCACTGTTTTAGCACCATGGTAGAATTATACCTTCTGTTCACTTTATTGGTGCTCGTAATCTTTTACATTTGCTTCTGTCTAATGATTGTTGCAGCGAATATGTTTTATACTAGAATGACGCTGGTTCAATAAATGCTTATTGAAAACGTCCCCAAGGCTTATTCTGTGTATCTCTCTGAGACTAAGTGAGCATGAATGACTGAGCAAAAAGTACTGTACTGTTTCCACGAACCTTGTGGGGTCAAGGGTTGCCATGTTAGATGGTTGCCAGAAACTATTCGCTCCTTGGTAAGGTTCGGGGGCTTATGGTGGCACTGTGAGCTAGCTGGTTTATAGGTTGACATATCCAGTCTATACACCAATCCCTTAGTTTATGTTACCTACAAAAGTGCAGATCCTATGTAAATTTAGGAACTACACGACATGGCACCCAACGTTGGTTTGGTTCTTATTTAATGGTCAAATCTTAGTAGTTCAGTCGTGATTTTCTCAGAGACCCCAACTTACATTTAACCAGAGACGACTGGAGTGGGAAGGGAAATTCGCCGCAGCTGAGTGGGTATATCCAATGTGTTAGCTGTAGGTTTGTTCAAGCTTGAAGGATTATAGTTCCCCACATTGTGCAACACATTATCTCTTTTCCTTACTACTTCCTCCCACAATGTCTGTCACTGGTGATGGCGTTGCGAATACAGGGAAAGAAGATCAGGAAGTTGTTCTTAACATTACAGAAAAATGCAGACATGAAATTACTATGAAATTAATGGAATACGGCCTCCTGGCAATGGGTGGTAGTGTTACCTTCATGATTGAGGCACATGAGGCATTCAGAACAGAGATATTCTATTCTTGGGTCAAATTCCCGCCTGCAGATGCATGCACACATTTGTTTCATACTTACATTGAAGATGAGACACCTGAAGAATACTTTCCATACGTGGACGTAGAAGTCCCATTAACATACCAAGACCATATTAATTGGTTTAATGGCGCCCTCCCCCACACCACAACAAATGTGAGACTCGGTCCGCTCAGCAGAGATGGAGCAACCTGGCAGGTCCTAGCTGCTTACACACCACATCCAGAGATAGATACAGTGCAAGCAGCAGAATTACGTACACTTTACAGAGTCGTAGTAAAACTATACAGAAACCTTACACTGTTCATAATGCGAACCCTTACAATTCAACCTACGAGGGTTACTCAGGCTGGTCAACCTCAAATGACTACGACAAATATCAGCCCACAAATGCTGAACGCGATTACGTGAGCAAATGCCGTTCTGGATAGCACAGAAAATAGCACAGCTTGAAGCAGTATTTCCACATACAGGCCTGCAGGAAAAACACAGAATACTAACAATTTGCTTGTCAATGGGAATAGCTCCCCCGATAGAGGATTGTACCACTTCGGGTACAGTTTTTGGTGCCGTTTATACCAGAACTCATGGTACCCCCCTCAATAGAAGTTATATCCGATGTATTGAAACAAATACAGAATGAGTACGGAGCAGAACCTGACCTGGACTTGTGGATGAAACTGATTTTGCCCAGGTATCAGCAATTATGTTAGGTAACATAAAAGGGGAGGCAATAGCGGTGGCTATACGCCAATGCCTGAGGGAAGTCACTCCTGCACAGCAGGAGCGAGAACTACCTAAGATTATCGAAGAAACCTATGCTTCGCTGGGTAGATATAACTTTGGAGCTAGACCTGGAAAACCACAAGTGACGAGCAATCCTGAAAAGGATAACTCAAAGCAAGCACCTGATTCTTCTAAAAAGAAATGGGACAACAAACAAACAAAAAATAATAAACTGATAGGCAATTTTGCCCAGGTATCAGCAATTATGTCAGGTAACATAAAAGGGGAGGCAGTAGCGGTGGCTATACGCCAATGCCTGAGGGAAGTCACTCCTGCACAGCAGGAGCGAGAACTACCTAAGATTATCGAAGAAACCCTTGGTAGAGATAACTTGGGAGCTAGACCTGGAAAACCACAAGTGACGAGCAATCCTGAAAAGGATAACTCAAAGCAAGCACCCGATTCTTCTAAAAAGAAATGGGACAACAAACAAAAAATAATAAGCAAAATGCATCACGATCACGGGTTGGGTCTCCTCAACAGGAGCCCTCTGAAAAAAGATATAATCTTAGAACCTGTGATAATATAAAAAAAAACCTGACAGGTATCAGGATACTGATACACGTTCCTCTCATTCCTTTCAGAGTTCATCAAAACACTTGGAGAGGGAAGGACAGTCAGAACACAGATCAGAAGAGCGAGTCAAGCCGAAAGGAGAGACACATCGCACTTCAGACTACATTATCAAACAAGAAGATAAACCAAGCTGGGCGAGATTTCCGGGGGAACATGGCACCCGCTAGCTGAGCGGTGCGCGCGTTCGGAGAACTCTCCCTACCCCCGTGGCACAGACAGCAATGTTACCTGGAGTAGACTGAGTTTAGCGCAGTAAACTGTGGAGGTCCTTTTTTCGGCCTTGAATACGAAGAGAGCATAAGTCGTGTGAATGTGTATCCAGCTCTTGATTCGGACTCCCAGTGTCTCTCGATCACCCGGCCCGCTCCACCTCCCGCGCTGGTACGGAGCCGCCCTGGAGTTGAGGCGCGGTCGCAGAGCGGCGGCCCTCGGTCTCCTCCGGGTCGGCAATGGCAGCGCCAGCATCAGCCGGTTCTTCAGGACGGCTGTGGCTGGCTGTGCTGGGGAGAGAGTGGGATCTATCCCGGAGGAGGTCTTGGCTGCATACGTCCCGAGCGTTTTTTCTCCTCATACCGCTACTGCTACGAGCACCGTTTCTGCCGGTAAGAGCGCAGCATCCTCTCCGCAAGATGTGGAATCCTCGGCATCTTCGGAGGTTTTAGGCGGGAAGCGTGAGCAGTTAGGTGGCAAAGATGTCTCCCATAGTCTAGGCAGCCCGGTGTCAATCGCAAACAAGCGAGGAGGGAAAAAAAGAGGAAAACGCGGGCAAAGCGAGTCTGGCCAGAAGAAAACGAACATAAAAGGAAAAGTCAGTGGGATACGAGAGACACAAATAGAAGAGAGTCAGGGTTTGGTGAATATAAGGGATAAGAACACAGCCTCCCCTAACGAAGTCTCCCCTAACGAAGGGACAGCCTTTCAAAACTATCAGGTCAAGGGAAGGAGTATAAAAGGAAAGAGGAACAAATCTGTCTCTTCATATAATAAAGTGAGAGTTACCCCATCACTTCGGTCCTTCTTTAGAGTACAACCTGAGATCCTGATTGTCACAAAGCAGGGGGAGGACTCCAGGGATAACTCTGAAATTTACCCCGCAAGCTCTGTAGTCGGGGTCTCCCGAGTTAATATGGATTCTAAGGGGGCACTTCCCGGCCAGAACGCGACATCCATGCCTATACCTATTGCAGTCTCGGAGAAACTGCCGGAACTGCAGTTAGGGGAGGGAGCAGAGTTGGTCACTCAAAATCAAGGGGATGCCATCAACCATTCCTCAGGGGCCTCGATTGAAGCCTTATTTACCTCATTAAAAGAGGACATAAAACAGGGATTTGCAGTCTCTGCAGACAATCAAAGTGAGATAAGGAACGTATGCGAAATCCTAGAGAGGAAGGTTGACCTCCTAAATTCCAGGACCGAGTAGCTAGAGAGCTCTGTTGAGGAACTTAAGAATAATCTGGGGACAGCAGAGATAAAAATCCAAAGCTTACAAAGAGGTGAAGCTGCTTTGCGGGACAGAATGGAGACGTTGGAAAACAACTCTCGCAGAAACAACCTGCGGGTTATGAATGTTCCAGAAGGGAAAGAAGGGACAGACATTAAGACCTTTATGATTGCTTTGCTCAAGGAGGCCCTATCACTTGAAGAGTCAACAGAGCTCTTAGAAAGAGCCATCCAAAGGATTCATAGGGACCCATTTCTTCATAACCCTAATAGGGCAAAGCCCAGGAAGATCCTTATTAATTTTCTCACTTACTCGGTTAAAGAAAAAATTCTGAATCTGGCCCTCAAAGAAAAGTCGTTAAGAAGCAGGGACTTTTCCTTTGAGGTTCGTTCGGACTTTCTAAAGCCACTCTGGAAAGGCAGTGGGAACTCGGCAGAAGAATGGATAGCTTTAGGAAGGTCGGGGCTGTAGTGCAACTGAAATTCCCGGCCTTTCTGAAAGTTATGCATAATAACAAGATGCATAATATTAGGTGAGCCCAAGAGGCAGACGATTTGCTAGATACAATTAGCAAGGAGGTCCCATAAGCCGTCAGAGGTATTCCTATTTCTTGGTTTTGAGAATGGGTCAGGTCAGAGAAGCTGAGTATGAGTAAATTGAGCTTCCTTTGTTTCTTGTCTATCCCCACTCCCTGCTTGGTCAATGGTTTGGCAAGATTTGGTTTAAAAAAGTTCAGGGAAGAGAAATAAGGGACAAAAAAAAAAAGGTAAAATAGATGGCGTATAGTATCTTTTGAAAAGATAAAACATTAAAAAAAAAAAGGGGGGGAGGTTGGTAAAAGAGCATAAATCAAAAAGGGAAAAGAAAAAAAAGAAAAAAAGAAATGTGTGTAGAAAATGGAAATAAGTAGGGTAATTCACAGCCACTACAGAAATAGGGGGGAGTAGTTCATGGACGCAATATCTGGTCAAACACCGGACCAGAGTAATGGGGGAAGGGTTCCCTAAGGGGGGAGGAGGTAGGGGGTGGGGGGAGGGGGAGCACAGGGCGAAAAAAATAGATAAAACCTCATTTGTCTTAATCCCGCCAGATTTTGAAATTTTAAAGAACAGGAGGATTGGGAAAGCTGGAAGGTGTACCTGTCCTTGGTTTCGGCCAGCTAGGGCTGAACATGATAAATCTAACTCTTACTTTAACCTTAGAATAGTATGACAAAACTACAGATACTCTCCTGGAATGTCAATGGCCTGTGCATGAGGGCGCGAAAAGCTAGAATCTTACAATATTTGAGAGATTCCCCAGCACAGGTCATTGTCATCCAGGAGACTCACCTTCTCAAGGCAGAGACAAAAGAACTGCTAAAAACTCAGAAGTGGGTGGGCGCTTTCATATGCACCGATCAGACGACTAATATTAGAGGGGTCTGTATTATCTTCAAAAAGCAAGCTAGAGCTCAGATTTTACAACATAGGGAAGATCTAAGTGGTAGGTGGCTGATATTGAAGATCACCTTAATGGGCATCCTTTTTACTTTAGTTGGATATTACGGCCCTAACCAGGATGATCCTTCTAGCCTTAACTCTATCGGCTCACACCTTCTGGACTTCCCAGAGCCAGTGATATGGGCAGGAGATTTTAATATCGTCCTGGACCCCAAACTGGATAAAACCCCAAACTGTAGAGCAGTAGCTCCCTCTAGATCTAGGACATCTCTTTTGACAAAGATGACCCAATTGGGGTTATGTGACATATGGAGAGAAAGGTCAGGCGAGCAACTTGGAGTATCATTTAGAAATTTTAAATACAAACATAAGTCTAGAATAGACTACTTTCTGCTCAGCTATAATCTAAGAGATAGAGTCAGAGACATAAAATATTTACCCTCACATCTTTCGGACCACTCAGGAGTTTTATTAACCATTGACTGTATACAGTCACAGTATGCCAGAGCATGGTCATTTGATCGAACAATATTGCTTGAAGAGGAAGAGACAGCTTTCCTTTTAATGAAACCAAACAATTCTTAGAGAACAACATAGGTACAGCCAATATTACAATAGTTTGGGATACCCTCAAAGCTTTCCTCAGGGGAAGTATTACTAATAGAGCAAGCTATAGGGAAAAAAAATACAGGGAAGTGACTTTAGCTCTGGAAGCTGAAATGAGAGCAGTTGAGGTAAAAATGAACAGTCAGGCCGGTATTGGCCGGAAGGAAGATCTGGATAAGTTTAATCAACTGAAAGAAGAGCTGGAGAGTATTCTTCAAAGGAGGCTCATGCGTAGGTGGGAGGCAAGCAAGATCGCCCATTTTGAGTATGGTGAAGGGGCAGGGAAATTACTTGCTTGGAAAATCAAGGCAGACCAGCTCCGAAACCACATAAAAGAAATTAAGGTGAACGATGACGCACCCTCCTTATCCTCAGATAAAGACATTGGTGAGGCTTTCCTGGATTATTTTCAAGATATTTATAAAGAGGCTTGTATAGAAGATAGTGCAAAAGTTAAGCTCTGGCTGGACGGGACTGCATTACCCTCTATCAGTTCCAAGCAACAGACAGATCTGCAGTGTGCTATTACAGAAGAGGAGGTGAGGAAGGCAATGGCGGACTGTAAAAGTGGGAAAGCGGCCGGGCCTGATGGGCTACCAGCCGAAGTATATCGATCCTTGGGGGAGGTTATAATCCCAGTATTAACTCAACTGTATGATATGATACTACTGGAGGGAATCAGTCCCCCTCGTTCGTGGGATGACGCCACTGTAGTCCTGATTTTGAAACCCGGAAAAAATCCAGCTAGCTGCGGCTCATATCGACCAATATCGCTCCTAAATACAGATTATAAAATCTTCTCCTCTATTTTAGCAGCTAGGCTGGGGATGGTGGCAAATGACATCCTGCACCCAGACCAAAAGGGGTTTGTGAAGGGGCGACAACTAGCAGACCTTACTTACGATCTGATCGGTGCAATTGATATTGCCTCCACCTACTCACTTCCTCTGACAGCTTTAACTTTGGATGCCACTAAGGCTTTCGACAGGGTGAACTTGGGCTACCTGTTGGAAGTCATGGCGAGATTTAACTTGGGCGATAAGTTCTGCCGCACTATTCAGCTGTTATACCAAGCACCGTCAGCCAGGCTGCTGGTGAATGGAACTTTGACTGCGGCATTTAAGATAACTAGAGGAACGCGACAGGGCTGCCCCCTCTCTCCCCTGCTCTTTGATATGTACATCGAGCCCTTTGCACAGAGACTTAGAGACAACCCTAACATCATTTCCTTCAAGTATGGGGGTTGGGAGAGGAGGGTGGCCTTGTATGCGGACGACATCCTGATACTGTTGGCAGATTTGGATACAGCTTTCCCGGCAGTTATAAAATTGGCGGAGGAATTTGGACAGGTTTCTGGGTACGAAATTAATGCTGGGAAGACAGAGATACCCAACTCCAAGTTAGTTCCGGTATGCAGTACTTGGGGGTTAGAATTGTGCAAGATGTAGAGAAAATTGCAGAAACAAATCTAGCGCGAGTCCTTAGGGAGTGTCAGAAACAGATGAAGTCATGGGCCCATCTCCCCTTATCCATCTTGGGGAGGGTCAATCTGGTCAAAATGACAATTTTACCGAAGATCACGTTTCTCTTTAACACTATCCCCCTGCATTTTGATAAATTCCTGATAGACAAATTTCAGCAGGACGTAAACTCCTTTATCTGGAGATACAGATCAACCAGGATAGCTTGGAAAAAACTGAGGAGAAGGAGAGAGAAAGGAGGACTTGCGCTACCTTACCTGCAGTACTATCCCTGGGCCTTCCAGCTTTCACACTCTCGTATGCTATTAAAAACGCCGGCAAGTACAGGGGGTGGAGACATGTTTCGGGCGATGTTAAGAGGTGCTGGACTATCAGAAGAAGGCTTTATGTTTAAATTTGGGGACCAACATTTTTTTTAAAAGGTTCAACTTAAAGTCCTCCAGGCAATAGCAAAAACATGGGCCAGATTAAGAAATATGGTGGGTCTTAATTACTTTTCAAGCCTAGCGCCACTTTGGGACTCACCAGATTCGCCGGACTGCCTCCAGGATAGGTTGGCAACACCATTAAGAGAAGCTGGATTAAAAGTGTGGGGAGACCTGATTATTGAGGATACACTTGTTTCTTGGGAAGATCTAAGCAAGAGGGTAGGCATGGGTCTTTCAAGATTTAAGTATATCCAGCTACAAAGCTGGACAGAATCCCAGTTAAGACAGAAAAAATCATTCGGCAGGGGCAGTAGTCTGGAACAACAGCTAGTCGAGAGGTCACCAGGAAAGAGGGAGGTTTCACTATGGTATTGGGCTATTGAAGAGGCAGTGGATGGGGAATTCAGGCTTCCAGACGAGCTATGGAGTGAACAGATTCCAAATGCACAGTGTGATCTTCTATGGCAGGACTCGTTCAGAACCCTCTTCAGCCTAGTTAAACCTGCTTGGCTGAAGCGGAATCAACTGTTCACTGCCCATAGGGCATACCTATCCCCTCTTAGACTATCTAAATTTTCGAAAGGGACCCAACCTACATGCAATAGGTGCGGGCTGGCTGAAGCATCGGATATACATATGTTTAAGGACTGCCCCTCCATCACTCCTTTCTGGGAGGAAGTGCGGAAGACACTCGAGAGCATCTTAAAAGCACCAATCTATATGGATCTGATTTTGATAATTTTTGGCCTCAATAGTCACATCGTAGGACCAGCAAGATCTCTTCTATTTTATTCAATATTATTGGCTAGGAGGCAAATTTGCAAACATTGGATAGATCCAGCCCCCCCAAACATTCAGATTGGCTGACCTCACTGTATGAAGTATCTAAGATGGACCTGTCTAGAGCTTGCAGCAGGAAAAAAATCGCATATTGGGATTTGTTGCTCCAATGAAAAGGATTTTTTTTTTTTGGGTCCTATGATTATGCCTTTTGGATACTCTCTGGACCGGAAAGTTGTTTCCCCGCAGAGAAAAAAGGTAGGATTCACTCCAACTAGGTCCTTCAGAACCTGATGGACACTATCGATAGCCTGAAGGACCTAGTTGGAGTGAATCCTACCTTTTTTCTCTGCGGGAAACAACTTTCCGGTCTGATAACGTACCCTTACAGGCTGAAGGCATTGAGAGTTTCCATCTTAGAATGCCTAAGACATCCCAGGTCGTTAAGTAAGGCTACGAACAGGCGGTCGGATTAAGGTGGATGAAGGCGAATGAGGACAAAAAAAAAAAAAGAAGATAAACCCAAAACTAAACCTCAATTTAAAAAGAAAAAGGTAGCAGGCCTTAAAATAAGAAATGCCCAGGCTATTGAGTACTCTACTTCTGAACGGGGGATGGGCTCCGACGCTGCTAGACAGCGCAGCAGAAGTAACAATAGCTCGCAAGTACCGGATGGAATTTCTGGTGACCGCAGCGTTGAATAAACATATCAAGGTGGAGACAATGAATACAAAGGTAAGTGTCCCACATGGTTTATACGAAATTACGCTCCAAATGGAGGGGGACATACCCCATAAGGGGGAAGATGTAATCTTGCCAGCTTTCTCTGACATCGTTCCAGTCACTTAAACACTCATACGCGCTGGAGTGGGGGTTAGCGCTAGCTCCCACTCTTTACCGCAATCATGTAGGGTGGGATGCTGAGACACCTCACACGAACATTTGCAGTACAAAATGCACACAGTACCGCATTAATGAATAACAATACCAATCTCTTGGTATTTCTATCGACAACACCCTAACCCTTAACGTCCACATCAAAACTCTGCTAAAGGAGCCCTCTTCACTCTCCGTCACCTCAAGAAAATCAAACCCTTTATACCTACCGATGATTTTAAACTTGTAGTTCAGTCACTTGTTCTTTCACGTATTGATTATGGTAACGCCATCCTCAACGGAATCCCCAAGGTCCACCTTGCTCCAATCAAAGCTGTGCTCAACCTTGCAGCCAGGCTCATTACAGACTGCAAACGCTTCGATCACATATCCCCGGCTCTCAAATCTCTTAAATGGCTCCCTATTGAAGGCAGATCTGCCTACAAAACTGCCTGCATCACTCATAAAGTCCTCCACCAAAACACTCCGCAGTACCTCTCCAAGAAACTCCTCATTGCGGGCACCACACGACCTCTGAGAAGCACCAACTCCCTCCTCCTTATACCACCACTGCATAAAAAGAAAGCCACACAATCACGCTCCTTCTCTGGTAATGCCCCTATCATCTGGAATGCCCTCCCAAAAAACCTGCGCTGCAACCCCTCCTATTTCAGCTTCAAAAAAGACCTCAAAATCCACCTCCTCAATTATTATTGGGGATCCTAACCTGGGACTTGCACTTGATCTCCAATTTCACCATGTTATATTAGTCCAGTAATACTTGTCCATTTCCTGAACATCATCTGCCTAATTACTTGATATGTATAGCTCCTGCCCCTGTTTATCTATTTGATTTGTCTATCTATTTGTTTGATTTGTTTATCTATTTGATTTGTATATTTCACATGTTGTTGTCATTATCTTTTATCTACTTATATGCCATGTTTGGCCCAATTATTATTGGGGGTCCTAACCTGTGACCTGCACCTGATCTCCAATCACCATGTTACATTTTGTCCAGTAATATCTGTCCATTTCCCGAACATCATATACCTAGTTACTTCAAGTGTATAACTCTTGCACCTGTATATCTATTTTGTTTTGTATATTTCACACGTTGTTTCATTATCTTTTTATCTACTTGTATGCCATGTTTGCTTTATATTATCTTCTCATGTAAAGCGCTCTGATACCTCTGGGTCTAGCCAGCGCTATATAAAACTTTTAAAATAAATAAAATAAAAAATTAAAATAAATTTTAAAAAAAACTTTTAAAATAAACATTGTGCAGAAAAAATACAAAACAACATTGGAAATCTAAAATGGATTCTTCTGCCAAAATATAGCGCCTGGAGGCAGTTATTTGACAGCATTCTCGGCCCTCGGCTCTCACCACCAATTCTGTAGACGGCCCCAAGGGTATGAGAATAGCCACGGGTTGTTCTCAGCAAGAGTAACAGAATTAGTTCAAAATTGTGATGAAAAGGCATTGTCCTATGTAGATGATATTTATCTGATGGACGATGAGTTACTGGAACACTTGAACAGGGTGAACAACATAATTCTGAGGTTCACCAATGTGGGCTACAAATTTAACTCTAACAAATCTAAAATTGCCCTCCTGTATGTCCTATTTTTGGGATATGAGCTATCAAGTGGAGGGAAAAGCCTGGCAGCTAATTTTTTTAGACAAAATGTGCACTGCTCCAACCTTTAAAGACTCTGAAAGGTTAACAATCAATTTTAGGATTTCTAAATGTTGGCAGAACATACATTTTGGATTACGCAGAAAGGGTTAAACCTTTCTACAACCTAATCAGACCTGATTTTTCGGTCCACCATTGGACACAGGAACACACAGAAATTATCAGTTCCCTTCAAGCTGACATGATAGCTTCCAAGCACTTACACACACGTAAATACCACTAATTTCGTGATCCGTGTAGTCGCAGCTCAATCAGGATACACATACCTCACCTTCAATGAAGGCAAAACGGTACCCATAGCATACAAATCACATTTGTACACAAACACTAAAATGAGTTTTGCATCGACAGAAAAAATACTGACTGCTGTAGTGAGAGAAAGAGCACTAGCACAGGGGAAATGCATAATTGTCGTGACTGCAGTACCAGTTTTAGAGGCTGTTACCAAAGCAAGCGTTCCAAATGTAAAAGCACTGCATCCACAATGGATACAATGGGCAAATTCTCTCACTGCAACAGATGTAGACTACAAATTTGATTCTACATTAAAACACAAGCATTCCTGCAGTACGAACAAGAATATCCTCTCCCGAATGAAATAATGCCTCTAGACCAGTTTGAATACATCATTTATACTGACGGATCTGCCCAGCCTGCTATAGGAAGTAAACAGCAATACCGCGTAGCATGTGCGATTGTGAAGGGACGTATGCAGGATGGCAAGTTCCGTCCTAGCAATACACAGACGCAGTCTCTAGGTGATTGCACAGCACATCTAGCAGAATTGAAAGCCCTGATACTGGCACTAAGAAATATGGATCAGGAATTCACCACACTTATTGTGTGCGATTCATTTTATTATGTCCAGTCATAAGAAGAATATCTTCACTATTGGGGCCAGAATGGGTTTAGAGATTCCAAAGGTTGCACTATAAAGCACAAGTTGCTTTGGGAACAGGTGGCAAAGCTGAAACAATGCTTGCCACGGGCTCATGTAATTCACACATTGAGTCATCAGCCTGTTGGTGTGCACATTGAAGGGAATTCATTGGCTGATGAAGCCACCAAGGCGACAGTGCCAAATGCTGCCGTTGCTTCAATCACTTGTTCAAACATGAGGATAGACGGACAAATAATGATAGCTGTAAATGCTACTGCAACAGCTCAGCCTCGCCAAAAGGTTTTCCACTCAAGTACTCCTACAAGTTAGATGCGCAAAACATTCAGTATGCTCAAATTCCAGGACTGGGGGATAGAGTAATACCAAACATGGATCGCAGATTAGGATTAATTAGAGCTGCACACGAGGGTCTGGGTTCAGCACATGCAGGTATCGCTGCAACTGTTTCACTACTGAAGCAGTGTTATTCGTGGCCAGGTCTTACTAAACAGACCAAGGGCTTTGTTTTCAAGTGCGACATCTGTCAGCAGATGAAAGGTTCCACTGTAGCACGTCCACCTCAAACACCGCCACTTGCATGTGTCTATTTGGACCACTACGGTGGCTTACAATCTGACGGAGTTTACAAGTACATCTTGGTGGCAGTGGATTCATGCTCTAGATTCCTGTGGGTTTGACATCAGCGCTCTGCTGACCCCCGAACTGTTATAAAGGATTTGCGAGTCTTCATAGGGACATACGCAATTGGCACATTACATTCCAACCGTGGCCCTGCATTTAGCTCATGGGCTTGAAAAGAAGCCACGGGAAGTTTGGGTGTAGCATTGCGGTACTCCTCTCCGTATCATCCCAAGGGAAATTTGATTGTGGAGCGGAAGAACCAGGACTAAAATCAATCCTTAACAGCTAGGGTATTTGGCTCGGGTGGCGTGGGCTCTTGGGTAGCCACTGATGTCCTCTTGCTACCATATAGGAAGTTCAGATGGAAAGACTAAAAACGTTTGAAGACTCCACTCCGCAAAGTGAAGGAGTTACCAACAATAGAATGCAACTTGTACCTGTTGAAACTGAACAACATCCAACTACAAATGAAACACAGAGCTCAATTCGGCCTAACACCGACGTCTATGTGAATATATCTCGAATGGAGGCATCTGCCAGTTCCACAAAACCTGCTGAGCTACCAAAGATAGATCAGACTGCGTCTGGCTACTTCATCGATTTTAATGATTTCTCATCGGATCCAAGTGAACCCCAGTTACCGCCACCCCCTGTTCCCCACAAACAAGGAAAAAGCTGAAAAAGACTTACCTTGTTTTTCACTGGCTACAACTCTGGATTGCAATTGGTCTACTGTTCCTAGTCCTTTGGATTGGTATAGTGACTGTCTTTTTCTTGCTCCTGAATAGCCATTACCTCCCAGAATGCTCTGCAGTACAACATGTGAACTTGGTCCTGAAACCGCATGCATCATCACACCATGAACAGAGGGACCTGTCCTTAGAGAACATTACAGCAGTTCCAGAAGGAATAGTATGGGACAGAGTTTCCTATGATGTATGTGGTCCTACTGAACCATTGAGAATACCACATTTATTCAAAATTTCTCTTAGTGATGTCATCACCTCTAGTACTCTCTCTGATGATCGGGACATTGAAACGATGTATACTATGCTATCTGATTTAGAACAATCTGCTGCATTTTCAAATGATGAATTGTATGATGGTACATCTAATTTTGACCCCATGTTTTGTTACCAACATTTTGGTCACCATTTTTTTGTGCAAAGCAAGTATCCCATGTAATGTTTTCACTTACCATCAATGGGAACATTGCCCAACACCGCCGAAAGGTAGTTTAACAACATTTGCACAGAAGTTTGCTTATTTTTCTCGGTTTAACACTTTAGACACAAACTCTTATTACAATAAGCTTGCACCTACACCTGTAAAGAAAAATATTCTTACTAACACTAAGCTGATATACTCTGCTCCCTTTATTGCCAGCTGTCTGTACATGGTTTCGACTTTTGGAAAGACACTATAGACACAAAATCTGTCTGGGGGACTAAAGATTGGCAAGTTCAGGGAACTGAGGCCCTATTTAGAGCATGCCTCATAACACATCAAATGATTTTCCTGAACGAGACAGTGCAACAGACTTCCTGTCTTGGTCTAGCCAAAATCAAGCATTTGAACTTACCTCGGATTCCCTCACTTACACACTTTGAGGGTTGGCAAAACTATACACTACACAGTGCGGATACATTAGATGCCTTGCTACACAATGGCTCTTACAATTCGTTAGACCCCAATTGGAAGGGATGGTTAATTTGGCCTATCGACACAAATAGGTGTCAGTCAAGATGCAGGGGTACCACCGAAGGGTTTAGTATCCATAGGCTTGATCAGCGCTATGTACAATCAGAACACTCGCGGGTTGTGACATCTTACAGTGTTGGGAAGTTGTCCCTAGAGTGGATAAAGACCTCGACACTGTGACAGATGAAACAATACTTATCTCTTCTCTCGGATGACATGGATCTTAGGGATTTTTCGTTAGGTCCACAGAAGCCACGTAGCAAGCGCTTCTTGTATGCTATTTATAACGAGCTATGGAAAATCTCTCAACAGGAGGCTGCTGAGAGATTACGTGAAATAGATAGGGTTAACCTTGAAAAGGCTTTGGTCGACAATGGCATGACCACACTATCATCAAGAATTTATTCACTGGGCAACATTGTGTATTCAGCAATAGATATAATAGAACAGGATTCGTCTATTCTACAACATGGCCAATCGCAATTGCGGTCCATTCTATTATTAAGCTGGACGCTACAATCATTGCTTTCTGGACACGTGCCCTGGCGTTACAGTAACAGCACGACTCTGTTCTCTGTATACAATGTAACGGAAAGACAGATGGTTATGGCACGCAGAGATGCAAAATATACCATGTTGCACATTGAAAAATTGGACTAATTACCTTTCACCATGGCTGAGTCACCTTCCACAGAATGGTTAATCCATGGCTGCATTACACTGCCAGTCACAACATTCCAATTTTAGTACTGTCTCCAGTAACACTAGTTAGGCAGATATGAAGCGCTAGGAGAAGGGTACATACACGAGTAGTGGGAATTACCGTACAGATTTCGATGTAGGAATGGGGACACAGGAGTTTTTCTCAGCAGTTCAAACTGTGAAAATGCTTTAAGTGGATCCCTAGTTTGCAAGGACATTTCGTTTCACGGGGCCTATAATGCTTCGGTTGCTAACTTGTCCTGTCACTTGAAGGGTTCCCCAGCTGCTGTGATTCTTCCGGTGTTCAAGCTGCTCTCGAATGGGAGCTATTTGATGCTAAATGATCAAGGCTGTTGTGGAATGGTACCAGGCATCACATATCTGGTCACAGTCAGTTCCAGGGTTACTTGTTGTAAGCAAGTATTGTTTCCGCAGGCCCACACAGTTAGGGAGGCAACGCTATAGCCTTCATTGAATATTTCTTTTATACGGTTTGATTCTCTGAGCAGACTGAAAGCCATGCTTATTCAGAAAGATGTGGCCTTAACCTCAGCCCGAGAGACTTTTGATCTCCAGGTTGCAAGGTCTTCATTTGAGATACAGGCGCTAGTCCATACGAACTTCACGCTCCATTTCGGGGAAATGGTTCAGCGTATCTTTAACTGATACAAGGGGGATCGTGTACCCATTTAAACATATAGGTTCTGAGCTATTGAGCACCTTTCAGACAATCTTTGGAGTCATTCCAGCCTTTATACACTTCGTATTGGGAAGCATTTTTGGAGGGCTTCCGCTGGTCCTACTACTTGTAGTGGGCATCCTGATTTCAATTTTCCTGCTTCGCAATGGACGTCCCAGTTCATCGAGAGATGGAAAAAGCACTGCTGGTGCGACGTTGTCGTGAACGCATGGTGCTTCATCTGGGCATGCCTCACCTTCGAGATCTAAGCGAGCATTGGTTCCTATCATTCAGACCAGTCTGGTTTGACTGCATCTTGCCTGTGTTCCGCTGCCTATTCTGCAGATACGAATGCGTGTTGGACATGTGTCTGACCCTTCCATCGGTTGCTCCACCGGACACAGCAGACGTACTATTGGACCCCTCAAAGGCCCACGTGTATCAGTGTCCTCAGTGTATTCTCATGTTGATGACAGCATTCTTAGAGCCTCAAGAGGATGCCATAGCTCCTGGCGGAACCAAACAATGGCTCTACAACAGGCTCACATGTATCGAGTGTTTCCTCAGCAGTTGCTGTGGGAACTGAAAAAGATCACCTTTGCTCCATTGACCTGATACAAGAGATGTTACTGGGACCATCGACTGTGAATGCGAGCAACAGTGATGTTGCGTCTCCCACACAGGACACATAAACATTTGGCTCTCTGTGTGATGGCAACAATTCGCCCTTTTTCCAAAACAAGACCAAATTGGATTGAAAAACATTGTTTTGTTTAAATTTTCTGCTCTCACTGAGCACCATGGCTTTCGATGTGCTTAGTCAGTCTGATCATATATTGACTCTTTAGTGGACTTGTAGAGCTTTTGCATTTTAATACCATCCTTTTTTACATATAACATGTTTTTAGGCACTGGTTTTATGAAAATGTTTTTATGCTTTTTAGTAGGCTTATTTTAGCATAAGTTGACCTTGTGGGCTTTTGGATGAGGAGTGGGTGTTATGTTCCCCAACCTAGGCCTAAGTAGCAAAGCGACCTTTTACCTACATTTGTCCTACCTTGCTCTGCATAACGGTTCTAGAACTGAACATTTACCCAGTTATGTGCTATATAAATGCCGATTGGTTTCCTTGAAACTAGCCTCATTTATTATGCATGAGGATTCTTAGTATAGTCCCCTGCACATGACGTGCATAACAGGATTAACATACTCTGTACAAAAGTCATGGCTATCTGCATCCTAGGGCGACAGAACTACTTTGCATAGTTGCAATTATTGATTTAGGCTCATTTCCATAATCATACTCACAATATATCGATTGTGATACGACCCCCGAGGCTATCTTTGTGGTATAAAAGAACCGCACCTTCACTAGGTAACTTGAGGAGACGCTTCCACACTGACACAAGACACTGAGGTCTCTGCACGCTGAAGTTTCAACAAGCAGTGGTCTGACATCCCTTGCAGGGTGTCCAACTTGTGACCAAGACGCGGTCCTTCATTCTCTCCCATCAGGTAATGGGGTTGGCCCTTTCCTAGGGGATTCTTGGCTTTACACCCACATACATGCTAAGTACACTTAGGTAGGATCCGCATCGTAGGAGTACACTTGATAACTCCATGGTAGAATTCGATCTTCTGTTCACTCTATTGGTGCTCATAATCTTTTACATTTGCTTCTGTCTAATAATTGCTGCAGCAAACATGTTTTATACTAGAATGACGCTGGTTCAATAAATGCTTATTGAAAACGTCCCCAACGTTTATTCTGTGTATCTCTCTGAGATTAAGGGGCATATTTACAAGCCCCTATCGACACCAAAACGTCACTTTTCAGGACGTTGTAGTGACGATAGGGGCTTTGCCTTATTTACAAGGCAGCGTTAAGCCACTTAATGTGGCTTAGGGCTGCCTTGTAAATAAGGCACCCTTTCACGCTATACTTAGCGTGAAAGGGGAAGGCAATCGATGTTGCGATGGACGTTCCACCGCAACACCCATTGATTTTGATGCTGCCCCCTATTTACAAGGGTGGGGTAAATAGGAGGCAGTGCCAGAATTAAGACCAAGGAAAATGGAAACAGCAAAACACCATTGATTGTTTATGTGCCAGGAAGGTGTCCCTTCCTGCACATTAACAATCATTTAATAAAAATGACGTTTTGCAATTTCTATGTGTGCTGCATTAAGCACAACATAGAAGTTACAAAACACCATTTAAAGATTGTTTATGTGCAGGAAGGGTGACCTTCCTGCACATAAACAATCTTCCCCTCAAAGCAGACACCCTTGCACTATGGTGCAAGGGTGTCTGCGTTGGCGCTAGGCTGCTAAATTTAGCACCAGCACAGGGGGAACGCAGGGCTGCACCATACTGTTGTAAATATGGTGCAGCCCTGCGTTTCAGAAGTGGCGGAGTGCGGCCCTAAGCCAAGAAGGCTAACACCGTCACTTCTTCGTAAATATGCCCCTAAGTGAGCACGATTGACTGAGCAAAAAGTTCTGTACTGTTTCCACAATCCCTGAAGGGTCAAGGGTTGTCATGTTCGATGGTTGCCAGAAACTATTCGCTCCTTGGTAAGGTTCGGGGGCTTATGGTGGCACTGTGAGCTAGCTGGTCTATCGGCTGACATATCCTTTGGGGATTTCCCAAATCAGTCTAGACACCAATCCCTCAGTTTATGTTACTTACAAATGCGCAGATCCTATGTATTTTTAGGAACTACACGACAGTTCAATGCTCTACACTGCAATGTACTGTAATGCTATTAACTGATACTGCCTTTGATAATGTTGTAAAGCGCTCTGATACCCTTGGGCCTTGCCAGCGCTATATAAAACTCTTTAAATAAATTAATTTGTCATACTGCTTGGGGGATTATTGATTGCTGTGTAGACTCCTCTATAGTTTCCTCTTCTCATTTGCATCCCAGCCCAGGTCCCCATCCTATCTCCCTTTTCCTTCCTACCCTCCCCTCTCTTCTTCCTCCTCTACCCACTCAGGTACCTCTCAAAGGTAAACATCCTTTACAATGACTGCATTACAACGCAGTCCATTACCCCGTATTTTTTACTCCGCAAAATCTTTTGCAACGCAGGGCTTTACACAGCAAACCATTACAACGCATTCCCCATTGCAATGCCCCGGTCGAGTTAGAATAGTAAATTGCGTTGTAATGGACAATGCGTTGTAATGGATTGCGTTGTAAAGCCCTGCATTGTAAAAGATTTTGTGGAGTAAAAAATGCAGGGTAATGGCACGCGTTGTAAACGCGTGTGGAGTAAAGTGTCATATTCCCTCACAAATGGTAGAGATTGGCGGCATTGTGCTACCTGTTAACTATTCAGGGCACTTTTTTTCCTAATGGGTCTTACTTTGTTCTTATTTTCTCTCATTACTTTATCATTCTGTATGTATACTTATCCATTAGCGCTGTTTCTCTAATGAATAAAGACATGTTGCATAAAAAAAAACACGTTATGCTCATCGTAATAGTAAGAGGAAAAAGTCTACTTATCATGTCTGTTCCAGGCATCGAGAAAGAAGCAATGCTACTGTTGTCAAGATGATTTATATGTTACGCTGGTGGGCTAGCTCCCATTTTAGGAGTAGTAGTTTTTCCTCTAAGAACTACAGGTTTTGTAGTTCTTTGTGTTTTCTGTGTTTAATGTTCCAATATGGCTGCTGTGTGAATAAAGTAAGGGAGAGGAGAATGCATAATATGAAGCCTCCAGTCCTGCCTTGGAATCTCTGACTCTTGTCTTTGTCCTAAAGTTCCTGAGTGAAGCTGTCTTGTATTTGCATATATAAGATTCCAAAAATGAATCTCATTCTGGAATCAAGGTATGTTAGGGCACTGTTTTATGCTGTAATCTATAGTGCACCAGCTACTTTTAACTTTTAGCTTTTCAGTCCACTTTGTGCTGAGGGGGCTACATGATAATATTTTTGGGATATAGTGCTGTCCACCATACTTCTGAGCACTGTAATGAACTGTTGATACCATTACCCAATTTAATGGCACTCAATTTGCTAACTTCATATGGGTCAGTTGGTCTTGCCAGATGGACTCATTACCTGACTACTAATAGGGACAGGTAAAGACAATCCTTTGCTTACAAGGTCAGGTGAAGTCATGAAGCTTTGCCATATGTGAAGGCAGGCAAAGTTTATCCTCGCAGTGCCCACTACATTTGGTGCAGTGGGGCAACCTCCTACAACGAGCAGTGCCACAAAGGTCATTTCAAAGAGGAGATGGGAGTCCAAGCATGCTGGGGCTTCAAGTATGACGTGGGGACTAGACCGCATTTGTGCACTGCTCCTGGAAAGACCCTTAAGAGCAGGAGAAAGAACACACACAGACACAGGGTGCTGGTGTATCCAGACATGGCATGAGCGCTCTGGTGTCTGATTATTTATACCATGCGTCACACTCACCATCCAGGTGAAAGGGGTGGGTGATCTAACTCTACAGCGAGACACCCGGGGGGAGGGTATTCCTTATGACATGTCTCCTTGGGGGTTTTGGGCAAGTAGCGCAGCCCAGGACATACCAGGCAGTGATAGCATATAAGGGGCCTATGGGTGGGTTAGACTAAGGGCCTGATTTAGATCTTGGAGGATCGAGTCTTCCCGCCCGCCGGCTTGGCGGTCCACCCGCCCTATTTAGATGTTAGCAGATCCTTAGACGAAAGACTGCCGCGGTCCCGTCGTCACCAACAGGAAATCTCAACCGTGTTGACGGCGGGTTAGGCAAAAGTGGATTTCGGAGGGGGGACTGCCAGTTTCCCCGCCGGCCCAATCACGATGTGCTTTCCCTCTGACGTGACTGTGGCGGTAAAACCTCCACACCTGAGTTGATCCGATCTTCCACATCCTGCTGCAGCTGCTTGACGTCATGGACACAATCGACGGTAAGCTCCACTTTCACCTGTTACCCATTGACTTGTCTGTTAATATTTACACAGGACTCGTGCATTTATAAATCTCTCTTACAAGCAGTAGTATACCAGTGTGCAAAGCATATATCTGTAATGTTGCCCTTTAAGAAGATTAAAGAAACACACCTACATGAACACATTGTATATATTAATTTGGTGCCATGTACCTTCCAAAAAATGGAAACTTGCACAAAAAAGGATATCAAAATAAAAATGAAAAGGTCACCATACAGGTGTGCTTAAAGAAATTTTGAAAATGCCTACATTAAATACATATGCAACACACATCATAGGGATAAGTGCAATGTAACATGATGTAGATATTGCACTAGACAAGGTGTAACCTTTACCTTAGAAATGAACAGTAAAATCAATGTCAGTCACAAATTAGAATTCAACATATACATCCATGTAACATTTCCCCTTGTCTAGTACAAGTCCTGTACTGTATCCAATTTCAATAGTCACAATATTATTTAAGGTGTAATGCATAAGTGCTCATAGGGCGAGAAAGCAAAAGACACACAATTGATGGACGGAATGCAGAACAAATCAAAACATTCACCCCCAGTCAAGAGATCTGGGTTAAATCCATCATTCCTTTGCTCACCATGCCACCCCAGTTTAGACCTGGCCATATGCAAATCAGTCTTGACCCTGTGCCTTATGGGAACAGTCCAGCCCGAACTGCCAAGCCAGGTCCTCCCTGGACCGGAAACAAGCATCCTAGGACCGGTTTCGGGGTTTCACCCCTCTTCAGCCAGGATAGCTTGATTCCAGTGGCACAGTGAGCCCAGGACCCACGTCTGGGCATACCTGGCGCACTTAGGGCGAGAAAGCAAAAGACACACAATTGATGGACGGAATGCAGAACAAATCAAAACATTCACCCCCAGTCAAGAGATCTGGGTTAAATCCATCAATCTTTTGCTCACCATGCCACCCCAGTTTAGACCTGGCCATATGCAAATCAGTCTTGACCCTGTGCCTTATGGGAACAGTCCAGCCCGAACTGCCAAGCCAGGTCCTCCCTGGACCGGAAACAAGCATCCTAGGACCAGTTTCGGGGTTTCACCCCTCTTCAGCCAGGATAGCTTGATTCCAGTGGCACAGTGAGCCCAGGACCCACGTCTGGGCATACCTGGCGCACTTAGGGCGAGAAAGCAAAAGACACACAATTGATGGACAGAATGCAGAACAAATCAAAACATTCACCCCCAGTCAAGAGATCTGGGTTAAATCCATCATTCTTTTGCTCACCATGCCACCCCAGTTTAGACCTGGCCATATGCAAATCAGTCTTGACCCTGTGCCTTATGGGAACAGTCCAGCCCGAACTGCCAAGCCAGGTCCTCCCTGGACCGGAAACAAGCATCCTAGGACCGGTTTCGGGGTTTCACCCCTCTTCAGCCAGGATAGCTTGATTCCAGTGGCAACAGTGAGCCCAGGACCCACGTCTGGGCATACCTGGCGCACTTAGGGCGAGAAAGCAAAAGACACACAATTGATGGACGGAATGCAGAACAAATCAAAACATTCACCCCCAGTCAAGAGATCTGGGTTAAATCCATCATTCTTTTGCTCACCATGCCACCCAGCATAAGTGCTCATACTGATCAATAATCAAGGTGAAACAAACACACCTGTAGTAACACATCCAAATAAAATTTGTAACATCAATTAGTTGGTGCAAGTGGCCATTACTATGATGAATGCCTGCATCTAAATTCAAATGAGCATCACATACGATGCTAACCAGTGTATGCACTTAACAAAGTAGACATTAAAAAAATCATTTGTATTACCTGCCATCATGGTAAAGAAAAAAAGTACTTCACATTTCAGAAACATTGCTAGGTATCAAACAATTGCTAAGGAAAATGAATGCCAGGACTAATTTGGTGAAATCAAAAGTATGGCTTTATTCCACAAAATGAGATAAGGCTCTCAAAATATTAATAATGCCAAATGGCAGTCCATTATATCCAAAATTATGCATTGTTGTGCAGTGGCACAAAGCTTGTCTCCTAATTCTTTGACAAGGAGAACCTCCTCAGGAAGGGGCATCCAGTGGGCAGAGCAGGCACCTCAAAGACCTTACATGGGAGGGGGGTTAGGTTTAACAGGGTTGTCCTTGGGTTTGGGAGGGGGTAGTTTTGACAGGGGTGCTCTTGGGTTTGGGGGGTTGGTTTTGGGAGGGGTGCTCTTGGGTTTGGGAGGGTGGTTTCTGTATTGGGAGCGGTGGGTTGGGATGGGGAGGGGTGGGTTGGGATGTGGAAGGGGTGGGTTGCAGTATGGATGGGGTAGATTTGCATTTGGTTGGGGTGAGTTGGGTTGGGATGTGGAAGGGGTGGGTTGGGGTGAGGGAGGGGTAGATTTGTATTTGCATGGGGTGGGTTGGGGTTTGGAAGGGGTTAGGGCAAGGGTAAAAAGGATATCTTCTATGGAAAAAAGGGTAGGGTGTTCAGCAGGGAGTTGGGTTTGGGAGGTAGAGGGAGTGGCAGTGTCTGTTGAAGGTGCAGGTGCCTGTGGGTCTGGTTTATGTTGTGTACATTTGGGTGTGTCTTGCTTAGTGGATGTCTGTTGTTTGCTTGAGTGTGGACGTTTGAGTTCTTTGTGTGTGTATTTTAAGTTGTGTGTGTGTGGATGGGTATGCTGTGGAGGTGCTGGGTGTGGTGCATGTATATATGGTGGTGCATGTGAGTGTGGTGGTGGTTGCGGTGCCTGTGGGTGTGCTGGTAGGTGCAGTGTCAGTGGGTGTGCTTGGTGGTGCCTCTGGGTGTGTTGGTGGGTGCGGTGTCTCTGGGTGTGCTGATGGTGGGTGTGGAGCATGTGTTTGTGGTGGTGGTTGCGGTCTCTATGGGTGTGCTGGTGGTGGTGCATGTGAGTGTGGTGTCTGTATATTTGGATGTGCGCCTGTGTTTTTTGTGGTATTTGTGTTTCTTTGTGGGTGTGCTGCTTGTTTTCTGTGTGAGTGGGTGCTTGCAAAGATGTGAGTGTGCTTGGAGCAGGTCTGGGATTAGGGAATTTGTATGGGGAAGGGGCGGGAGATGGGGCACAAGTTTGGGATGGTTGGGAGGTTGCGGTCAGTGAGGAGGCTAGACCTTGAATAGACCTCTCTAGGCCAAACATAGCCCTGTGAATGCCTTCCAGGTAGGCTACCATTTGTTGCAATTGGTGGCCAAGCCCCTGGATGGCATTTAGTAGAGCAGTCTGGCCTACAGAGATGTTCTGGAGGAGGTCAATAACCTCCTCACTCAGCGCCGCCGGGGAAAGTGGCAGGGGGTGAAGTGCCTGGAGTGAAGGAGATACCACCAGTTTTAGGGGGTGGGTTTGGCCGACTGGGGGGGAGCAAGAGGGAGGGTGGGGATGGTACTCTCATGACGTACAAGGACGCAGTTGGTAGACTTGCTGTCGGTCCGCCACCACTAGGGAGTGTTCTCTGGAGGAGGCCTCCGAAGAAGATGTTGAGGAGCTGGCCACCTGTGTTGCACTCTCCTCACCCCCCATGCCACTGGGTCCCTCGGAGTCGGTGGTGTCTGCACCCAAACCACAGTGGTCAGCTGCTTCCCTGCCTACATTGGCAATTTCTCCTTTGCCTGCTCCGGATGATCCTGAAATGACATATACAATAGTTTTATTGAATCTGTGTAAACAGAACTGATCATGAACTTTGATCACAAAACAGTTCCAAAGTTTACAGATTTCACCTGCTTCAAGGCTCTCAAACATTTGTTCTACATTAGCATAAACTCATGCATGTAGGCAACATTTTCAGAAAACATTTGGTCACAGTTATGTCATTCCCCACAATAGCTCCTATTTCATATATGATCTTGTCTCTTATCCATTATTATGTCTCTCCAGGAACTGTTTCACACCTCTGAATGTTTGGACTTTGATGTTTAGAATTGTGAACTGATGTCAGCAAAAAGGATATCAACCAAAAATACATTTGTACAGTGTGTTCACAAGGCCCTAAAATCTGCATACTTTTCATTCTCATTAAGTAAAATATGAATAAATGTGTGTCAACAAATACTGAAAGCAGGTTACCTTTGTTTGGGCATTTCACAATGGTAACACTTACTTCAAGTCACTAAAGTATATGTCAAATGTTAAAAACTATAAATAAATTCTGTACTGAAGTAGCTTAGCAATGTATCACATACTACGTAGATGCCCATGCTGTTTAAGACAGTAAGAAACAAATATTTGGGGGGATTGACAAATGACTTCTATAGCATAATTAAATACATAACCCTTGAAACATTTCCAATAAACACTCCTAAATATCTCTAGTTATTTGAAGTTTGTTGTATCATTGTGAAATTGTTTCACTAAATATGCTGGCTTACACAGTAGTCAAAAATTTGTAGAACATCACAGCAATTATTACATACACTGATTCATATATAATAATTAAGGCTCCCTGTTTTCCTTTTTTACGGATTTTTACAGATAAATACAGACAGAAAACAATGGGTTTTCTGTCTGCATTTATTTTTAAAAGTGGATAAATACAGACAATTGTGCTTCTTTTAAGTGACTCTCCGTGCTGTCTTTCATGAATTGTAACCCAACAGCTGAGCAGATGGACAGCATGGGAAATTAAAAAACAGGATGAAATGTCTTTAAATAATGGCATATGCCAATATACGTTTGTGGTATATTGCTAATATTTAGTGGATGTATTGTTACAAAATATTTGGCAGCTTAAATAGCTAAATCACGACAGACATCAAAGTATGAGTGTGTGTCTATCAGTTAAATAAATATGGAAATGTACAGTTTTACAACTTCATTTATACACAAAACACAAAATAAATATGGATAAATACAGATAAAATGTCCCAAAAATAAATATGGATAAATACAGACGGAAATGTTAAAAAATAAATACCATAAAACCGGGAGCCGTAATAATAATTACTTCAAAGATTCAAATCCAAATCACAATATGCAACAGATTACACCTTGATGCATTTCTACATTTGCCTAATGAGTCATGAGTTAGTGTTATAATTCTTTATTAGTGAGTCATGAGTTTGGCCTGATTCTGAGTGTTCCTGATGGGATACCCCTACATATATGTGATGTAACATTTCATCTGCCAAAATCCCTACAAGTTTCCAATTTTTCCCCATCATTGACTTATCATCTGGGCATGACAAAGGACACTGAGAAATGGTTTTGGGTATGTGTTACTCTTTCACCAATGTGTATACATTCCTGTATGTGTCTCAACAAATATTGTATACCTATCACAATTACCTGTCTAAAAACAGACTTCCTTACATACACATTTGTGAAAGGGTAAGACATCATGCGAATCTGTCAGTTTTAAAATGTATGAAACAGTATTTCTGATGCTAAACACAGTTTGGATATGTTTTGGTTCCAAAATGTAGCAATCAATTCTGCAGTCACTAGTCATTTTGGATCACACACTCACTCTTGTTTGTGTAGAATCCCAACTTACTAAAGTGACGTTTGGTACATCCACTGTATCACAAGTGCCTAGTATGCTATGTCACATGTAATAGGGCTACCATTACATCATCCACAAGAGTGAAGGAGCATCACACCTGACACAACAAAGACTAGTGGCCAGTTTGATACAACTGTCCCTCATGACATCAAAGACCCCGATGTATATGTGGGTTTAGGCAGCCACGTGTCTGCTCAGAACATTCCTTCGGTTGTGAACAGGAATCAGGTGGGATCCTTTCCAACAAATTAATGGACAAAGCACATAATCATACACGCTGTACAAAACGTACACCTTCAAGAACTCTTCTTGTGCGTTGGACATGGGTCACCTTTAATGTTGATGGAAAAAATTCTGGTTGCAACAAAAAATGTGTCATGTAATATGTGAAACCCTGATAAGAACTTACCCCCTTGTTGCTGCTGTTGGGCCCATAACTGCCCATCAAGTTCCGGATAGGCCACCTCAAGAATGCGGGCCATTAGGGGTGTCAGGGTGCAGCACACATGCTTTCCACGTTGGGAGGACTTCCCCTGCTGGACTTCAGCTGACTTTCTGGTCCGGGGTCGTAGGTCCTCCCACCTCTTGAGGGGTAATGGATGCTGCGCCACTTGTAGACCCCCGGGGTCCGCACCTTCCTGGCGATGGCCTTTCAAATGTCCCACTTCTGATGGGTGTTGACCTGTGTGGATACAAAAAATGAAAGAAAAAACAATGGTTTTGTGATTTTTTTGTTTATCTGTATTGATGTAACACAATTTTTCTACATCTATCACAAGCATGACTCATACGTTACCATACATGTGTATTTTCCAAAACAAATATCTTAATACACACTTTTGTAGTGACCTGTTGACTACACTCCTCCCATGTCATGGCCTAAACTCCTTAATCCAGGCCTGTGACATCATCTAACCCAGGGGTCTCCTACATAGTCTGTGATGTGACCTACTTCTGATCAGTGCAAAACATTGTGAACTACTGAAGGCTAAACATAAATAATTATGGCACAGTGAATACTGGCCACTGGGAGTAAGGGGCCTGCGGTTTGGAATTGACACTGTCATATGTCCAGTGCAGGCCCATTGTCGTTTTCCCTTATGTTAGCCTGAGCACGTAGTAGGCTGCTCTCTGCTTTGCACACGTTACTATATAAACGTATCTTGCTTCGTGCCACGCTGTACTTTCACATAGAACCTGCTGTTGTTTTTGCATTCTGTTCTTTCCTGGGATTTGGTCTGAACACGGTAGACAAGGTCAAACAACAATGCCTCTTGTTATTCTGTTCTGGTCAGGCTCTAGCACCTAGACACAACACACAAGTGCAGATGTTGTTTGGGAACACGTATTCCTATCATATAGGTATGCACAGACATGAAACTAGACAGACGAGATCGCGACTGCACCTGAGATGTAGAGCCTTCATCTGTGAATGCTAAGGTACGGGGCCACTGCAAACACCCAGAGATCTTCTGATATATAATCACTTTGCTTCTGTAGAAGGGGATGGGGGGGTTAGTCCACCGTGTCTAATACCATGACAGCTCCTTATGATTTATGGATTACTTACTATGCTGACCGTATTTGTGTTAGGCATCTTCTTACTTGTTGTGGCACGTATACTGCATACTAGAGCACGATAGTTAAAATAAATATTTTAAACGTTTCTCTTGTCTCTGTCAGATGTTATTGTGGACAAGTACGAATGTGAGAGCAAAAGGGTGTTACCACGATTCCTGAGAGAGTTAGGAGTCTTGTGTTCTGGGGTGTCTAATCACTTGTTCCTCTGTGAGTGAGTAGGAGGCAAGTGAGACACTATAGCTAGTCGGTCCCGGGCTCATGGGTGCTAAGGTGGTAGGATAGCCCAGTCCCTGCCTATTACGGTTCTATGGTCCCAAGCATACTTCTGTGATTTCGCAGAATCCCTGAAACAACACACTTTAAAATGGGAGTAAAATGAAAAGAAGTGTTAGCTCAAGAAGGTAGTAACTCTCTCTTTCAATTGTCGTCCATTTAAAAGCTTTCAGGGGCATATTTTTAAGCACACCTCAAATTTTGACCTGGCAAGGATCTATGTTTATGACAGATGTACCTCAGTGTTTCAGTTGTTTGTCCCTGTGATTCAGCCCAAGCCTGGCTCATGATTCTGACTGAGCACTGCTCATTGTCAGGCCCTGCTATCTGCAGCCTGATGATCATGATGTCACGTGAACACAGCCTTCCCTTAACTTTTACATAAACAAATTACCTTGTGTCCATCTAATAAGTCACCTCAAGGCTGTGTACTACTCTGAAGGGGTCTGGGAGCTTCTGGTAGCTCCCAAACAACTATTTGGAGAGTTCTGATGTAGGCTGAGTGATTTGTGGGAGGATACACATAGCTAACATCATTTTCATTTGGTTTATACAGAATACATATTTATGTACAGTTGCAAAGAGTATATAATATGTTTTCTAATTTCCATGATGTGAGTTTTCAATGTATTAGATGTAAATCAAACATATACATACATTATTTATTTGAAAAGTTTTATAAAGCGCGAACAAGACCCTTACGGGTATCAGAGCGCTGTACAGATGTGGCGAAAGCATGAGTGAAGCCAAAACACAATGGTACAAAAGGTGTAGCTAAGTCATACATTGTCAAACAAAGGGGGGAAACAAACCCGGTTGGGGAGTTGGCTTGACCCGAACTGTATCAGAAGTGCCCTAGAGCAAGATAACAATTTAACAGACAAGCATACAATAAATCGCAACAACGGTGTACAATAAGAATCACATTTGTAAACAAAGCATGAGAACAAGTTGATGCTGTTAATGTTCACTCAAGAATAGCGGGTTGACATGTTTCTTGAAAGATGCAGTGGAAGGATTGGATCTGATCTCGGGAGGCAGGGCGTTCCAAATTCTTGGAGCAAGACCTGTGAAAGCACGATTGTAAGATCTTTTCTTTTTGAATTTGGGAGGTTTCAAAAGCAGAGTGGACGTACTTCTTAAGTTCCAGCCTGAGCCCGAAAGTTCAAGCTTATTTGCCAAGTAAACCGGGGTGTTGTAATGTATGGCTTTATGCGTCAAGCAGGCTATCTTGAAATGTATCCTAGCTTCGATAGATAGCCAATTTAGTTGCAAAAGGTCGGGGAGATGTGATCATGCTTTCTAGAGCCAGTGATGAGCCTGGCCGATGCGTTTAGAGTAGCTCTGAGCGGGGCCAAGCTAGCTTTGGGAAGCCCAGCAAGGGTCACCAAACCATATTCCAGTCTAGAGATAACCAGGGATTGTACAGCCAGCCTGATGTCTTCGGGGGGAAGGAAAGGCTGGATTTCCTTAAGGGTGTTGAGTTGAAAGTTGGCTCCCCTAATAGTTGCACTGATGTGCGCTTGCATATTTAGGTGTTTGTCCAAGGTGATGCCTAACGATTTAGCAGAGTCTACCACATGAGGGGTGCAGTTAAGAGCAGTGAGTTGTTTAAGCCAGTCCAGGGAAGGTGCAGAGTGGTTGGGGGGGGCAATCAGAAGGAATTCAGTTTTGAGAGTATTTAACAAAAGATGGTTCTGGGCTAACCATTGTTGAGTTTGTGAAAGTGCAACATTTCGCGTTTTTATATCCTCTTGAGAGGAGATCTTCAAGTACAGTTGCGTGTCATCCGCATACATGTGGTACTGAATGTTAGAATGGTTCAGAATGACGGTAAGTGGTTCCATAAACGGGTTGAAGAGAGTGGGCGAGAGTGCGGATCCTTGCGGAACCTTGATCGTAACCGGGGTACTGGTTGCAAGGGAGTGGTTAACTTTGATTCTTTGTGTGCGGTTATGTAAGAAAGAGGTAAATCAATTTAGGACCGGGCCAGTGAGACCCACCCTATGTTGAAGAAGAGCAATCAGGTTTTCATGTTTGATGGTATCAAATGCTGAGGACAGGTCAAGAAGGATCAGGAGACAAGGGACATTTTGATCAAGGGATCTCAAGGCGTCATCTACAATGTGAGTTAGTGCCTTTTCCGTACTGTGCCCTGTTCTGAAACCCGACTGGTAGGAGTCAAGGAGTTGATATTTCGCTATGTGGTTGCATAGCTGCGAGTGGACGCATTTTTCGAGCAATTTAGCTAGAGTCATGATGCTGGTGATAGGTCGGAAGTTGTTAGGATCAGATAAATCCGATTTGGGCTTCTTAGGAATGGGAGTAACTTGCCCCGCCTTGAGGCAATCAGGGATCCTTCCCTGTATGAGAGTTTCATGAATGATCCGGGACCACAGAGGGAGAATGGCTGAATTGAGATCTTTAAAAAACTTAGCAGGTAGAGGATCGCTGAAATGGTTGGAAGGTTTAAGGGACGCCATGTGGTGTAGAAGCTCCGTGACATCTGGAAGGAGAAAGGAATTCCAAGAGGCGTCATTTTTGAGAGAACAACCAAAGGGTGAGGATACTGCCAAGGGTTCCGCCAACTCAGTTGATGATGCAGTGAGGTTCCGAGGCCGCAAAATTGGAGTGACAGGTAGTAGCTCCAGTTCAATTTTCCTTGTTTTTTCAGCGAAGTGAACTGAGAAGTCCTCCCCACTAGGGAATACGGACATGGGAGTCGAGATCGGGTTGGAAGAGTGGTTAGCTTGTTGCTTGATGATTTCTGGGTCTATTTTTAGCGCCATCCAGCTGGGCCCTGAAGTGGTCTGTTTTAGCAATGCGGATGTGTTTGTTGTAAGTACTTCTCACCTTCCTTAGCTGAATGAGACTTGTGGTGGAAGGTGTGTTTCTCCAAAGCCTCTCTGAGAGTCTAAGATTGCGCCGCTAGTCATTTAGGGCACCATTAAACCAAGGTTTGGATTGTTTGACTGGAATCCTTTTGAGTTGCTTCGGTGCAATAGTATCAAGATCTCTACATACACACCAAATAGAATATGGGGCCTTAAACACACAACACATATTAATGTTGTTGTTTTTTTAACATTGTAAAGTGCTTACAAATCCAAAATATCATTCTCCTATGAAAGAACATATGACAATTAGCATCAATCACTACACTTCACTCAGGAACTCAAAGGGACATTGTAGCCTGTGTTAAGGGGCAAAAACAGTTAGACAGATTCACATATGCATTTCAAATATGTACCCGTTCCTCTGGTGAGCCACAGAGCTGGCCATACAGGGGAAAGGGCCTTCTTTGCCAGCAACTTTAGCTTCTCTGGCATGAAGACAGGGACCCTCTCACCTGCTTGACCTGGCATAGTTGCTCCCAGAAGTGATAAACATTATGGGCAGAAAAGTGGGTTTGGTCGGCTCTAATGTAAAAAAGGATAGGGAAGGAGACTGCATTGTCATTAACCTAAGACACCCCAAACACATGAGAGCTATGGTTGACAGCTATCGCAGGCAAGAGTTCAAAACCACTATTGGGGTCGTCCCGTTCCACTTCTTCTACCCTAGGGGCATGCCATACCCTATGAGTTTGCTTACTAATAGGGACCTTCCACCAGCGAGGACATTACAACATCAGCCAACCATTTGGCCAACAGATTCGATCCACTGGAGGTCCTAGACACTATAGATTGACAGATAACATATTTTGGGGGTGAGCCAACTGTAGGGTCCCCTTTATTACCGGTCGAAGTGCCCATTTCATTGCCCCAGTTTGACCCTACTTGTGAGAAGTTGGCCTGGTATATGCTGTCCACTAATTAAAGTGGGCACCTTGCACCAGTCCAAACGACCCTTATTGATGATTAGCTTAAAGACAACCTTTATTGAAAGCTATCCTAGTGGTAGCTATGGGGAGCAGCCTTCAGGCTAAGTCTCGAAGGAATGTAAAGCAGCCTGTTTTACCAGATCATAACCTCCTGAATGACCAAATGAAAGGAGAACCACACAAGGAATATATAAAATATATGTATTTATTACTAAACAATCTCTACTAACCTCTTTATGAGATTAGAGAACAAAGCACACAATATTAAATCACTAGAACGACAGTAAATAGCACAATACACAGTGGGCTCCAGGGGAGACCAAACCATATACTAAGAAAGTGGTATAACAACCACGACTTGACTAGACACAGTGCCTAGAGCACGTAGAATCGTTGGGACCCCAAGGAACCACCCAAAGTAGTGACACAGGGGACCCACGGAGGACGGGTGCAGTGTGTGAACACAGGTGCGAGCTCCGTACAACTCTATGAGAAAGTCGCGTTTGGAAATTAAGAGATTAAGGACACTTCGGAGAGGACTTTAAGCAAACCCAGATAAACATAGAAGGTTCTAAGGCCAGCACCCTTGAGAGTACCGAGGTACCCGTGTTACCTATCCCAGAGGAGCCGGGTGCATAGGGGTCAAGTGATGTCGGAAACCTTCGTCGTTTTCAATGGCGTGTTGCGGAAAAGTGCTGCTGCCGTGAAGAGGAAGAGTGTCCGGTGTGATCCAAGCCTGGATCGGAGATGAGAAGAACCTGAAAGCAGAGGGGACAGAGTCTGGGTCACTTCACAGTGACCAGGGGCACGATAGACGAATGCCCACCGATGTCGGGTGTTTCAGGTGCGAAGAGGTGAAGCTTGACTCTGCAGCCACGGGGACCACGAGACGTCTACGATGACCAAAGTCCAGAGGTGAGCTGTCCCACGAAGGATGTCAAGTGCTGGGGGGTCAGTGTCCGGATTGAACACCAACAAGCCTTGGCAACTGTAACCAACGCGGTCAGAGGAAAGATGCTTCTGTGAGGACCAGCAAGGTCCTGGGGACTCTCCAAGCTATGGAGAGTCAGGGCACATCTGGAGCAACCAGGGAAGCCCACGGAAAGTCAAAGTTACCTTCACAGGGACCCACAGGCCAACGGACCAGGGATCGCGAAGGGACCTCAAGCTGAATCACCAAATACCAGCCCACGGAACACTCGTGGAGTGTAGGCCGGAAATCTTCGTTTGAATTACTGCTCGGGGTCAGGACTACAAGTAGCCCAAAGCACAGCCTCAGGGGTCGCCAAAAAGCATATGCTGCTGCAAATGTACACGGTGCCCAGGGGTTCGGGTTGCACGGTCCCCACGAGGGATATGGGCCTCAGAATTGCTGAGAGCGCAGATCAACCTCAGAGACCACGGGAACCCACCTCTTGTATTGCAGAAATCTTCGGAGTCCTTCAGGAGCTTCGTAGATGCAAACCGGTCAGATGCGTTTAGGTGCCTGCTCAGCAGGGGAGTAACTCCTTTACTCCAAGGGAGATTCTTCAGTCATCCAGCATTGTGCAGATCGTCGAGGTACTTGGTTTCTGTAGCAGAGTTTAGTCCAGGTAATATCTAAAATCCTGTAGTCAGGGGTTCCTACTTTATACCCAAGGAAGGGGTGGGACAAACTCTGGGACCCACCTATGGGAGGGTCAGGACAGAGGGGTGGCTACACCCATGTCCTTTGTCCAGTTTCACGCCAGAGCAGGAGCAAATGGCTCCTGCAACCGGTTTGAGCTGGACTATGCACAGGAACACCAAATGTGCCCCCAGTGCAGACATCAAAGCACTCTCAGAGTGCACCCACCCAGCCCCAATACACTAAAGCCTGTCTGGGAGGTGGTCACACCTCCCTGTGACAGGAAACCTATTGTCAAGCCTTCCCCTGCCGGAGTTTCGCATCCAGCAGCAGGAGGGCAGACTCGTGTCTGTGGCTGGCAGCATCCATTTTGTGACGCCAGGGTCAAGAAAGCTGGTACCGGGTGTACCGGTGTGGCATGTTTCTCCCTCTAGGAGGGTGGAATCATACCTCCCGCCAGTTACTGGCGGGGAGGTATGATTCCAAGGTGGTTGACACCAAACACGACATGTTTCTGTGCAGCCGTTTTAAAGTTAGCATTTACCGCTAGGTTATAATGCACTTAAGTATATATGGTTGGCTGCATCACAGACAACCCCGGAGAATGGATTCCGAAGGCTGCAGAGGGGCTCTGCTCATGCAGGGGCACCCTCTCAGATAAAACCCAGCACCCTGCCTTCAGGATTGATAAGGCCTGCCATAGGGGTGACTGATAGGTTTATATGTGCAGTGATTTAGGATAGATATAGTGAACCTATATCTAAGTAAGGGGTGCATGCACCACATTACACAGGCTGCTGTAGCAGACCTGTGGTGTCATTTTGAATGGTCTCTCAGGGGTGGCATAATACATGCTGCAGACCCTGGGAGGCCTCTGGGGTACCTATGCCCTGGGTACATAGTATACCATATACTAGGGACTTATAAGGGTACCCCAGAATCCAATCTGGAGTGTACCTAAAGTACATGAACAACCAATTTAGGGAGAAAGCAGATAGACTGGGGTCCTGATTAGCAGGATCCCAGTCAGACTAAGTCGAAAACCAGCAAAACACCAGGAAAAAAAGTGGGGGTAACCATGCAGTCAGATTCCACCTTCCTACATACTCCAGTCTCTTCGGAGGCGTGGGTTCGAATCCCACCGCTGCCACCAATGTGAGAAGTTGGCCTGGTATATGCTGTCCACTAATTAAAGTGGGCACCTTGCACCAGTCCAAACGACCCTTATTGATGATTAGGTTAAAGACAACCTTTATTGAAAGCTATCCTAGTGGTAGCTATGGAGAGCAGCCTTCAGGCTAAGTCTCGAAGGAATGTAAAGCAGCCTGTTTTACCAGATCATAACCTCCTGAATGACCAAATGAAAGGAGAACCACACAAGGAATATATAAAATATATGTATTTATTACTAATCAATCTCTACTAACCTCTTTATGAGATTAGAGAACAAAGCACACAATATTAAATCACTAGAACGACAGTAAATAGCACAATACACAGTGGGCTCCAGGGGGAGACCAAACCATATACTAACAAAGTGGTATAACAACCACGACTTGACTAGACACAGTGCCTAGAGCACGTAGAATCGTTGGGACCCAAAGTAGTGACACAGGGGACCCACGGAGGACGGGTGCAGTGTATGAACACAGGCGCGAGCTACGTACAACTCTATGAGAAAGTCGCGGTTGGAAATTTAGAGATTAAGGACACTTCGGAGAGGACTTTAAGCAAACCCAGCTAAACATAGAAGGTTCTAAGGCCAGCACCCTTGAGAGTACCGAGGTACCCGTGTTACCTATCCCAGAGGAGCCGGGTGGATAGGGGTCAAGTGATGTCGGAAACCTTCCTCGTTTTCAATGGCGTGTTGCGGAAAAGTGCTGCTGCCGTGAAGAGGAAGAGTGTCCGGTGTGATCCAAGCCTGGATCGGAGATGAGAAGAACCTGAAAGCAGAGGGGACAGAGTCTGGGTCACTTCACAGTGACCAGGGGCACGATAGACGAATGCCCACCGATGTCGGGTGTTTCAGGTGCGAAGAGGTGAAGCTTGACTCTGCAGCCACGGGGACCACGAGATGTCTACAATGACCAAAGTCCAGAGGTGAGCTGTCCCACGAAGGATGTCGAGTGCTGGGGGGTCAGTGTCCGGATTGAACACCAACAAGCCTTGGCAACTGTAACCCACGCGGTCAGAGGAAAGATGCTTCTGTGAGGACCAGCAAGGTCCTGGGGACTCTCCAAGCTATGGAGAGTCAGGGCACATCTGGAGCAACCAGGGAAGCCCATGGAAAGTCAAAGTTACCTTCACAGGGACCCACAGGCCAACGGACCAGGGATCGCGAAGGGACCTCAAGCTGAATCACCAAATACCAGCCCACGGAACACTCGTGGAGTGTAGGCCGGAAATCTTCGTTTGAATTACTGCTCGGGGTCAGGACTACAAGTAGCCCAAAGCACAGCCTCAGGGGTCGCCAAAAAGCATATGCTGCTGCAAATGTACATGGTGCCCAGGGGTTCGGGTTGCACGGTCCCCACGAGGGATATGGGCCTCAGAATTGCTGAGAGCGCAGAACAACCTCAGAGACCACGGGAACCCACCTCTTGTATTGCAGAAATCTTCGGAGTCCTTCAGGAGCTTCGTAGATGCAAACCGGTCAGATGCATTTAGGTGCCTGCTCAGCAGGGGAGTAACTCCTTTACTCCAAGGGAGATTCTTCAGTCATCCAGCATTGTGCAGATCGTCGAGGTACTTGGTTTCTGTAGCAGAGTTTAGTCCAGGTAATATCTAAAATCCTGTAGTCAGGGGTTCCTACTTTATACCCAAGGAAGGGGTGGGACAAACTCTGGGACCCACCTATGGGAGGGTCAGGACAGAGGGGTGGCTACACCCATGTCCTTTGTCCAGTTTCGCGCCAGAGCAGGAGCAAATGGCTCCTGCAACCGGTTTGAGCTGGACTATGCACAGGAACACCAAATGTGCCCCCAGTGCAGACATCAAAGCACTCTCAGAGTGCACCCACCCAGCCCCAATACACTAAAGCCTGTCTGGGAGGTGGTCACACCTCCCTGTGACAGGAAACCTATTGTCAAGCCTTCCCCTGCCGGAGTTTCGCATCGCAGCAGGAGGGCAGACTCGTGTCTGTGGCTGGCAGCATCCATTTTGTGACGCCAGGGTCAAGAAAGCTGGTACCGGGTGTACCGGTGTGGCATGTTTCTCCCTCTAGGAGGGTGGAATCATACCTCCCCTGCCAGTTACTGGCGGGGAGGTATGATTCCAAGGTGGTTGACACCAAACACGACATGTTTCTGTGCAGCCGTTTTAAAGTTAGCATTTACCGCTAGGTTATAATGCACTTAAGTATATATGGTTGGCTGCATCACAGACAACCCCGGAGAATGGATTCCGAAGGCTGCAGAGGGGCTCTGCTCATTCAGGGGCACCCTCTCACATAAAACCCAGCACCCTGCCTTCAGGATTGATAAGGCCTGCCATAGGGGTGACTGATAGGTTTATATGTGCAGTGATTTAGGATAGATATAGTGAACCTATATCTAAGTAAGGGGTGCATGCACCACCTTACACAGGCTGCTGTAGCAGACCTGTGGTGTCATTTTGAATGGTCTCTCAGGGGTGGCATAATACATGCTGCAGCCCCTGGGAGGCCTCTGGGGTACCTATGCCCTGGGTACATAGTATACCATATACTAGGGACTTATAAGGGTACCCCAGAATCCAATCTGGAGTGTACCTAAAGTACATGAACAACCAATTTAGGGAGAAAGCAGATAGACTGGGGTCCTGATTAGCAGGATCCCAGTCAGACTAAGTCGAAAACCAGCAAAACACCAGGAAAAAAAGTGGGGGTAACCATGCAGTCAGATTCCACCTTCCTACACTACGTCCCTCAAGAAAAGGAAAGAAGCTATTAGGGATCAGGCATGGGATGATTTAAGTCAGGCTAGGGTATTGTCCAATAGCTCAAAATTTTGGGAAGTTGTCAATAGCCCTTTCTTTGTTGACCAGCACTCTTCTAGAGTGGAATGTACCATCTCCGCTGATAAATGGGTCACACATTTTGAACAGATCTATAGAGGTGTGGATGTAGGAGTGAACTACATCTCTTGGAAGCCAAGTGCAGATATATGTCCATTGATCTTCAGGGTAGACAAGGTCCAAAAAGCCATTGTGGCCACAGCCGGGAGGAAGGCACCAGGTCCGGATGGGGTTCCGTCGGACCTGTATAAAGCCGATCCCGTAAGGTGGGGCAAGATCCTGACCTGGGTCTTTAATGCAGGAACCGTGAGCGGCCTGCCGCCCTCTTGGTCTACTGCCGTAATTTTACCGATTTTTAAAAAGGGAGCGAGGGACGACCCAGCCTGTTATCGCACGATCTCCTTACTTGATTCAGCTGCAAAAATGATGGGGAAGGTGATTTCGGAATGCCTAACATCATGGCTAGAAGACTCCAACATAATTTCAAAACTGCAATATGGTTTTAGGAATAGGAGAGGAACCCTGGACAATGTACCAATTTGGGGATGATCTGACAGCTGATGTAAAGATATCCCCAGAGCAGGTTCTAAACTCATCCCAGCTCTGTTATATGCAGATGACGCAGTGTTACTTTCCAGAATGGCTGTGGGGTTGCAAAGAATCTTAAATACTTTTACAAACTTTATGGTCTCACTTGACCTTTCAATTAATGTTTCTAAGTCACATATATTGACGACAGGCAACACAAAGCTCTCCAAATGTAGGCTTTTTTGCAAGGGGGCAGAACTTTCTAAAGTTTCTACATTCCCTTATTTGGGCACCTGTTTGACGAAAGGGGGTCTCTGGTGGCTCAGAGAGAACTAAAAAAAAATACCTTGGCCAGAGCAGCAGGAGCCACTATGGATTTTGCTAGGAGACTGGGAGCCAAACCGTTACCCGCCCTACTGAAGGTTTACAATGATAAATGTATACCCATGGCCACTTACGGCAGTGATGTTTGGGGTTTTAAAGATGTTAGTGAACTGCAGGTGTCTGAGAATAAATTTCTCCTCAGACTCCTAGCAGTACCCCCTTGTACGCCCCCTTTATGGTACATGAGGAACTTGGGCAGGGTTACATTTCGGATCTTATTGCTATGGGTCGAATTATGCGATGGCTGAAAATCTGGTCCAACCCCACTCCTACTTTGAATCAGTTGGTCCTAGAGGATTGTATGAGGCTCGATGGGGCCCTTGTCATCCCATAGTTGGGGTACGTCTTAGAGCAGTTAAAGATCCTAGGGCGCCCCGAGCTGTTTACACATCATAGACTGATGCGCCCTAATGAGCTGAGAGATATAAAATCACTGTTCTTGGCCAAGAGGATGGCAGAAAGGGAAAACAGGGAACTTACTAAGCCCACAATAAGGCAATGTTTAATTTTGAGTCCAGGGACTGTAGGACATCCTTATTGGACATATATTAAAAACCCTGCATCTTTGTTTTCTCTTAAGCAGGTTTAGGTTTAATTTTATTCACTTGTGTTTATCTGTCCCCAGGGGCTTTTCCAAGCCAGAGGCTTTTCCAAGCCAGGTGCTTTAAAACCTTGCTCTTGTGATCATTTCTCGGAGCAAGATCTTTTACATTTCATCCTTTTTTGTGATTTTTATCGTAATTTATGTGAAAAATACATTCTTCCACTTTTAAGGCACTGTAATTTTGTTCAAATGATGTCAGCCCTGACTTACTTGCATATGCTATCTTCGCCTCTGATTTGCTCTGGTGTTGCCAGTTTTTAATCAGGTGCTTTAAGACACAGGAAAACACTGCCAAAAGCATAAGTGTGCCAGTCTTCATTTCTGTTCTGTTTCCTGTTGAAATTCATTGGCTTTTAGCATCGAGTTGTGTTTTAGAAATTTTACTGTATTAGTCTAATGGTATATATATATATATATATTCACTGAAAAAAACCACACGTTTCAGTGACGTTATAGTTAGTTGGACATTTCACTCGTACAAAACCTGAGAAATTCGGCCATTATAGTTAGTTGAGCTAACTATAACTCGCGCCCCCGCAATGCCCTGCTGATGACGTCACATATTACATCACTCATGACATGGTCAGTGACATCACTGATGACATCACTGTTGACATCTCAAATGACATCACTGATTGGCCCCCAGGAGCGCCCCCCACACTTTCATTTTTTTAATTAAGCACCGGGGAGGCGGCGGTCCCCGGGGCTTGGGGGGGCCCGTGAGGCCCCCCTGCATATAATTAAACAGTGCCCCGGGGAGGTGGTGGTCCCCGAGGCAGTGTGGGGGGGCAGGAGCCCCCCCTACACATTTATAAAACAAAGACCTGGGGAGGTGGCGGCCTCCAGGGCTGCGGGTGTCGCGTGCCCCCCGCATATAATTAAAGAAAGCCCCGGGGAGGTGGCGGTCCCTGGGGTGCGGGGGCCCCGTGGGCCCCCGCAAATTAATTTAGTATTGCCCCTGGGACCTGGCCCACCCGGGGGCTTTAAGGAACGAAGCGCGGGAGCCCGCGCTTCATTTTTTTAAAGCTGGGTGCGTGAATCCGGCCGTTTTTTTAAAAACAAAAAAGCTTTTTTTGGCCCTGGGGGTCCTTGTGGGACCCCCTGAGCAGGCCTAGGGGGTCCGGGTGTTTCTACCCTGCCCCCTTTTCTTGTTTTTCACCTTTTTTTCTTCTGTTTTCTTGTGACTCGATTACCGAGTCACAAGATGGCTGCCAACACTTCCTGGTTTGGAGTGTTGGCAGCCAATCAGAAGTCAGCTCGTGCTCGGGAGGGTTCGCGAACCCTCCTCGGTGCTCAGATATCGATATTTTCTTATTTTATTTCTCAGGAACTACTGAACGGATTTACACCATTTAAAAAAAAGGTCGCTTTCTGGACCAAGACCTAAGTTTTTGCCAAATTTGGTGTAATTCCGTTCAGCAGTTCGGGCTGTAGCTTTTGTCTAAAGTTCCTATTAACATGGAGAAAACGCGTTTTGGGACCCCCCTTTTTTCTTGGCCCCCACTTGACGAATCACTCCGAAACTTTCAAGACAGGAGCTCACCGGAGCGCCCCATTAGTTTTGACAATTTCGCAAAGATTCGTCAAACGACGCCAAAGTTATTGGCAAATCAATAAACGCTTTTCCTATGGAAACTAGGTCCTAACTATAACTACCTACTGGCGACCGCCAGTAGGTAATATATATTTATATATATTATAATAGGCAGTAGCACTTTTATATTTAGATATGTATTTATACAGCACTTGGCACTTTATTTTAACATAGCAATTTTTGCAAAAAATGCAGAAGCTGCTAAGCACGGAAGCACTTTTTGAAGAGGGAGATAACAAAATAGATATTCAGCAAATATGGATATCGGTAAAGTAGGAAAGATGAACAGCCAGCACCATACATCTAAGTATACTATAGAAACGTGGTTACCATACTTTTAAGTGTGAGTTGAAAGTAACAGCATTCAGGCTGATAGGAAATACCACAATGATCACAAAGATAACTTGGAAAACAAAGAAATTGGCATTTATGCTGCAATATTTCCATGAATTTATGTACATGTGTGTCTGTGTTATAATATATGTATATATTTATTTATTTATGTATATTCATGAATATTTATATATTTCTTTATTTACACACATACATTACTGTGATAGCAATGATTTTTACGATGTTCCAGCACTTAAACATTTATTTTAAGTAGCATTGTAATATGTGTATACATGCAAACAACAGATGGTGCTTTGAGTGAATTGAAACTCATAGTGTTTCCTCTATGTTAATTATCACATGACTGTAGGGGTGTGCACTAAGCATTTAAAAAAGTATGGCGTAATGCGCTCTGTATGTGATCAAGGGCACTAGTTGCTCGAAACGCGTCATCAGAGGAGTGAGGAAGAATAAATAACAACTTGCCAGTCTATCCGGGTGTCCGTTACTTTTCGCCGAGAGGAGGTTCTGGGAGTATTGTGGTTGTGAATATATATATATATATATATATATATATATATATATATATATATATATATATATATATACTGTACTATCTTGCACCCAATAGGTCTGCTCAAAGTTTAGTCTTTGTGCCTCCTGAGTAACATACCTCCTGATTGTCTGACATAGCTTTATGAAATATTGGTCTGTCCTTTTAATATTATGTAACAATCAGTTTTAGTATTCATTTATTATGTGTTTTATCTGCTTTTATGGCCTATGTTGGCCGAATAAAGTTTCTTTTGAATTGAATTGAATTGACAAACAGCAGCAAAAGTGGAGGAAGTCTTGATGGCAGCAAAGTTAGGAGGCAAGTGAGCTTTTTTCCAAATGCCGCGTACATGTACGCGATTGTCAGCAGAGACGGACACAGCCATTGGCCTACGTAAGTTACTTTCAACAAAGTTAGCCTATGGCTGTGTCCGTCGTGGAGGTTACCGCCCGCTACGAGGCAATTTCCTCTGCGCCCGTCTGCTTCCAAGTGTCCTATCAGCGAGGTCAGGCACCCGCCATTTTAGAAGTTCAAAATAGTGTGTTTGTGACTGTTAAGTGTGTCACCATCACTCAAAATGGGGGCTAGTTTGTTTACATATTCAAACTTCGATGGACACTGATTTCTTTTTAAATAAACAGTTATATGTAGTAAGTTACTGTGATGAAATGCGATAGTTGTGCAGAGTTGTTTACACCTCCATTGACTGTATTTATGGAGGAAAAAAGTTTTTTAAAAAGAAATGTCTAAATAATACATTTGAAATGTATTATTTACACATTTTTTTATTTTCAATTTATTTTAGGCTATAAATGTCATTTGTGAAGAATAAAGGCCAAAAAGCAAATGTTTGATTAAAATATGTAGTAAAACCATATATATTTTGAGAACTACATGACTTTAGGATTAATTATCAAATATATTGCTGTAGAAAAATATGAAAAATGTTCAGATGTTTTTCCAATACAGCTATATGAAGCCTAGGAGAGTGAGGAGATGAAGCCTCAGGTGTACCGCCCATTTCCAGACCTTGCCACCATGGAAGAAAGGCATATAACCAAGAGGTTCAGATTGAATAGGCAAACTATACTGGATTTATGTCATCAGCCGGAGCCAGATCTTTAGCCTCACAACAGAAATCCCACATCTATTACACCAATTGTGCAGTGGTGTAACAAAACTTTGAGGGACCCCCCCCCCTGCAAAATACATGGATGGGCCCCCCTCCAGAATCACTCAGGATCTCTCGGGCCAGGGTACTGTGCTGAGGGGAGGCCCTGGTGCTCGGGACCCCTGCACTGCAGGGCTGCAGGAGCCTTTGTTACTCCACTGCAATTTTCAAACTCATGGCAAAACTTAATTTTGTGGCCACAGGATCCTTCCAATACACTGTGGCAGTATCTGGTGGAATGTCACAACCAACTTTCAGTGGTGTGCTAAAAGAGGTTATAAGTTCAATGATGAGACACATCAACAGCTTCATCTAGTTTCCACTGCAGCAGGATTTTGCCAATGTGAAGGGAGACTTTTTTACGGTTTGGGTCACCTATCAAATGGGGTTGGAGCAATTGATGGCACAAATATTGCCTTAGTGCCACCACACGCCAGAGAACAGGTATACTGGAATAAGAAACACTTCCATTCAATCAACGTGCAAGTTGTCTGCTTACCGAATTTGTACATCACAAGCATCTGTGAGCATTTCCCCGGCTCAGCCCATGATTCCTTTGTACTACGGAACAGCTCCATACCCCTGCAAATGTCACAACGTGGACCTGAGAGGGCCTGGCTTGTTGGTCACTACAATCTTTCATAATATTGTTTGGGGAATTTCTAGTTGAATAATCTCAAATTGTGTTACATTTTTTGGTACTTTTTTTGTCTTCCATCTAGGATACTCAGCTTACCCCAACCCACCATGGTTGTTGGCACCGCTGAGGAATCCAACAACGCCAGGGAAAGTCCACTTTAATTAGGCCCATGGAAGAACACCGCGGCCAGCGGAGTGGGCATTCAGGCTCCTAGAGGCCAGATTTCGTTGTCTCAACAAAACTGGTGGAGCCCTCCTCTACTCACACAATAAGGTGTGCCAAATCACCGTGCCCTGCTGCATGCACCACAACATTGCCCTGCGACAGAACATCCCTTACATTGCAGAGGATGGAGACCATGAAGAGCCACTAGATGAGGATCCTGAAAAGCCAAATGAAGATGATAGTGCTGAAGAGGAAGGAGCTGACTTACGTCAAGATGTCATTGACAACTTCTTCTCATGAGTGTAAGTATATCTGTACATGTTATCACTTTCACCGTTACACCAACTATTGATGTGATGATGAGAGAAGTATGTGGTGGTAATTTGTTAGGAAGGGCAAATTCAGGGAAATTCAGGTGAAAGATATTTGTTGATCAAAGTTTTGACACATCAACTACTGTGTTCAGTTACATTGTGTATCTCTGATTGATTTGTGAAAGTGTGTCCTCCAAAGGTTGACACTGTAATGTGTCAATTGTGTTATGTTTGATTGGTAATCTTTTGGTTTTGATCTGTTTTAGGTTCTTTCACCATGTCATCTTAATTTGGACATTTCAAAGTTGTCACATTTGCAGGTATATTATAATGTTTTCGAAGTACATAGGAAACATTGGTTGATCCTGGGAAAGACAGAGACTTTGGGTGTACAAATCGTGTACCAAGGCAACTTGCAATATGATTGAATGGAAGATTTGAAGATTACAATGGACTTGTTCTCTGTCGTGTGTTGGCACTAAGGCAAAATGTGTGCCATCATTAGCTCAAACCACATGTGGTAGTGGAGCCAAATCATGCTAACGTCCCTTCACATTGGCAAAATCCCATTTGTGTGTAAAGTGTGTGTAGCTGTTGATGTGTTTCATCACTGTAGGACATACTTCTTGTGGCACACCTCTGAAACTTGGTTGTGACATTCCAATAGATACTGGAACAGTGAATTGGAATAATCCTGTGTCTACAAAATATAGTACTGCCATGTTTTTGTCTATTGGTGTTATTGATGTGGGATTCCTTATGTGAGCCAGAAGATCTGGCTCCAGCTGATGACATGAATCAATGATAATTTGCCTATTCAATCTGATTGTTTTTGATATATCCCCTTCTTCCATGCTGGCAAGGTCTGGGACTGGAAATGTGAAAACTGGCACTGAGTATTAGTGTCATGTATGGATTGTTATGTTAGTGAAAATGTTGCTGGACAATCATTGGTCAAATGGAATAAACATAGTAGTAGATGATTTAATGGTATATTTTTTTGGGAGTCATGGTTGGGAACTTGCGAAAAACATTACCTACTTGCAAATTATCTATGTTTACATAATCATTTTATTTTTGTCATTGTAAAGATATGATGGAAGGAAACAAATGCATTGATAAAGTTGAGATAAACAACACCTGTCTATGAGTTTTTGAGTTGTGAATTTATTGAACTAAACGTGAAGAAATTAAACAGGGCGAACATAAAAAAGCAAATCAAAAAGTGAAGAAGTCAGTCGTGGTCAATGAAACCATAGTTGAAGAGTCAAAATTGTTTGAATTCCAATGTCTAAAATACGACTGGCATCAGAAAGGTAAATGTGTCCAGAAAAGTCCAGAGTGAATGGCAGTCACACACTGGAGGAAATTAGGGTCAGTGTTTCTTGCTGGTGGTGGTAGAGGTCTTGCCATCCTCACCTCCTGATAATCTGGGTGGATGTCACATCCTGCAGGGGAGAAGGGATCCACAGTTGCAGGGCCTGGGGTGGCTGCAGGTGGTTCTTCCTGTGGCAGGCACTCTCTTCCTGTGGCTGTAGCAGATGTAGATGAGCCAGATGTTATAAGAGAACAGGAAGGGGTAGATTGTGCTGGGAAAGCCCTGCACATATGGGTGTAAATGTCCTGCAGCACCCCAGTCAGGAAGCCTATATTGGAATTGTGAGCCTTCATCTAATAATTGAGCTCCCTCTGCAACTACTTCATCTTCCGGAGCTCGAGAAGTACCTGGCCCATCATGTCGTGGAACCGATGATAGGCTCCCAAACTTGGTTAATGGTAATCTGGGTGAGAGTGACCCCAGTGGCCCACTATGTTGGCCCACAGAATCCCTCCCACAACCCTTAACCCTACTACCCTGTGCCCTTGGCCCAGTGTGCACCATCCAACTGGTTCCTGGGTGAACTGGGGCTGGTGGTGCTGTGGTGTCGACATTAGCCAGTACTGCGGGGCACACGATCGATGGTACAGTGGCAGGAACACAGGAAGTGGAGGCTTTTGTTAGCTGAGGGGTTACAGCTGGGGTGGGAGGTGTCGGTATGGGCCCAGTGAGACTCACTGAAGCCCTCTGCCTTGACTGACCAGATGGACTAGGATCCTCATTGTTATCCAGATTACCAGGAGTGTTGTCCTCACTGAAGGCTTGATCCTGGGCTGGAGTGGAGGTCTCTTCAGTGGCAGATTCCTGGGCATGTGCTCTGGCAGTTGGACCTATTGAGAGTATTTTTATAAGTAAAAGTGCGGATTATGCATCCATAGCTTTGGAGACAAACAATGTAAATACCAAGAATTTTTTTAGAGATTATTATGATTATAGCTTTCAGTGCTATTGAACATATTACCCTACATTTTTGCACTTTCAAACAGTACAACTTTAAAGATGCAGATAATAAGATCTCCTGAAATGTTTATGAAGTGATTAGGAAGTATACCGACGCGCAATAGATAACGCTGTGAGCAGGTTTTAGGAGCCTGGCACGCTGTTTTAAATTGTCTGTCATCGTTCTCTGAACTTTTAATTAGCACTGCGCCGTGTAAATTTACTGTTTTTCCTTTTTGTATGCCACTAATTTTTGATTTAAATCATACTCTTAACTTGAGTGTCTAAATTGAAAACTTTGCTCTCACCTTGCCAAGTTCTCTCGTTTCACTGCCCGCGTTAGCTCCCCGTTCCACCACAGCTTTTGCTGATTGTGTGGAGGGAGCATTAACGCTAGATTTCCCCTCACTTCCGCCAGCACAACTAACGGACGCCATCTTGTGAGGGAGACGGTCTAGTCTCTCCATAAGCAGACCGACCTCACTGTTTATAAGCGGGGAATGGCGCCGACGCGCAGCGGACGAGGGCGCGCCGGCGGTGCGCCAAAGGCAAGCCCGTCTGCGCCAGTCCGCGTTCGGATCGCGTCCAGCGCCAGCTACACTGCTGGTTTTCAATCAGATCAGGTATTCCCGCCGACTTCATTAAGGAATTTAAATAATAAAAATAAGTGTGGACACTATATGGATGTAGACAAAATCAGAGGCCCTGTAACATGCTGGGAATGCCGAGCACAGTTACCACTCACTGAAATCAAACACACAATAGTAAAAAACAAAGTAGTTAACCATCAGGCTTTGATAAAGGGGGGATTAATCAATGCACGTTCCCTAGTTAAACATGCACTTGATATTAGAGAACTAATCATAGAAAAAGAATTAGACTTTCTATGTATAACTGAAACTTGGCTAAAAGAAGATTGCAACCCAGATATTGCAACTGCCTTGCCCCCTAGCTATACGATCTGTAGGAAGGACAGAGAGGTCATTAGGGGAGGAGGGCTGGCCATTATTCACAGAGACTCACTACAATGGAAAAATTTTAACCTATACGCGCTTAAGGGAGCAGAAAGCCTTGGCTTCTGCTGTACCATAAATGGATCCTTCTCTTTCTCGGGGCTTTGATCTATCGCCCTCCTGGCAATAGCAGTGCCTTTCTCAACTCATTAGGGGAAACACTCAGTCACGCTCTGCTTAGATACGCCAATTTTACTATGCTCGGAGATATAAATCTGCACTTAGAATGCGGTAACGACCCAGGGGTCACCACTTTTTTTGAAACAATTACTCCACTTGGCCTGAATCAACTGGTTAGGGCGCCGACACACAAGGTAGGACATACATTGGACGGAGTCTGCTCCAATTTCACCTCACTTCAGATAGAGGCACCTACCCCGCAGGCTTGGTCAGACCATTCTTTTATCCCCCTGACCATCTTAATTCCCAAGACTGTACAGGCAGCCATGAATAGTCCTATGGTGGCGCCCAGGCGTAAATGGCACCTGCTAGCTACTAACCCCAATCTGCCCATAATTGCCCAAAAAAATATGCCAGTTTTTACTGGCCAGCCAGTAGAGGATTCCCACCGTTTCCACACTTGGATGACGGCTATAAGTGAGGAATTAATTCCAACCAAGCACACTACTGCAAGGGGCAAAACAAAAGCACACAATGACCCATGGTTTACAAAAGATCTGGCGAAGCAGCATCTTCATTGTAAACAACTAGAACGTAGATGGAGAAGGGGCTATGAGGAAGCCAATTTGCATATTTTTAAAACTCAAAGGAAACAATATTATTCAGCTATCAAATTAGCAAAAAAGATTATTTTTTTAACAGAATAGCCATGGCGAAGCAAAATCAAAAGAGATATTTTCCATCGTAAAATCCTTTATTGACCCCAAAGCCTTACACGCAGAAATTCCTTCCTCTCAAATTCTTTGCAATGATATTGCAACTTATTTTGAGGATAAGATTAAGAATATCCAGAAGGATTTTGGAACTCCAAGTACACAAGAACTCATCAACGAACAGGAATTGGCCCATAGGCATAATAGGCCAACCCTTCATGCTTTCCAAACTGTTACGCTCTCATATACACACGCAGCTATAGTAGCGTGTAAATCAGGTTCACCACTGGATGCGTGCCCCCCGACGATATTACATCAAATCATGGATATAGTAAATCCAGTGATTAATGACATTGTTAACACCTCTCTTTCCTCCTGCATAGTGCCCGACGTGTGGAAACTTGCTATAGTGAAGCCATTAAAGAATAAACAAAATATGGACCCTTCCAATTTTTCCAATCTTAGGCCTATATCCCTACTGCCCATTCTGGGTAAAATTACTGAAAGAATGATATATAAGGAGCTCTCTAATTTCTGTGAAACATCTCAGATTTTCCACCCTCGACAATCCGGCTTTCGCCCTAAACATTCGACAGAATCGGCACTTCTAGAGATATCAGACACTCTGAAGTTCATCACAGATAATGGCAGGAAGGCAGTGCTGATCCTTCTTGATTTGTCTGCCGCCTTTGATACCATCTCCCATGATATACTCTTGGCCAGACTAAAATCTAGCGGCATTTCCGACATGGCACTGGCCTGGATCAAGTCCTTCCTGTCTAATCGGAGACAAGCAGTCTCTCTTGGCCCCTTCCTCTCTTCAGAACACGCCATTACGACAGGAGTCCCACAGGGCTCCTCACTTAGCCCACTTTTATTCAATATATACATGGCTCCGCTTATCTCCCTCATTTCGTCTTATGGGATCGAGACAACATCTTATGCTGACGATACGCAGCTGATCCTGTCCCTTGATAAACACTCCACGGAAGCAGAAGAAAACTTCAAATCCTGTCTTACGGAGGTCATCAAATGGATGAAAAACAATCACCTCCGATGTAACACGGATAAGACAGAAATTCTGCTGATAGGAAAAAATAATCCCTTTCAACCCAAGGTTTGGTGGCCGGAGGATGTAGCAGCCCCCCCATCCACTGTGGAGGTGGCCAAAAATCTGGGGGTGTGGTTTGACTCCTCCCTTTCCTTTAAACCCCATGCACTTAAGGTGGCGGGGATCTGCTTTGGTCTAATTAAAACCTTGAAAAAATTATTTGATTTGATTCCGCTCTCAGCGAGGAAAACAGTTGCGGTGGCGCTGATACTTTCGCGCCTAGATTACTGTAATAGCCTCCTGGCAGGGGTTAATAAATCAACCCTGAAGAGGCTGCAGGTAGTGCAGCACGCAGCAGCTAGATTGGTGTTAAAACTTCCCCGTAGGGCCTCAGCCTCAGCAGCGCTGAAAACTCTTCACTGGCTCCCGCTACACAAGAGAATTCTATTCAAACTTCTTGTCACCACCTTCAGAGCGACCCGCCGACTGGGGCCAGTATATCTTTCCACTCGATTCACACCATATACTACAGCAAGGACACTTAGATCCTCGTCCGCAAACCTACTCAAACCGCCTGGTTTTAAACTTAAAACGCGGGGAGGGAAATCTGCAACTGTGTTAGGTGCAAAGGCCTGGAATGTCATGCCAAACAAATTGAGATCGATAGACTCTGAAATGCAGTTTAGGAAGGCCCTAAAGACCTGGATTTATGGAGCATCAGACGAACTCTGTCTAGCCTTCATCTAGGTCTCCATTCTCCATTGCTAAGTTTGTTATCTGTACAGCGCCAGGAGGCTCCTTTCGGAGTGACAGTTTGCGCTTTATAAGTATCACATTTCATTTCATTTAATTTCATACCTAACATCTCCCAACCATTCAACCCAACACAGTGGAGAGGTGAAATGTGTAATTGCCATTTCCAAGGCCTAGCTGACTTCAAAACAGACATTTATACAACTTGGATGGATGTTTGGCATTAGTCATGATGTGAACAGTGCAGAGTCAATTTATGCAATTACCACTTCTATAGCATAGTAATTTTCATACCTTACAATTATTGGGTCAACACAGTTTGATTTGTGAAACTCATGACATCAATTCAATTTGTTGAGAAGAACAGGCCAACATTCAGAAAACAACACAAACCATTTTCAAAAAAGAGCATTGAATAGGGATTGATCACTACATGACACTTTACCATATGCGGAAATATGTTAGACAAGAGAGAATGAGCAAATGACATAGCAATATTCTTTTGACAAAACAGAAACAGGGCATCGTGGTATTTGTAGTCATTTCAAAGACAACTTCCCAACACCTGCAAAATGGATACTGATATTTTGAGGTTTCTATGTTAGGAAAATATGTGCAGAACACATTGGCAACAGCTGAGTCGAGAACAAACAGGACATTGAGGTTTAGTGATACTTTGTAAAGTGTAACTTACCACACTCCACTTTACCAGGTATTCCTGTCAAGCCTTCAGGATATAGGATCTGCAAGACATTCTCCTTCCAGGGATAAAATTGTATTGGGGGCCTTGGAGAACCACCACCAGTCCTCTGGGCCTCCAGGTGACGCTTAGAGGCCAGGGAATGGAACCTCCTCCGCAGGTCGTTCCACCTCTTCCTAATTTCCTCCTGTGCGCACAGGTTGTTACCTACAGCATTCACTCTGTAAACTATTCTGGTCCACATTTGCCTTTTCTGACTTATAGTTGTAATTTGGACTTGGGCTTCAAACAATTGTGGCTCTACTCTAAAGATTTTATCCACCATGAATGACAATTTATACCTCAGAAAAATGGGGATTTGTGGGCCCTGGCATTGTGCCAAGAAATATGGTTAAATTAAATTAATTAACCATTAGAAAATAAATGAAAGAAGATAAAGGGGGCAAGAAACGGAAAAGCAACAAAATAACCTCACTTAACTGGATAAGGTTCTGCTAGAAAATGTCACAGTGCAGTGGAATGGCAAAGGATCATGGTCTGAAATAGAGTGTGTGTTATAGTGTGGTATGCAGGTGCTTCCATTTGGCCAATGGACATCAAGTGTGTTATACTAGCATCCATCCAATGGCCACAGTGAGTGCATTGTTGAGCGCGTACCACAATGGACTCCCTCCGTCAGGGAACCACCGCTAGAAGACCACCAGCACAATTGTAAAATCTAAATCTGCACAGCGGGATCCCGCCGCCCTGACGGCAACAGAGCACTGTTCGCCAGCATTGGAGCCACCACCTCGGCAGCGGTGAGCCACACCCGCAGCAGGAAACCCTCTGACGACACGGACGGCAAGTCAGCCTGCATGCATCTAAATACGGCGGGCGAAAGATCATCAACTTGGTGGAGTACTTCGGACCGCCGCCGCGGAGGGATGGCGGTAAGACTGTCAAGATCTAAATCAGGCCCTATGTGTAATGTCATCTGAGCATTGCATCAGCATCTTCCCTGGCGATCACTTGATCCTGTTGGGTAGGGGAGTCTGTGGACTTTCCCTCAGTTTACAGTTTCAGGTTAGTGTTTTTGGGTTAGTGTAGAGTTTTGAGGCAAAAAACGTTATCATTACTATGGACTAAACCTAAGAGTCCATGAAGTGCATGCATACTACGTACTGCCGAGATGTAGGGTTTAATTAAGCCAGGGATGCTGGCTTAGGTCTGGGTGGACCTAGCTAAGCTAAAGTGTGAGGCCGCAGTGGTCGCTGCTGTGGTTCTGGTATGTTCCAGAGTGCCTGATTTTAATAATGTCTGCCCATTGGAAAACCTTAGGGGAAAAAGGCTGGTGCTTTAGTGGATGGCAATGAGCATGAACAGTCTATTGTTTGTGGGATGTTAAGGTTACAGCTGGTACAAGAATTATCAGTTGTATGACAAAATATCGAGAACAACGATATTATTACACCAGAATATCGTGTCAAAAATACCCTCAACAAAAATATTGAGTTTACATACTTTGTAGGTAAACTACTAAAGTATTGAGTCAAAAATACTGTGGAACAGAATATTGTCAACAACAAGGTAAGTAAAAAAAAAAATATTTATGGCATTATATATGATTTATTTAAAATACTAAAATCCTAAATAATACTATAATTGAAAATAATTTTAAATAGTATTGTAAATAATATACATATATGTATATAATCTTAAAAATATAAAAACAAATAAACCATTTTGAAAAAAGATTAAATAAAAAATATCAACAAGAACTTAACAGTAAAAATTAACAAACACATTTAGAGCAAAAACATGAAGCTGAAATGTTGCCCTGATGGTAGCATAAAGAGATCTGATTAAATACTGGTGAGCAAAGTTGCTACAGGCCGTGCGAGAGTGGGAAGACAGCATGGACTGGTGCATGAGAGAAGAAAAGATGGTGTATCAAGCAAGAGGCTGTCCATGTAAATTTAACAAGATATGGAGCCCCAGCAAAAGATGTCACATAATGGGGGTACGAGGAGGCTGAATGCAGCAGGTCAAGGAAGTGCGGTCGGTTTCATGGTAGAAGGGAGGACATGATGGGTGAGAATACAACATGTTAATATGGGATATATGGTCCAGCTCGGACTAATAAGGGGGCATTGGTTACTATTATAATGGTACATGACAACATGCCTCTTGAAGTTTGGATGGGTTTGTTATATTGCATATCTATGTACAAAACATCTTTAAAAAACAAGGCTACCTAGGACCACTGTGTAAGGGTTATTGTGTACATTCCAAACAATTTGAAGTTGGCTTTAGTGTGAGCATCTCAGGTGCGGAAACTGATTTACTTTACTCAAATTGAAAGCTTCCTGTTATTTCAGCTTACACAATAGCTGGCTTCAAGTTGCTTGAATTGTACACAATAACCCTTACACTGTGGGCCTTCCTCATATGGACTTCCTCTGCTAGTGACCATTCAAGCACATCTCTTAGCCAAGCTTAGATCAAAGGCGGGCACTTGCCCATCCAAGTTATTGCCACCCTGCGTCTCGCCAATACAATCAGGAGCTGAAGGAGTTTATATGCTACCTTGTGTTTTTTAGGTTTCCGAATATGACCCAGTAGGCAGTGCAACGAGGATTCCTGAACACTGTCCGTGCCCCTCTGGACCTTCTCCACCACCTGACCCCAAAATTGATTGACCTCAGGGCATCTCCACGCTAAATGCATAAAGTCTGCACCCGTTTCACCGCACCTAGGGCACATATCTGGGCGGTCCGGTGCTATGCGGTTCATCCTCTCCGGAGTCATGTATGTACGATGTAAGCCAGGGGCGCAACTAGACCCGAACTTCAGGGCGGGCTAAGACTCCCAGCCAGGGCTGGCTCTAACACTGGTCGCGCACGGTGAAACAGTCTTTTTTGGCGCCCACTCTCCCATTTCCACCTTCTCCATGAATTCCCTCACTACCACTCACCAACAATGCAGCTCATCTCTCTATAGCCCCTTTCTGACAAACATTTCATATTTTTATAGGGCTACCCGTAGTTTACTCACACTCAGTTCTGTCATCTGCATGGTACACATTCATTGTAGCAGGCACATTAACCCTCGTCGCTGTGTGGGTGAAAGGAGTGCCCATGTGAGTGCACGGTGAGCAATGCGACAGTGTGAGAGTAGGGTGAGAGGAGTGACTACAGGGTGAGTGAGGTGACCGTATGAATTTGGGTGCGGATGCAAGTGCAGAGTGGGACGAATGAATGCATGGTTAGTGATGGGCGTGTCTGAGTGAGATTGCAGAGTGAACAGTGAGGGGGACAGGTGAGTGAAGTGTCACATGAGTGCAGGGTGAGTAGTGTGCTCGTGTGACTGCAGGGTGAGGTACAGGGGGAACAGCGCAAGTGCATTGTGAGTGCAGAGTGATCACTGTGAGTACAAAGTGAGCGGTGTGCTCATGTGCCTGCAGGGTAAGTAGAGGGAGATCGCTGTGAGTTCATGGCGAGTGGCATACGTGCAGTGTAGTCACTGTGAGTGCAGGGTGAGCGGGTGAATGGTGTGAGTGCATGGTGATCAGTGTGAGTACATTGTGATCGCTGTGAGTGCAGGGTGGGTGTGAAAGTGAAGGGGCGAGAGTGAGTTGTCTGAATGCAGGGTGCATTCCCAGTTATTTGAAGTAACTCAGCATGTTATTGAGGGCTGGCGTAGGGTTTCAGATACAAGTTAAACTGTTGCTCTTATGGCATTATTCAGGGTCCAGGGATCGAGGATGGAGGAAATAAATATTGTGCTCATCCTGCAACAAACTTCCAGTCTTGTGATTAGGGTTGCCAGCTCATTATATTGATGTCCCAGATGGTACAAAAATAAGCAATCACCTAAAGCCCATTTTCAGCACTTATGTGTGCATAATTGGAACAGCAAATATAAATAAAAAGCATTTTTAATTGTGTTCTAGGACTGCTTGAATGATCAATGAATGATAATTAAAGGGAACAAAGATAGAAAATTCACATTACAAATGAATACATACTATTTTATTTATAACCCAATGTAGTGTCAAAACGAGGCCTTTGCAGGCTCCTTAAACAACAAATGGCTGGAATTTTTCTTTTGGTAACCCTACTTTATATTCCTTTTCATGAAATGCATTCTCACACTACGGCAGTAAAAGTAAAATACAAATGAAAGAAATATGCAGAGTGGGGGCCCAGGGGGTACTGGAACCAGAAAAAAAACTAAGCCTTGTTAACGAGTTTACAAAAGTATATAAATATGCAAATGGTCTTTAAAGACCTGTGAAAAACTCGGGCGTGCCAGAGATAGGACTCCAGACACTGCCCAGCTGAGCCCACAGTAGCGCGAGCTGCAGCAGCCCGGGCTGAGACACACGAGGGGGTGGCAGGGGTGGGGGGTGGGGGGTTGGGGACTGGAGTCCATTTAGCCATATGGGTGTTGCGCGCCTGATGTAAGTAGTTGTGATGTATTATTTGGAAGCGTGCATTGGATGACACCGAGTGGGTGAGTGCACTTACTAGTGTCCAAATCGTCTCCCCTAATGGTTCAGTCAAGTCCACGTCCCAGGCAGCGCGCCCGAGGGGGGGGGCCTCGAATCTTCCCTCATTGCCCTGTAAAGGAGAGAGACAAGTCTACTTCCCGCTCCGCAGGTAAGCATTATATCCAGTGTCTGTGTCGTCTGAGGGACGGCGGGGTATACGGGCCAAGTTACTTTGAATAGATCAGACAGTCCAGCGTAATGGAGGTAATGACTTTGGCCCAATCCAAAGGCCTCACACGCCTGTTCGTAGGAGATGAATGTCTTGGCTGGGTATAGGTCCGCCATGTGTTTACAGTTCCTTCCCTCCACGCCTGAAAGGACATATTTTCCATCATACTGCGCACCGGGGAAAGTATCCATACTTGGTGCTCTCGATGTAATGGAGCGTGTCGTAAGACAAGTGACATGCATTTATATTGCTATGCTGTCACAGCCTGTGTCAGGAAGCACTGTGAATATGTAAGTCATTAGTTTGAAAACATGTATGACATAAAGTATAAGATAGGCTCCACGCAGTATAAACAGGCTGCTACAAAATGTGCAAAAAGATTCAGGGGCATATTCACAAGGACTTATCGCTGAGTTATCGCCACCTTAACGCATCAAAAGTGGAGATAGATTTAATGCCCCATTCACAAGCGGGTGCAAACAGCAGACATCACCAGTATTCCCGCAATAACTGCCGCAAAATTTACCTCCACGGGTGACACCACCAACTAACCCTAATGAGATGCAGAGTAGGCGTTCCCGTGCAAAAACACACGAAAACCCCACTACACCACATTCACAACGAACTGCCAGATCTGCGATGCGAACCAAAAACAGGCGATAAGCCGCAGTAGCAGCAGGGATTTAACACCTGCTTTCTGCTGGTGTTAAGCAGGACGACTACCTGCAGCATGAAAGGGAGTCCAGGCCAGAGCCACATCTGAAGACCCACAGATGCCATGGAGACAATGATCATGCAGCTCGGAGACCCATGAGGGCCGCAACACCCACCTCCACCACTCCCAGGCCCACCCCCCCGGACAAACACATACCGTGCACGACACAAGAGCCCCACAAAGCGCATGATGCCGCACAATGACAACAAGAAACACACATGTGTGGTCAGAAGAACGAGAAACAGTCACTCATCAATGAAGTAACAACCAAAAACTTTATTGAAATACAGCACAAAACACCAATGCGGAAGACTCCTGTCGGCTCCGTCTGGGACAATCTTGATGTCACAGCCTGGAAAATAAAGCACCAAATCAGAACGTGTGTCATGCGCACATCAAAGGAGCGAGACACAGAGAAACAGAGAAGGAAAGAAAGGCAGAGAGAGAAAGAGAGAGAAGGAAAGGAAGGGAGAGAGAGAGAGAAGGAAAGGAAGGGTGAGAGAGAGAGAAGAAGGAAAGGAAGGGAGAGAGAGAGAAGGAAAGGAAGGCAGAGAGAGAGAGAGAGAGAGAGAGAGAGAGAAGGAAAGGAAGGGAGAGAGAGAGAAGGAAAGGAAGGGAGAGAGAGAGAGAGAGAGAAGGAAAGGAAGGGAGAGAGAGAGAGAGAGAGAAGGAAAGGAAGGGAGAGAGAGAGAGAAGGAAAGGAAGGGAGAGAGAGAGAGAGGGAGGGAGGGACACTGCCGCCCCGCGCACCCAGGCACCACTGCTCACCTGCTGCCACCGGTGTGTCTCCAACCACGTGCCGGCATACACTGCAAGCCACCAGGTCTGCAATCTGTAATCGAGGCCAGAGTCAATCATGGCAGAGTCCATCTCACTGCACACGGCAACAACGCCTGTCCGTCCCTGCGCACACATGCAGCCGCACCCTACCCCCTCCCGCCGGCCAGCGCTGGCTGTCCGCACTTGCGCACCCAGGCCCCACTGCTCACCTGCCGCCAACGGTGTGTCCACCAGTGGGCACACCACGTACCCGTGCAAGCTCAAGGCTCCGGTCCCGCCACCATGGCATGCTCCACATCATGCGGATCCGCACCGTGGCCCAGCAGGTCCCACACATGACGCTGAGTCCTGAGGCATCAATGGCAGAGACCACATCAGTGCACACGTCATCATCGCAGGCTGCACACCCGCTCAGCAATTTTGGTGCCACTAACCCTGTGCAACCCCAGTCAGCGCCATGTGGTGGTAGGCCCGTGACGGCCTCAAGGCTTCGGGTGCCACTAACCCTGTGCAACCCCAGTCAGCGCCACGTTGTGGTAGGCCCGTGACGGCCGCAAGGCTTCGGGTGCCACTAACCCTGTGCGCAACAACTCATGGGCCCTTTATGATTGAGAATCATGGAACGTCCGTCATCCAGTCACCACTGGCAGTGGGGAATGTGACGTTGTCGGCCCCTTATATTGGCGGGGTCACATGGCCTGTGACGCCTGTGCCGGATGGGTGTGGTGTGTGTGCAAACCTGCCCTCAGGGAGTGGTCATGACATGCTGACAACTAGACCAGTGACCTGCAGACCACTAGCGTGTAAACCTGCGACTTGTAGCTATGTGGCCCCCCCTCGGAGCGTAAGCGGAGTGGTCTGGCCTGGCGTACGCCGGACCAGCGCAGGGCTTGCAACAATGACTCGGGGGCACTGGGCGTGGTTCAGTCCATGTCCGGACAAGGAAGTGACTAATGCGTGTGTCCCTGTTGCGTGTCTACAGCACCCGGAACGCAATCGGCAATGTAGCACACTGTGACTGGAATCCCACTAGATGAGCATCATTGACGTTAGGGGGAATCACTGACCCTACATTCATCCACACATTCATACATGAATGATGAAAGACATGACACAGCAGTGCGTTTCTGGATGTTTAATGCACATCCAGTGGAGTTTTGCAGCTGGAGCAGTACAGGGCCATGCCAACCCCACTTCACAAGATGGGCCCGTGGAGGGCCAGCCAGGGTCCATCGGGGAATGACAAGTACAGCGGAAGAGGAAGGGTACAGTCCGCAGTCTGGTCGCCGTGTCATTGGTCACCAAACAGATTATGGCAGTCCATGTCGAGAGCCAAGGTCAGTGCAGCAGAGTGTATCGGGGGTCAGTGGAAGGTCATGGGGCCATGTGCGGCACCAAGCAGCAACAGGCCAGGTGGCGGACATGAATGCTAATGCCTCCACCTGATCTCAAGCCCATCCACGTCCTCGTCCTCGGATGTGTGCTCTGCCCCACCTGTGGGTGGTGCAGTTCCGGCTGTGGCACTGTGTCACTGACACATCAGGTGCCTGTTAGACTTGGCATCTTTTGCCGTGTTTCCCCTGAGTTTTTGCTTTCTGACCTCCCGGTTTTGACTCTGTTTGTGCTGGCTTAGTGTTTCTGCACACTTTTCTCACTGCTGATCAGTGGTAAAGTGCAAGTGCTCCTGTGGTAAAATGTGTTATGGATTGGTGTTTCCATGATTGGATATTTGATTTACTTGTTAGTCCCCAGTAAAGTGCACTGAGTGTGCCAGGGCCTGTAAATCAAATGCTACTAGTGGGCCTGCAGCACTGATTGTGCCACCCACGTGAGTAGCCCTGAAAAGGTAACTCAGACCTGCCATTGCAGAGTCTGCGCGCAGTCTGGTACTGCCATGTCGACTTGGCAAGTGCACCCACTTGCCAGGCCCCAACCTTCCCTTTTCTTACATGTCAGGCACCCCTAAGGTAGGCCTAAGGTACCCCTGTGGGCAGGGTGCAGTGAATGTGAAAAGTAGGACATGCCCTGGTGTGTGTGGCATGTCCTGATAGTGAATTACTGCCAATTTCGTTTTTCACTATTGCAAGGCTACCTGTTTCCCATAGGACAGAATGGGAAGTTTGTTTATAACATCTTATAAACATAACTGGCCCTGGGAACTAGGTAAGAAAATGAAGTTTAGTATGCCTGAACTCAGAATCTAAAGATGCACCTTTTAGTGAAGGTGATTTTTACATTCTGTGTTTGAAAATACCACTTTTAGAAAGTAGGTATTTTCTGGCTCAGTCATCCCGTATGCCTCTGCTGGAATGTGGATTGCCTGTCTGGGTTTTGGATGACAGAAGGCTGGGGAGCAGGAGGGGCTCCAGATAGTCTAGGTGGGTCAGGAAAGGGCTGAATAGACCTGGGCTGCAATTGGGGAAGGGGGAGGAGATTTCCTTGCACCTCAAAGGGCCTGGTCTGCCTCTGACAATGCTGTCTCCACCTCCTGCCAGGAAGTCACACCAGAGAAGGCAGAACTGGTTATGGCTGGGCACAGACACTCTCTGCCTAAGAGATCAAAGGATTTTGGGATATAAATATTGGGGCCCAGACCCCTGAACTTTAGAACTCTTTTGGACCAAGAAGACTGCCAAGAAGAAGAGCTGGAGAAGCTGTGAGGAGGAACTACCACTTTGCTGTGTGCTTTGCTGTGTTGGCCTGCAGTGGCTGCTTCTGTCTTGGGCAGTGAAAGGACTAGACTGAACTGTCTGCAATCTACTTTTGTGAGTTTCTCCAAGGGCTTGAGGTAGAGCTTGCCCCCTGTTCAAGAAGTCTCAGGCACAACAAAGACTTCAAGCTCTTCTGCCCTCAGCACTGGGGACTGTGTGTTTTGTGCTGCAACAGAAGAAAAGCAACTCGACGACGTTGACGACGCCGCTGCTGACTCCGTGTCCCGAAGGCACCGCAGAGGGCACCGCCGCAACGCCGCACCGCGACCCTGGTCTTACCGACGCCGCCTGCTGATGCGGCCACCGAGCCGCTGCTCGCACCGTGACCTGTGGGCACCGCACTCCGCACCGCTTCGCTTCAAGATGACGCCTTGGCACCGCAGAGAGCACCGCAGCAACGCCGCACCGCGACCCTGGTCTCACCGACAACGCCTGCTGACGCCGCCACCGAGCCGCTGCTCGCACCGCGACCTGTGGGCACCGCACTCCGCACCGCCTCGCGACGACGCCTTGGTATCCCCGACGACGCTGCTCCACGCCAAAATCTACGCCGCTGCTTGCACCGTGGTTCGAGGGCACCGCTCGTAAAGTTACACGACGCACCGCCCTCATTCCGCACCGCAGCCTTGGCCTACCGACGCCATCGACTCCGGTTCGTCAGCCGACGACAGCGCTTCAGCAACGACGCCGCCGCTGCTTGCACCGTGACCTGCCAGCACCGTGACGAGCACCACCTTCATCTCGCACCGCGACCCTGGTGTCACCGACGATGCCATCCGATGCCGCCACGAGCCGCTGCTCGCACCGCAACCTGAGGGCACCGCACGCCGCACCGCTGCACTTCGCACCGCAGCACCCGGCGCCTGCCAGCGCTCCTGACTTCAACAGAGAGGAGATCGATCTGCAACGCGTGTGACTTGGAGGGCCCCGACGACTCCTGCACCGACCTCCGGAACCGACGCCTGCGGACGCCGTGCTTTCGGAAGTTCAACGAGAGGTCGCCGACGCCCTGCATTTCTAAAAGGTACTGTTTGCGGGTCTTCCCGACACCGTAGCTGGCCCGCGAATGCCGCGGTCAGCCAGAACTGTTTGGATTTGTTTGCTCACGACGCCGTGATAGCCCCGGACGGAGCTATCGACCTCAAGGAACTGTTTTTAAAGCATATTTTGATAACTGAAGATTTTTAAGTACTGTATTGTGGATTTTTATCGTTTTTGGTCTTTTCTTAAGTATATAAAAATATTGGATATTTTTCTAGACTGGTGTGGTGTCCTTTTGTAGTGCTTACACTGTATTATTGTTGGTTATGTGCAAATGCTGTACACACTGCCTCTAAGATAAGCCTGACTGTTCGTGCCAAGCTACCAAGGGGGTGAGCAGGGGTTATTTTAGGAGTGTAACTCCCTTACCCTGACTAGGAAGAAGGGTCCCTATTTGGACAGAGGTGCAAGCCCTTGCCAACTAGAGACCCCCATTTCTAACATTGGTTGTCAGCGGTGAGGATAGGACTTGCGTTTGCACTTGACTTACAGTGATTGGTGTGCACTACTACCATATCGCAGACCATTACGTGCCACATACTGGTTCTTTTTCTTTTGGCCTATTTTTTGATCTTGCCAGTTTGAACTTGCTACTTTATCATGCCGGAATCAAGAGCATCATCCGTTGCATCCCTAGAAATTGCCTTTGAGGAGGATAGGTTGGAAGCCTACAATGTTAGGGAATTGAAATCAATTTGCAAAAACCTAAAAGTCCAAGTCAGAGGCCTCACTAGGAAGAACGAGCTACAAAAGGCACTGAGGGCCTGGGTAGCAGCCAGACATGCCAGCGAGCAGTCTGGTGGTCTCAGTGGAGAGGCGGAGGATCCTATTCCTAGGGTGGGTGTGCTTTTGGGAGGGGGGGAACCCTCCTGGCCAGGCAGCAGTGGCCTGTCCCCAGAGGAGCTGGAGGACAGGCGGGAAGCAAGGAAGTTCGAGTTGGAGAAACTCAGGATGGAAAGTGAAAGGGAGGATAAAAGAATAGCCATGGAGGAAAGGAAGATGATCTTAGATCATGAGCGAAGTCTTAAAGAACTGGAGCTAAGGAATAGAGCCAGTTCAGAAGGTGGCAGCAACTCGTCAAGACAGGCAGACAGAATTGTGCACATCCCTAAAAATGTAGGCAAAGAATTCAAAAAGGGGGATGACATACAAAGGTGGTTTCAGGGGTACGAGGCAGCAATTCACATGAATGGGGTCCCCGAGGAGAATTGGGGAGCAGGATTGTGGCCTCTCTTCCCAGAAGAAGCAAGGGATGCTTTAATAGCTTTGGGTAAGGGGTATCACCTCACCTATCCAGACATGAAAGTACGCCCTTCTCACTAAGTATGGTCCTACTCCTGAAAAGTACAGGGATCAGTTCAGGTCCAGTGAGAAGTCTGATACCAACACTTGATTGGAATGTGTGGATGTGTTTTGCCGGTCACTGGATGGCTGGGTGAAGGGCAGTAATGTGACAGATTTTCAGGGGCTCTACAATTTGATTGCATGGGAGCACTTGTCTAGTCTATGTTTTGCAGAGCTGCGCCAGCACCTAGTTGATAGTAAGCTGACTGACCCCAGGAAGCTTGCTATGGAGGCGGACCGCTGGGTGAGTACCAGGGTCCACAAGAAAGCGTTTGGGGGAGACTCAGCCAAAGGTGGGCAGGGTCCCCAGCAGAAAAGTGGGGGGGACAAGGGTAAAACACAGGAGTTCTCTAAAGGGCCCCAAATTAACACCCAGGGTAAAGGTTCCCATCCCCCCGGAGATAAGAAGCCAGGGGTCTCATCAGGAAAGCCTGCTGAGACCGGCCCCCGCAGGTGTTTTGCATGTGACCAGGTGGGCCACATGAAGGGGGACCCCAAGTGTCCAAACGGGGCTCAGCCACCCACCGGTGGGCAGTCCAAGGTGTTGGCTAGTGTAGCGCTTGGGGAGGAGGAGTACCCACAGGAGGATGGGGATCCCGCAGAAATGACCCTCGTCTCACTAGGGGACAGTGAGATGGTCCCAGGACGCCAGGTGCCCCCTAACACAAAGAAATACAGCACCTGGGTGACCATCAATGGGAAAAGGGTAGAGGCTCTCAGAGATACTGGAGCCAGTGTGACCTCAGTCCGGTGTCACCTGGTCTCTGAGGAGCAGGTAGTCCCAGGGGCATTCCACCAAGTAATTGCTGTAGACAATTCAGAGCACCAGTGTCTGGTGGCGCAGGTTCCCTTCGAGGAGGGGGGGTCTCAGGTCCTTTGAGGGTGGTTGTGAGCCCTTCCATGCCTGTAGATTGTCTGCTAGGTAACGACCTGGAGCAGTCCTTATGGAAGGATGTTGAGCTCAGGTCTCACTTGGAGATGCTTGGGTTGCCAGAGTGGGCATGCGTGTCCACTCGGTCAATGGCGGCCAGAAAGGGTGATCAAGAGGACTTGGAGCCTGAAACAGTGGCCCAAGTCCCTGCCAAGAGAAAGGGCAAGGGGCGCGGGAAACCGGCCCCTGAAGTTCCCACGGACCGGGAGGAGGCGGACCTTGAGGGGGACGCCCCGGTGCCTACAGGGGAACAGGTAGCTGAACTGGGGGACATCTCTGAGCTGACCCATTGGCAGCAAGAAGGGGGTCCCACCAGGGAGGAATTCTGCAAGGAGCAGAAAGAGTGCCCTTCTCTGGAGGGTCTGCGGCGGCAGGCTGCAGACCAGGCAGCAGGTGATCACATTGGATCTACTGGGAGAATGGTCTCCTGTACAGTGAGCCTAAGGTCGCTGAGCCTGGGTCAGCCCGTGTGCTGGTGGTACCCCAGCGCTTCAGGACCTTCCTACTGGGTCTGGCTCATGACGTGCCTTTGGCAGGACATTTGGGGCAGGACAAGACCTTTGACAGGCTTGTCACCCACTTCTTCTGGCCCCAAATGCGAAGGCAGTCAGATGGACATTGCAGGTCTTGCCAAACTTGCCAGGCAAGTGGTAAGAGTGGGAGGAAGGTCAAAGCTCCTCTCCAGCCTTTTCCAGTTGTTGGAAACACCCTTTGAAAGGATAGGGATGGACATTGTGGGGCCACTGGATCCCAAGACAGCCATGGGCAACAGGTACATCCTGGTCTTGGTGGACCATGCCACCCGGTACCCGGAGGCAATCCCTCTCAGGACAACGACGGCGCCAGTGGTGGGCCGGGCGTTAATGGGGATCTTTTCCCGCGATGGGGTTCCACAGAGAGGTGGTTTCTGACAGAGGGACCAACTTCATATCCAAGTATATGACATCCCTGTGGGAGGAGTGTGGTTTAACCTACAAGTTCACCACCCCTTACCACCCACAAGGTAACGGTCTGGTGGAGAGAGTCAACCAGACCTTGAAGGGCATGATTAAGGGTCTAACAGAACCCATGAGGCGTAAGTGGGACGTCCTCTTGCCATGCCTTCTCTTTGCGTACAGGGAGGTGCCACAGAAGTCTCTTGGGTTCAGTCCCTTTGAGCTTCTGTATGGTCACCCTGTGAGAGGACCTCTGAGTTTGGTCAAGGAAGGCTGGGAGGCAGCTCCCAGGAAAACTCGCCAGGATGTGTTTAGTTACATGCTGGCCTTCAGAAACCAAACTGCCTGCTTCAGGAAACTCGCTCAGGCGAACCTGGAAGCAAGCCAGGAAGAAATGAAGAAGTGGTATGACCAGAATGCCACTCTGGTCGAATTTCAACCTGGGCAGAAAGTGTGGGTCATGGCCCCAGTGGAACCTTGTGCCTTGCAGGACAAGTGGACTGGGCCATTTGAGGTGGTGGAGCGCAAAAGTGACGTCACCTACCTGGTGGATTTGCAGGCTCCAAGGAACCCTTTGAGGGTCCTCCACGTGAACCGCCTCAAACCCCACTTCGAGAGGTCCGAAGTGAGCATGCTCTTGGCGACAGATGATGGAACGGAAGAGGAAAGTGAACCTCTCCCTCACCTCCTGTCTACCAAGGAGCACGATGGGTCAGTGGAAGGTGTGATCGTCTCCCCGACACTGAGCCCAGAACAGCAGAGCGATTGTCAACAGTTGTTGGGACAGTTTGCCCCCCTGTTCTCCCTGACCCCAGGTGTCACTCACTGGTGTACCCATGACGTGGACACCAGTGACAGCCCTCCTGTGAAACACAAGATTTACAGGTTGACTGACCGGGTCAAGGCCAGCATTAAAGAGGAGGTCTCTAAGATGTTGGCGTTAGGGGTGATCGAGCCTTCCAACAGTCCTTGGGCCAGCCCAGTGGTCTAGGTCCCAAAGGCTGCTGCACCCGGTGCCGCTCCAGAACTGCGGTTTTGTGTGGACTACCGTGGGCTCAATGCCGTCACCAGGACTGACGCACACCCCATCCCCAGAGCTGGTGAGCTCATTGATCGGTTGTGAGCTGCCAAGTTCCTCAGCACGTTTGACTTAACGTCTGGGTACTGGCAGATTGCCTTAACCGATGGGGCCAAGGAGAGGTCAGCATTTTCAACCCCAGAAGGACATTACCAGTTCCTGGTGATGCCCTTTGGGTTGAAGAATGCCCCTGCCACCTTCCAGAGGTTGGTCAACCAGGTGTTGGCTGGGCTGGAGGATTTCAGTGCCGCCTACCTGGATGACATCGCAGTGTTCAGTTCCAGCTGGGAAGAACACTTGCAGCACCTCTGTGAAGTGTTGAAGGCGCTGCAGAGGGCAGGCCTCACGATCAAGGCCAGTAAGTGCCAGATCGGGCAGGGTTCGGTGGTGTACTTGGGACACCAAGTAGGAAGCGGCCAGGTGGCGCCCCTACAGGCCAAGATTGACACCATTCTGGCTTGGGAGCCCCCCAAGACCCAGACAGAGGTGAGGGCCTTCTTAGGACTCACCGGGTACTACATGAGGTTTGTTAAGGGGTATGGCACCATTGTTGCCCCCTTAACAGAGCTGACTTCCAGGAAGCAGCCCAAGAAGGTGATCTGGACTGAGTCCTGCCAGAAGGCTTTTGATGCCCTGAAGGCCGCCATGTGCACGGCCCCCGTGCTCAAGGCACCCGACTTCTCCAAGGAATTCGTCGTGCAGACTGACGCTTCAGAGCATGGAGTGGGAGCGGTGCTCTCACAACTGAATGAAGAGGGCCTAGACCAGCCTGTAGTCTTCCTTAGCCGGAGACTACTCCCCAGGGAGCAGAGGTGGAGTGCCATAGAAAGGGAAGCTTTCGCTGTGGTCTGGGCGCTGAAGAAGCTGAGGCCCTACCTGTTTGGGACTCACTTTCGGGTTCAGACAGACCACAGGCCCCTCAGATGGTTGATGCAAATGAGGGGTGAGAATCCAAAACTGCTGAGGTGGTCCATCTCCCTACAGGGAATGGACTTTACGGTGGAACACCGCCCTGGCACACAACACGCCAATGCAGATGGTCTGTCCAGGTTCTTCCGCCTTAGTGAAGAGAACTCCCAGGAGGTTGGGTAGTTCTCCCTACTTTCAGGTGGAGGGGACATGTGTTAGACTTGGCATCTTTTGGCGTGTTTCCCCTGAGTTTTTGCTTTTTGACCTCCCGGTTTTGACTCTGTTTGTGCTGGCTTAGTGTTTCTGCGCACTTTTCTCACTGCTTATCAGTGGTAAAGTGCAAGTGCTCCTGTGGTAAAATGTGTTATGGATTGGTGTTTCCATGATTGGATATTTGATTTACTTGTTAGTCCCCAGTAAAGTGCACTGAGTGTGCCAGGGCCTGTAAATCAAATGCTACTAGTGGGCCTGCAGCACTGATTGTGCCACCCACGTGAGTAGCCCTGAAAAGGTAACTCAGACCTGCCATTGCAGAGTCTGCGCGCAGTCTGGTACTGCCATGTCGACTTGGCAAGTGCACCCACTTGCCAGGCCCCAACCTTCCCTTTTCTTACATGTCAGGCACCCCTAAGGTAGGCCCAAGATACCCCTGTGGGCAGGGTGCAGTGTATGTGAAAGGTAGGACATGCCCTGGTGTGTGTGGCATGTCCTGATGGTGAATTACTGCCAATTTCGTTTTTCACTATTGCAAGGCTACCTGTTCCCCATAGGACAGAATGGGAAGTTTGTTTATAACATCTTATAAACATAACTGGCCCTGGGAACTAGGTAAGAAAATGAAGTTTAGTATGCCTGAACTCAGAATCTAAAGATGCACCTTTTAGTGAAGGTGATTTTTACATTCTGTGTTTGAAAATACCACTTTTAGAAAGTAGGTATTTTCTGGCTCAGTCATCCCGTGTGCCTCTGCTGGAATGTGGATTGCCTGTCTGGGTTTTGGATGACAGAAGGCTGGGGAGCAGGAGGGGCTCCAGATAGTCTAGGTGGGTCAGGAAAGGGCTGAATAGACCTGGGCTGCAATTGGGGAAGGGGGAGGAGATTTCCTTGCACCTCAAAGGGCCTGGTCTGCCTCTGACAATGCCGTCTCCACCTCCTGCCAGGAAGTCACACCAGAGAAGGCAGAACTGGTTATGGCTGGGCACAGACACTCTCTGCCTAAGAGATCAAAGGATTTTGGGATATAAATATTGGGGCCCAGACCCCTGAACTCTTTTGGATCAAGAAGACTGCCAAGAAGAAGAGCTGGAGAAGCTGTGAGGAGGAACTACCACTTTGTTGTGTGCTTTGCTGTGTTGGCCTGCAGTGGCTGCTTCTGTCTTGGGCAGTGAAAGGACTGGACTGAACTTTCTGCAATCTACTTTTGTGAGTTTCTCCAAGGGCTTGAGGTAGAACTTGCCCCCTGTTCAAGAAGTCTCAGGCACAACAAAGACTTCAAGCTCTTCTGCCCTCAGCACTGGGTACTGTGTGTTGTGTGCTGCAACAGAAGAAAAGCAACTCGACAACATCGACGACGACGCTGCCGACTCCGTGTCCCGAAGGCACTGCAGAGGGCACCGCCGCAACGCCACCCTGGTCTCACCGACGCCACCTGCTGACGCCACCACCGAGCCACTGCTCGCACGCGACCTGTGGGCACCGCACTTTGCACTGCTTCACTTCACGACGACGCCTTGGCACCGCAGAGGGCACTGCCACAACACCGCAATGCGACCCTGGTCCCACCGACGACACCTGCTGATGCCGCCACCGAGTCGCTGCTCGCACCGCGACCTGTGGGCACCGCACTCCGCACCGTCTCGCTTCACGACGACGCCTTGGTATCCCCGATGCCGCCGCTCCATGCCGAAATTTACGCCGCTGCTTGCACCGTGGTTTGAGGGCACTGCTCTTAAAGTTACACGACGCACCGCCCTCATTCCGCACCGCAGCCTTGGCCTACCGACGCCGTCGCCATCGACTCCAGTTCGTCAGCCGACGACAGCGCTTCAGCAACGACGACGCCGCTGCTTGCACCGTGACCTGCCAGCACCGTGACGAGCACCACCTTCATCTCGCACCGCGACCCTGGTCTCACCGACGACGCCATCCGAAGGCGCCACCGAGCCGATGCTCGCACCGCGACCTGAGGGCACCGCACGCCGCACCGCTGCACTTCGCACCGCAGCACCCAGCGCCTGCCGACGCCAGCGCTCCTGACTTCAACAGAGAGGAGATCGATCTGCAACACTTGTGACTTGGAGGGCCCCGACGACTCCTGCACCGACCTCCGGAACCGACGCCTGCGGACGCCGTGCTTTTGGAAGCTCAACGAGAGGTCGCCGACGCCCTGCATTTCTAAAAGGTACTGTTTGCGGGTCTTCCCGACACCGTAGCTGGCCCACGACGCCGCGGTCAGGCAGAACTGTTTGGATTTGTTTGCTCACGACGCCGTGATAGCCCCGGACGGAGCTATCGACCTCAAGGAACTGTTTTTAAAGCATATTTTGATAACTGAAGATTTTTAAGTACTGTATTGTGGATTTTTATCGTTTTTGGTCTTGTCTTAAGTATATAAAAATATTGGATATTTTTCTAGACTGGTGTGGTGTCCTTTTGTAGTGCTTACACTGTATTATTGTTAGTTATGTGCAAATGCTGAACACACTGCCTCTAAGATAAGCCTGACTGCTCGTGTCAAGCTACCAAGGGGGTGAGCAGGGGTTATTTTAGGAGTGTAACTCCCTTACCCTGACTAGGAAGAAGGGTCCCTATTTGGACAGAGGTGCAAGCCCTTGCCAACTAGAGACCCCCATTTCTAACAGTGCCGGAGGGAAAATGCCTGCGGCACTGTGAGGCACTGACACACCAGGGGGCGGAGATGTGGATGGTGTAGGAGCAGCAGCATTCATCTGCGCCACGCCTTGTGGCAGCAATGCCATGATGAGGATCTGCAGGGCATGGTAGATCCCAGCTACATTTCGCTGATGTGCAGCGGTGGCTGCCATCCTTTCCGCCTCCATCCGCACCATGTCCTCCATGAGCCTCCGCATGTGTGCCAGCTCACGGCTGAGATCGCTGGAGCCACTCTGAGCGGACAGCTGTTCTTGTCTCCGAGTCATGACTCCAGCGATGTCAGCCAGGGCTAGTTGGAGACCATGGAGCGGCCTATGGGTGTCCGTTAGGGACTAGAGGTGGTCCCTGATGGGACTCAGACACCCATGGATGGCGTCAAGTTTGGTAGCCATGAGGTCGAACCCCACCCGCACCTGCTCAGCCATCTCCCTCTGGACCTCCAACACACGGCGTTGGAAGGCCATGTGTTGTTCGGGGGGGTCTTGGGAGACAGCCGGGATTGTGGGTGCCTCCTGCTGGGTGGTTTGTGGAGTGGGTGGGGTCTCCTCGATGCAGCTGGGCTGCCCTGGTCCTGGAGGTGATTGGCGGATGAGTTCAATGATGTCTTGGAGGGCTTGGATGTCGATGCTGGTGGTGTCCTCCTCGTCATCAGTGAAGAGTGGCTGGGACTGCTCTGTGGGAGGTGTTGACGGTGCCCCTGTAATGTGAAGGGGAGATGCTGTGTTACAATGTGTCCACATGTATGTAGCCGCATGGTACATGTTCACATTCAGACGGCATGGCAATGTACATTGTGACAGTCTGTAGATCAGGGCCATGATCCAGAGTCATTGTGGGTGTGCACTGTGCTCTGCTTGATTGTGCATGTGTGCCATTGTGGCCATCTCCCCCCGTACCTGGTGTTTACTCACCCTGTTGCTGTTGTGTTGTGTCATGTCGAGCAGTGTCCGGTCCCCCGACTCCTGCCACGGTCTCCACACTGATGACTGTCGACACCAGCTCCTCCATGTCATCCAGCTCCAGCTGTGGCGCTGGGCTCCCACCTCCAGTCTGCATTGCTGCCTTCTGGTTGCCTGCGAGTTTCTCCTTGGTTTTGCGCTTGATGTCAATCCATCGCCTCTTGGCCTCGTCCATTGACCTCTTGTGCTCTCCGACGGCATTCACCTTGTCCACGATGGACCGCCATATTCCATTTTTGGTGCCCAATGACACGTTGGAGGTGACGAACAGTTCTTGATGGTGTTCCATCACCTCCGTGACCAGGATCCTATTCTCCTGCGGACTGAACTTCGTCTTCCTCTTCTTCTTGTCCTTGCCCTTCCCTGTCCCTGAGGTCCCAGGCTGGTCGAGCGGGGTGCTTGTGTGGTTCCGCTCGTCCTCTGCGCCTGCTCCCTCCATGGTGCTTCGGGGTTGGTCATTTTGTGTTTGTGTGTTTTTTCTACTTTTGTAGTGCTTTTCCCACCTGCCGTGTGTGTATTGCAGGCCGGGCGCTGTTTATCGCTGATTTCCTCATCGCGGTTTGGCCCATCGCATGTTTTTTTGCGTTGGGGTTTGGGTTTTTATCACCGTCGCGGTTGTTGTATCGCGGACATTGTCCGCGTTTTCGGGAGACTATCGCATGGTATCGCCGTGTTGTGAATTGCACGTTAACACGGGGTTATTTTTCCGCGATAGACTGCGATGTGTAATGTTGCGTTAACATTTTTTGGAGATGTTTAGCGCACATTCTTGTGAATATTCCCCTCAGTGTTTGCAGTGTTTTCAAATAATTTTATTACTACACAAATGGTACCTAGTTCAAGCCTTTTTTTCTAGGATTCTATTAATGACATTCCAGAAATGTTAACACGCTTACAGTATGTTTAAAAAAAAAAAAATTCCCTTAAACTTAAAATGATTCGATCAATTAAACCTGATACTGGATCACAATCAGCCTTTGAATTTGCTGGTTAACCAAATGCACACATTTACATTTCTTTCAGGCTGCAAGCACCCGGGAGAGAAGGTTTGTTTCTTCTTTAGTTATCTCTCCGTTCTCTCTCTTAACAGTAGAGGAGACCCTCGCCCCTTCTCTTCTTTCACCCTGAGTCCACTCAGCTGTTCAGGAATGTTGATGTTTACAAAAGAAGGGGCTGTTTTTATAAAATCAAAAAGGCTTAGGAGCAGTAGTTCAGAAGACGGAGTCCCGCTTTACTTTTTGAAGGAATATGAGGTGAGGCCAGTGTTCATATATTCAGAGGGGCTCGGGAAGGATGGACTTAGACACTGTGTAGATGAGGTGTGTGCAAGACTTTTCAGGGGCTGGAAGACAGTAGCAGAAAGGTGTTTCAAAACAGGCGCTTTTGCAGCTGTTTGCCCTTCAGTGATCATAATGAGAATGCTCTGTAGGCATTAACTTTCAGCTTAGGATATTAATGTCAGTCCTCTGAACAGTGCAAGCTGCTGCTTTTTCCCTTTTTCTGAGTGCCTGCCTCCGGGTCCCTTCTGCGCAGTACAAAGGCAAAGAGAGAGGGGGTGCCCAAGTGCACATGTTACAGGGAGCAAAGGTCCCTACACATGGAAGTAGTGATTGGTGCCAGTCCTGAGGTTTTAGGAGTTTTGCGGCACAAAGGGACGGTGATCCTGAAGCCCAATGACAAGTCATTGTCTAGGTCAGCCTCAGACTTACAAAGCTGGAACTAGTATACTCAAAGCAGAAAACGGAGGCCTCACAGGGTGTGCGCCTGCTAATACTTCCATCTATTTCAGTATGGCAAGTCATTCACAGGAGTAACTGATCACATGGTTTCACTCATCGTAAATGGAAACTCCAAAGCCATATTGCAATCTAGAATAGAGAGGTGGGGAGTTCGAGTCTATAAATTCAAGACACGTCATCGCTCAGGCAAAGATAAGAACTCTGCAAACTTTGTCTCATGATTTCCCCTCAAAATGTCTAACACAAAACCATCAGTGGCCGAAGAATATCTCAGATGTATTGCCAAACAGTGAAGACCATGTGCAACAAAGTGAAATCTAACGCATGCCTTACTACATGTTCCCACTGTGTGTGTTGTTGTGGGCCTCCTTGAGACGCAAAGGTAGAAGGATTTACAGCGCAACCAAAAATTACACTTGCAGGGTAAAATGAAAAAGCTCAATGCCTATCAACATGCTCAAAATGAGCTTGCTTGGCACCACCAATCTGTTACTAGCCAGAGGAACGCGTTTAGTCATCTCTCATGAATTGCAAAATTAAGTTACTGACCTTGCACATTAAGAGTACAAAAGGTTGGTGGCCACTAAGAGTGCTTGGACAAAAGGCTGGTTTCATTTCCTGGATAAACGAGTGGAAAAGAAGATGTATGAATGCCATGTGTGTCAAAGTTTGAGCAGAGATTGCTCTCCAGAGCCCTCACCAATGTAGTAGATCCACACCCAAGTGTGGAGAAAAGTTGCAATCAACTTCTTTGGATCCTTTGCAACAGGACAACACCTGTTGGTAGTCACTGATGGTAGTCATAGCTGTTCCCAGCACAGCATCTGATGTGACCATACTAGCCCAAAATGTCTAACACAAAACCATCAGTGGCCGAAGAATATCTCAGATGTATTGCCAAACAGTGAAGACCATGTGCAACAAAGTGAAATCTAACGCATGCCTTACTACATGTTCCCACTGTGTGTGTTGTTGTGGGCCTCCTTGAGACGCAAAGGTAGAAGGATTTACAGCGCAACCAAAAATTACACTTGCAGGGTAAAATGAAAAAGCTCAATGCCTATCAACATGCTCAAAATGAGCTTGCTTGGCACCACCAATCTGTTACTAGCCAGAGGAACGCGTTTAGTCATCTCTCATGAATTGCAAAATTAAGTTACTGACCTTGCACATTAAGAGTACAAAAGGTTGGTGGCCACTAAGAGTGCTTCGACAAAAGGCTGGTTTCATTTCCTGGATAAACGAGTGGAAAAGAAGATGTATGAATGCCATGTGTGTCAAAGTTTGAGCAGAGATTGCTCTCCAGAGCCCTCACCAATGTAGTAGATCCACACCCAAGTGTGGAGAAAAGTTGCAATCAACTTCTTTGGATCCTTTGCAACAGGACAACACCTGTTGGTAGTCACTGATGGTAGTCATAGCTGTTCCCAGCACAGCATCTGATGTGACCATACTAGCCCAAAATCTTCTCCACATTTGACATCTAAGCAGTGATAAAGTCAGACAATGCTCCACCCTTTTCTGTTGGAGAATTCAATAAGTTTACTGTTAGACTGAGTTTCAGGAATAGGAAAACAACACCCTTTTGCCCCAAGCTAGTGGTACAGTTGAATGTTTTATGGCTACCCTCAAGAAAACACTCCCGGTTGGCAAAGGCATAAATAGTTTCATCTCCGAAACACCGCAACAAGCTCTTTGTGACTACTTCTCGACCTATCTGCTTGATCGACCCCGCCACCTCCATGTCCATCTTCACTAGCTCCCCTCGGACTCCCCCGTTGTTTCTCCCCCCTCCACTCATCAGGCTTTCATCTCCGGCCAACATTGAACCCCCTTGCTCCCCCCTCCTCGCCGCCCGAGCCAACACTCAATCTTATCGCTCGGACACTTTCTAACATTGAACTTAATCTCTCAACCTTTCAGACGGAACTTATAAGATTCAGAGAAGATTTCAACGCCCTTTACTCCAAGACCCTCCTCAATCATAATGACTCCGCCTGCCCTTGCCTCACTTACTCCTCCCAACCTTACCACTCGAAAACTATCCCTCTCCGCAACAGATCTCTTAGGCCGCGCCCTGCTAGGAACGGCCTCTCCTCTTGTGTCATTACGGACTTATGCAACTCTTACCTTCCCAAACCCCTGATCCTTGATCTTACCCTCCCTTATTCCAGCATCCCAGTGATTTTGGGAACGAGCAGAATCCCCTCATCTCCCATCTCACCCAGACCCCCAGCCCAACTTACCACCATACACTCGTACCCGACAACCAAAGCCAACCCTAAGCCCCTGTCCTGTATGCTCGTTAACTGCCGCTCAGCTGTCCGACACGCAACTGAAATATCTGAAACCATCCTCAGTGAAACCATCGACATCGCCTTCCTTACAGAAACCTGGCTTAATGACCACTCTACGGCCATCCTTGACCTACTCACCCCCCCTGGCTACTCTATCATCAGGAAAGACAGACCAGACAGAATAGGAGGTGGATTAGCTATTATTTATAAAAATGAACTGCAACTCACCTGTGTTAAAAACACTGACCACTTAACCTTTGAATATCTTGGCGCCGAACTCAACATACAGGGTTCTCCCCCAATTCGCCTACATAACATCTACCACCCTCCGGGTGATCCACTACCCTTCGCTGAGGAACTATCTGACCTTCTTTCTCAATCCTCACTCTCCAACTCGAAAAACCTCTTCCTAGGAGACTTTAACATCCACTGGAACAATGTTGTTTACCCCACTGTCACCCAGCTCATCAATCTTCTAGAGATCAATGGCCTTGTTCAACTATGTCACTCGCCCACTCACACCAAAGGTGCCACTCTCGATGCCATCATTACCAATAATGACCTGGCCTCCCTCTCCAGCATCCTCCCCATTGACTGGTCTGACCATCACCTCATCCTGTTCAAGATCGAACCCGCTCCCCTCCCCCCCCTATTAAAAATTACAAACCCATGAAATGGACCAGAAATCTTAATCAAATCCCTCCTGGCGAACTCGAGTCTAAGCTACAAGCTCAACTTCTTCTCACCCCTCTCTCCCAAGACGCCAATGAGCTCACCAAGCTTTTCAACAAGACCGCCAATGAGGTCGTAGACCTCCTAGCCCCACCCAAACTAAAAAAACAAAGAATCATTCCATCCAAAACTTGGTTTAACTCTGACCCCAACGACGAAAGACGTTCACTTAGACTTACTGAAAGAACATGCAGGCAACACCCCTCCCCCGCCCACCTTGCCTGTCTCCAGGCCGCTAGATCTACCTATAAAAAACACATCTTCAAGGAAAAGGCTTCCTTTTTCCGAACACAACTAGACCGTGCCAAAAATAGACCCAGAGAACTATTTAACATTGTTCGCAACCAAACAACCACAGCCCCCCTTAAACTCACTGCCTCAAATAATAGATGTGAAGAAATTGCCAACTTCTTCTCGGATAAAATCGCCAAAATTGATCAGGCCTTCTATCTAACTCAGATCCCACCCAATTCCCCCTTTGTCGCTGACATTACATTAAACGACCCTCCCATCCTGACCCTGCCTCCTTATTCTTACTCTCCCTCTCACTACTACCCCTCCAGAACCCAGCCTTCCCCTCCTGCAACTGAAAAACAATGCATCCTGGGCTAACTTCCACCCTGTGACTGAGGTCGAAGTCTTTAACATCATCGCCAAACTTAAGCCGTCCTCACACACCAAAGACCCTATCCCCTCTAGTCTTATCCAAAATCTTAACCACATTATTGCCCCTTTTTGGACCACCATCATCAACACCTCCTTTTCCACAGGATGTGTCCCGCACTCACTTCAACTTGGTCAAATCACGCCTATCCCTAAAAATACGACCTCAGATCCTAATGACCTGAACAATCTCCGACCTATCTCGAACCTACCACTTCTTTCCAAAGCCCTTGAAAAATGTGCTTTGCTTCAATTGGATAAACACATTAACAACTTCAATCTTCTAGACTCCCTGCAATCCGGCTTCAGAAAAAGCTGCAGCACTGAAACCGCCATGCTAAACATAGTCGATGACATCCACTCTTCCCTTGACAACGGTGAATCCTGCCTACTCATTCTCCTTGACCTCTCGGCTGCCTTTGATACAGTCAACCACAATTCCCTACTCAACTCGCTCAAGACCCGCTTTGGCCTTAACGGTCAGGTCCTTAAATGGCTCACCTCATTTCTACAACACAGAACACAACAAATCAAAATGAACGACTGTCTATCTATTATTATTATTATTATTATTAAGGAGTTTTATATAGCGCTAGCCTGACCCGAGGGTATCGGAGCGCTTCACAACAGTTTTTGAGCAAGATACATACAATAAAGCAGTATTCTACATATAGGTTCGGAAGTCCAAGTGTGCTGAGCAGCATTGAGGTAGTACGTGAGTCCTGAGATAGCCTCATAGAGTGCACGTTGTCTTACCTGAGATAGCCTCCTAAAGTGCACGTTGTCTTGGGGTTGATACAATAAAGCAGTATTCTACATATAGGTTCGGAAGTCCAAGTGTGCTGAGCAGCATTGAGGTAGTCCGTGAGTCCTGACATAACCTCATACAGTGCACGTTGTCTTGGGGTTGAATCACTTGGGGGGAGGTGCAGTTAGGGGTCAAATAGCAGGGAGGAGGTAAGTCTTAGAGCTACAATGTCTGGGAGAGACGACGAGCAGGGATTTGCGTTTAGATGGCGGCTATCCATTCGGGAGGGAGCGATCTAACCCCTCTCCGGTTTCACTAGGTGTCCCTCAAGGCTCTATTCTCTCCCCTCTCTCTTTAACCTCTTCATTTAACCCCTTACCCTCATTCTGAAACAAGCTGGAATTAATTATCACCTCTATGCTGATGACACCCAACTTTACTATAAGATTAAATCCCACTCTGATATTCTTCATCTTAACCATACCTTGAAAAAGATCCAATACTGGTTCCACTCCAACCATCTCAAACTCAACCCTAAGAAAACTGAAATCATCCTCTTCACCCCTAAAAACAACGGACTCCCCATCCAAACCTGGATCTCCAACCTTAATGCACTCAACTGCTCACTCACTTTGTCCAATTCAGCGAAATCACTTGGTATTACCACTGGCAAAAATCTTACCCTTAAAGAACACATAAAAAGGGCGTGGCTTGGACGGCAGAGCTAATGGCTGCCTGATTCCGTCGCTCCGTCGGAATTAACACTGATCCCATTGAGTATGCGAGCGAGAAGTACATAACAAGTGGAAATCTGAACATCGGAAGGGCCACTGCCAATGGGGACGCCATCGCGACGACCTCTGATGACCAGGGAAGGAGATAAATCGATGTTTGGGTCTCGCAAGGAGGTGCAAGACGTTAGCGCAAAATGGCGACCCAGCGTTTCCAAAACCGAAACCTAAGGGAAACGCAGCTGTAAACTCAGAGCACCGACAGCGACAGCCAAAGCGCCCGATGAGGAGCGCGCGCCTACCAGAAGTCTACCAGAAGGTACGCTTTATCTCTCCTGCTCGGTTTCGGTGAGGGGCTCGAGCGTCTGTGTGGATGATGCGAGGAGGGCTCAGCAGCGGCGGATAATAGAGCTGATGCTGGAAGCTGTGTATCGCTAAGGAAGCGCGCACCACAGTAAAGAGCGGACGAGAATCAGTGGCAAGGAGATACCGTGCGCGCCCAACTGACTCTACTCTGTCTCTACCCGGAGAATATAACGGTAGGCAAAATGGCGGCTAAGATCAGCTGAGCTCTGCGCGGCCACACTGTTACAAGGCTTGAAGGTAGATGCCGGGGGAGCGGTTGGATGCCATACAATACAAGCAACGCGGGGCGGCAAACGGCTAACGGTGCTGTGCGATCGGGGTTTAGAAATGTTTAACGTTCTTTTACGGTCACCTACGAGAGGAAAGGGAAACCGAAAGTGAAACTGCCGCTCGTCGGGACCGGACTTCAAAATGGCGACTAACACACAGTAGCATGGATAAGGACGGTGCCTCCCGCGTGCCAGTCTGCCCAAGACCACGCAAGCGACCAAGTAAGTGACCTGCTGGGATAGCGTCACATTGGCGAGTTTGCACCGGGTGTGTCGAACCAAACGAGTCCCGCTAGCTGGCCACTACGTGTTTTTCTCCAACTATGCGTGGCTGCTGCCTGTTGCCTGTTACCATAAGGGCGGCCGCTATGATACTCTGACAACGCACACTGGACCACGCACCACATCAGAACACCGGCTCCGGCATTACGCTAAGCGTCAGCGCCAAGGGCAAAAAGTGAGACGACAAACAGCGGGCTAGCGGGCTGGCATGCACTATCCCGGCACTATCCATGGTAGAGAGATAACGCTACTCAGAGTGGCCAGAAGTCCCTAGGCGAAGCGTGGGGCAGCAGAGTTGCTTTCCGCCAAGTGTTACAAACTGAAGCGAACTGAAGCAGATCGGGGCGCGCAGTGCTCAAGAGGTAGCGTCCCACAGTAAACCCAGACAAAGCCCCCAGAAACAAGCCAACACGAGGGGTCCACGAGGTCCACGAGGACCAACGGGTAGATATCAGCAGGGAAGTTATCAGAAGGAGTTATCGGGAGAGCCCAGGAACACCGGGGAACAACAAAAAAGCACCAAAGAATACCCACGGAAAGCAAAAATAGCGGACAGAGAATCCAGGCTGCATCAACAACAACAAAAGAAGAGTAAGGGGGAGCCAACAATTTCAGACTCCCCACTCAAACTTAAGTCGGACATTACCAGCACCCTGGACATGATACTAAAAAAACTAGCAGATGTCCACGATCTAGCTAAATCTACAAAGCACACCACTGACGCTATTCAGCTTGAAATAGCGGCCGTCAGGGCGGACCTAAACACAGTGAATAACAGACTAACAGCGGCCGAGCAAAGAATCAACGATATAGAGGACAACACCGCCAACTCGAGCCATGAGGTGAAGGCCTTAACAAAACTAACCTCAACACTACAAAGGCAAGCGGCGGAGCTGGAAGACCGAAACCGGCGGGGGAACATCCGTATACTGGGGGTCCCGGAGGGCGCGGAAGACCAAGCTGGCTCTTGTCTAACCTTCCTTGAGGACTGGATTCCAAAACTCACCAATGTAAAGTTCGACCGCCAATTTGAGCTAGACCGTGCGCACAGAGTTCCCACTTTTAAATCCATGGCAAGACAAACTGCCCGGCCTATTATCTGCAAACCGCTGAGATCCCAACATACGGAAGCCATCCTTAACCACGCAAGGAAAAATCACCAGATTATCTGGAATGGTCATAAGATCATTTTCACACAAGACTACTCTAAGCCTACGGTGGACACCAGGAAGGGATTTCTTGCCTCACGCGACAAACTCAGAAGCAAAAACATGCTGTTCTCCTTCGTCGGCCTCACCAAATTCAGAGTTTCAGATGGAGCTAGACATCACTACTTCAATGATCCTAAGGAGCTGGCGTCATTTCTGGAAGGCCCAGCAGCTCAGGACATGGAGGCTTCCCAACCTGCCTCTAGCAAGAGAAGATCTTCTCCAGACCCTGGCACAGGTTGAGGAGGTAAGCCAGTACCTCATTGGGAAGGCTAAGCTCTATGAAAACACTAGGAATAACCATAACTACTAAGGAAACTCAACCTATACCTACCTCAGTATCTACCTCAGTATAAACCTCATTATCTACCTCATGCTAACATACATCATATGATGCTGGCACCGCGACAAATGAAGATACCAAAGAACCTATAGTCCTATAGTCTTATCCTTGAATTTCGATACAATGTGACTCTGGCTATGGACACTGTAATTGAGATGTGATTTGTCAAATAACTTTAGACTCAGGGACAAAGGGGCCTTGCAGACAATCTAGGCCATGTACACTCATAGGGGGATGTACGGTACAGTTCTATCGCACCAGTAGATCTCCGTGAGGCGGATTGACGATCCTGCCATCGAACCTCCTACATACAAGGTTTGCGGGGATGGGAGGGGGGAGTAGGGGGGGGGAGGGAGGAACCCCAGGGGTTGCAGAATGCTCCGTGTAATAACTAGAAACCCATCTCGGGGTTTTTCAGTCTTTGCTTTCTCTATTTTCTTGTTCCTTTTCCCTTTCTTCACCTCTTTTTCTCCAAAAAACAGTGTTTGGCACCTCTTGTTGTATGACCACTCAATGGGCTCTGGCACGCAAGGGCACCCGCAAAAGCAGTCTAGTCTGTATTCAAGACACATGGGATATGCAACCGAACTATGCAAAATAGGGGGAGAGAACGGCCGGCTCCTATCACTCTTTCCCTCCTGGGCCTGGGTAGCAAGATTTGGCTCCTTAAGATTAGAACCGATGCATCTACCACATAACTTCTTAACTGATGGCCTGCAATAACACACTCACCCTAGCAACTGACCTCAACATAGTGTCCCTAAATGTCAAAGTGCTTAACCACCCAATCAAGCGCCGAAAAATTTTGGACTACCTGGCCAAAACTAAAGGGGACATAATCCTACTACAGGAAACAAAGCTGTCTATGGACGATGCCAAACTCATTAGAGGTAACTGGATCTCACAGATGGCCTGCTCGCCTGCTGATAAAAAGAAAAGGGGGGTAATTACTCTAATATCAAAAAGATCCAACATATCGCTAGACTCCCAATCTCACGATAACGAGGGCAGACTACTGGTCACACATCTGAGAAGGGGGGAAGAGCTAATTCACGTAGCAAACATATACGGCCCCAACACGGACGACCCAGCCTTTTGGTCGGAGGTGTCCAGCACACTGGAAAGGTTCCCCCAAAACGACCTCATGGTAGTAGCAGGGGATTTCAACATCCCATTAGACCACATAACGGATAGACAATCCACCTGTCAATACCACCCTACGAGCTCACATGCGGTATTACAAAATATCTGCTCAAAGTTTAACCTTAAGGACGCGTGGCGCCTTCAGCATCCAGACACTAGAGACTACACCTTCTACTCCAACCCCCACAACACATACACCAGGATAGACTATATCCTCATCTCTGGCTCCCACACACGACTAATCGAACACACAGACATAGCCCCAAGGCTAGTGTCGGATCACTCCTGCATTAGCCTAAAGCTGGCTGGGGGCCACAATGAGTCCGTGCCAAAGAGATGGCGCTTTAACAGCGATGTACTTTCAGATCCTGCAGATAAAAAAGAAGATCGAGGAGGCTATAACAGACTACCTTAAACATAACGACACTCCGGAGACTAGCACTAGTACACTCTGGGACGCACTGAAAGCTACTATCAGGGGTACAATAATTGAAATAAAGACAAAAATCAACAAGAGTATCAACCTGAGTCTAACCCAGCTCGAACAGGAGATCAAAAACTTAGAACAGTCCCACGCTACTTCCCTACACGATAGCAAACTCCTCGCATCACTAACACAAAAAAAGTATGAATACAATAAAATCCTAAGCGAGAGGGTAGGGTTATGGATTAATAAATATAAAGCGCTTAACCTATGCAAAGCTAACAAAGCAGGCAAACTTCTTGCGTCCTATCTCAAACACAAACAGAACCAGTTTGTCATCTCATCCATTAAAGACTCTAACAATAAAACCCATACCAAACATAAAGAGATCCTTAGGACCTTCAAAGATTTCTATCAGGAACTCTATAAAAATGACCAGACCCTAAACTTAGAAGAGTGTACCAAGTATCTCGAAAAACTCAACCTGCCGAAACTAAATACAGAAGAGAAGAGTAGGTTAGGACAGGAAATTAGCGGCGCAGAGATTGAAATGGCAGTCAAATCTCTAAAAGACAACAAAGCCCCCGACCCGGACGGCTTTACAGCCGCCTTCTACAAGTCCTTCTTAAACCAGCTAAAACCAACCATGAAACAAGTTTTTAATCACACAGCATCTAAAGGGACCACGCCACACACTATGTCAGAAGCTAACATAATTGTCATCCCAAAGGAGGGGAAGGACCAACTATCACCGAAAAACTATAGGCCTATTTCTCTGATTAACGTAGACTGCAAAATATACTCTAAAATCTTAGCGGTCAGACTCAACTCTGCCCTAACCAAAACTAATAAGTAACTCCCAAATTGGCTTCCTCCATAATCGAATGTCTAACGATAATACCCGACTACTGTGCCACATTATAGAGCAGGCTGCCATTAAAGATGAACCGGCAGTAGCTATCACCTTAGATGCCGAGAAGGCCTTTGATAGGGTCTCCTGGGCTTTTTTAGAACGATGCATGCAATCTTTCAGTCTAGGGGAGGGATACATACGTATGGTTATGGCCCTTTATGGGAACCCATCAGCCCGTATTGTCGTCAATGGCTCGCTCTCTGAACCCTACAACGCTACAACAAGGCACTAGACAGGGCTGCCCACTATCTCCATCCTTGTTTTTACTGGCATTGGAACCCCTGATCCGGGAAATCAATTCAAGCTCCAACATTAAGGGGGTGGATGTCAATGGCGTCCAAATAAAACTAGCCGCCTACGCAGACGACATACTAATAGTAACAGAACAGCCGAGGACATCAATTGCTGCCCTGATGGATACAGTAACAAGATATTCCGGATTTGCAGGGTACAAACTCAACAGAGAGAAATCAGAACTCAAACCATTAAACATCCATTGTACGAGGGACATCCTGGGAGTGTAGTGTAGCTCCTATTTCCCTAATAGGCTCTGCGCATTGGAATAATATACCCTATAGGCTTGACATAGGACTGAGGTCGGTATGTCCCTATTGAGTATATTAAACTTAATTACTTGTGCCAGCTAGCTCAGAGGCCACTAGAAACTCCTTGGATAACAAGAAGGGAGTAGTTTCTGGCAGCCACAAAACATGTCCCTTTAGAATCAGAACGTGTCCCAGAGTCGTGGAAACAATAGATAACCGTTTCACTCAGCTCAATCGTGCATGCTTAGTTTTCCTCAAAGTTACACAGAAAGAATAGACGGGCGTTTCAATAAAAGGTTTATTGAACAGTCTTGTTTCTTGTGTATGTAATATGTGCAGTTACGATCACAAGACAGTATGCAAGATAAATAATGTACAGCGTAAGCAGTAGAAATAAATAATACTGCGCTAGCATGATCTTTAGTAGATATTCATTTACATAAATAACACAGACTAAAAATGCGAGTACTCATACGATGCGTTTCTAAGCTAGTTCTACCCCAATGTACCTAACCTAACCTAGGTGTAGGGAGAGGTAAGAAGTAGGTGAAGTATTCCTTACTAAGGTATACTAAGAGTGTGTTACGCCTAGTATGTCTAGTATGCCAAGAGTCCCTCTAGGTTCTAGTCAGCTCCATACCTTAAGAATGAGAGAGGTGGGAATCTCTTGCCAGACTCGAACTCCAACACCCCGCAAGGGAAGTCAGATCACTGGAAGCTGGACTCTCTGCGTGCAGGGATTCAGCGTCTTCTCAGTGTGTCAGGCCGGGAAACGGGCTCCTCTGAAGTCGAGGTCTCCTCTAGTTTACAAGGGCTAGGGAAGGTATATTTATACCTGAGAGGTACCTCAGAATGTTAGCATTGACGTGAATCGGACAGCGGAAGACGTCATGAATGAACCCCTAAGGTATAACGGTTCATGCATAATAGATGAGTCCTTGAAGAAATCAATAGTCCTGTGCTAGGGAAACTCCCGAAGCCTAAGGGTCTGTTCTTCAAGAACTCGTTGTGACGTTAGGGTGGACGGATGTCGGAGACCATGCCAGTATTTGGAGTGCACAGTTTAATGCCTAAATAAGGACTGGGATTTTATGCCTATATAAGGGCAGGGCGAATTGTGCCTATATAAGGACATGATACAGGAAAACCTATATACGGACATCCTAAGAGGAATACAACACCCACTCCACTTTCGTGTGTACGATAAGAATATGAATGCTAAACATTTAAAATGCTAAACATAAAATGGAGTACCGCATATTGCTAAAATATTTCTTAAAACCATTTAAAAGGTATTTAAAAAACCTATTAGAATGCAAAAAGTACTGTACATTTTTAAACATTGCTTCTCATTCCAGGCATATATTTGAAAATAAAATGCAATTTGAATGAAATAAGCAGTAATATTTACATGTGACAAAAAAATGATCGATAAGTTTGTTCAAAATCAAAGTCATTTCATGTCATGGAAATTAATGAACTTTTTAGACAAACAAGATGACTAAGTGTCTGTGGAAGTACCGCGAAGTCCGTACTATAAGAATAGTTCTACTTCAAGCAGATTGTTGTGCCATTTAATTTGAAAAAACTGAAAAAAGTTCAATATGGGAAGAGTTCCAAGTTTTTGAAATATGAAGGCCAAATTGTTACTGCATCTCTGGAACACTGTGGGCTGAATCAGAGTCAGTGTACGGGTCTGGTGTAAACATGAGATCATCTATTTCTGTAGACAAAATATCGTCCACCGTAGTTGGTGACATTTGGAACACCTCGTGTAGTAGATTAATTGCACAGAGATGTGAAGCATCGCTTTCAGCATAGGATGCCGCAGCAATGTTCGCGTCCGTTGTTACCTGTGTGCCTGTAGATCTTTCTCGTACCTCAGCAGCAGCCGGAAGCGTCTGTGAGATCTCAATGAATGCTGTCATCAGGATGGGTAGCCTCTGGGGACAACACAGAGCATGGGCCGTTATCGGGTCCAGCAGAGTATCGACATCCGTTGGCGTTGCTGATGGAAATGTAAGACAGGTGTCCAACACGCATTCTTCACCGCATAGCAGGCATCGTAGAACAGGTAAGATGCAATCTTGCCAGATTGGTCTGAATGACAGGAACCACGTGGTATTAAATTCCTGTAGAAGAGTCATGCCCAAAAGCTGTACTATTCGCTAACGGCACTTCCGTTCAAGGAGAGCTTTCTCCACTTCGCTCGGAGTGATGTCTGCGAATAGGCTGGCCATAGCGTAATAGCAGGAAGAGAAATAGAATTCCGGCAACAAGTGCTAGAATTAATGGTATGCCACCAAACACCGAATGTGCAAAGTTTGGGATTATTCCGAGTATTGCCTGGAAAGGTGCTAACAGACCGGAACAGATGCTCTTAAATACATGTACAATTCTGCTTGTATCAGACATGTTAAAGATACGTCCTATCATTTTCACGAAATGTATAGGGCAATTTGTACGTATTAAAGTCTGTATCTCAGCCGAAGTCCTTGCTACTTGTAGATCATAGGTTTCTTTGGCCGAGGTCAAAGGCACTGTTTGTTGTAAAAGCATGGCTTTCATTCTGCTTAAAGTATCAAATCTTATAAAAGAGACGTTCAGCGAAGGCCACAAAGGCGACTCCCTGACTGTGTCTATTGGGGCAAACAATACTTGCATACAGCAAGTGACCCTGGAGTTGACCATTACTAGATATGGGATGCCTGGCAACATGCCGCAGCAACTCTGATCATTCAACATGAGGTAACTCCCATTAGAAAGTTGTCCAAACGTTGGATTAATCACAGCAGCTGGTGTACCCTGCTGGTGGCAAGACAAATTTGCCACAGAACCATTACAAGCTCCGTGTAAAGAAATGTCCTGACATATTAGTGAACCGCTCAGTGCATTTTTACAGTGTGTACCGCTCAGAAACACTTCACGATCCCCACTCCAACATCTATATGTGTATGGTAAATTCCAAGATGTCTTAATGTATTCCTTACCCAACCTTTCATATTTGCCTGCTTGCATTTGTTTGAGGCAATACTGAATCTGAAAAGTAGTCACAGGTAGTGTGATTTTGCCATGAATAAGCCATTCTGTAGCTGGTTTTTCTGCCACTGTGAATGGTAACTTTTCCAGTTTTTCAATGCCCAGCACTGTATACTTTGCTCCTCTTTGTGCCAGTTCGATCTGGTTACCAGTTAGATTGTATTCTGCAAACAGAATTGAAGTGTTGATAAAACGCCAAGGCACATAGCCCGCACGCAAAGATTGCAGCGTCCAGCTTAATAACACAATAGAACGTAATTGAGATTGGCCTTGTTGTAACATCGCCAAATCTTGTTCCAGTATGTCGATAGCAGAGGATACAATGCTATCCAATGAATATATTCTGGAGGACAAAGTTGTTAACCCATTGTCGACCACAGAGAGAGTTTTCTCTAAATTAATACGATCAAGTTCACATATTCGTTCTGCGGCCTCCATCTGTGACACTTTCCATGCTTCATTATAGGCAGCATAAATGCCGGCATATATGAAACGTTTTTGACGCGCTTTTCTTGGTCCAAGCAAGGATTCCCTAAGGTCTGTGTCTTCTTTAAGTAAGGATAAGTGTTGTTTCACATCCTGTAGTGTAGATTTCTGCAGCCAATCGAGGCATAATTTACCTACACTGTATGTTGTTACTACACCCGGATGCTGTCTTTGGACGTATCTTGGATCTGGCCTATGAATAGTAATGCCCTGAGTTTTATTCAGGAATCTTTCCTGACAGTTGTTCGTGTCTGTGGGCCAGATCAACCATTTTCTCCAATCAGGATTAGATCTGTTGAGTTGTAGTATTTTGTCAACTGTAACCGCTGCCTGTGTACTGTTATCACTTGCAGGTGTTGGTACAGAAGGTGTTTTCATCTCTTTGATCTTGGCTAGACCAAGACAAGATGTTTGTTGGATAGTTTCATTCAAAAACATTATTTGCTCAGGGATGATGCAGGCTCTAAATAAAGCTTCTATCCCCTGTACTTGCCAATCTTTAGTACCCCAGACAGTTTTTGTGTCTATTGTGTCTTTCCAAAAGTCGAAACCCTGTCTAGACAGTTGGGCAATAAATACTGCAGAGTAAATCTGTTTTGTATTTGTTAACATAATTTTCAGTCCTGTTGTGTTTACATTTTTATAGTAAAACGTTTCTGGATCAGATGTATTGTAACCTGAAAAATATGGAAACTTATTAACAAATGTTTTTGAACTACCTTTTGGTGGTGTAGGACAATGCTCCCATTGGTTAAACATAAACACATTTCTAGGGTATGCAGATTTATGCAAATAATGATGGCCATAGTGGTTATAGCAATACAGCTGTTCATAGTCTGATGAACCCTCTAAATATTCACTTTTAGAAAATGCAGCAGATTTTTCTAGGTCAAACATTAAATTGTTAACAGTCTCAAAGTCCCAATCATCTGAATAGGTACTGGACGAAATGAGATCACTTAGTGAAATTTTAAACAAATGTGGAATGTTCAATTGTTCCGTCGGGCCAAAAATATCAAAATCTGTTTTGTCCCACACTATACCATCCTGCATAGGAACGGCTGTGATGTTCACTGTTGACAAGTCTCTTGCTTCACGATGGGAAGATTTATGAGGTTTCAAAAGTAAGTTCACATCTTTTCTTTCAGTGTTCACATGGATGTATCTGCCATTTATAAGCACGCTCATAGTCATAACCAAAGCTAGCCAAAGCAGGAAAACAAATATTCCAGAAATAATCCAGAGTTCAATCCATGGTGAAACCAGATAAGTCTTTTTCAGAAAGTGAAGAAAGTCTTGTACTTGCTGCTTTAATGTTAATGATGCTGGCGTCGTTTCAGGTTCACTCGGATCTTCTGAGAACGTATCAAAGTTAATGAAATAGCCAGAAGCAGTTCTGTCAATTGTTGAAATTGCATCAGGATTTGTAGAAATCGCTGGAACCAGTTGATCACTTGCTACGTTGGTGTAGACAGGTGTATTTGGACGAACTGTTACTTGATTTTCAAGAGGGATGAGTTCCATTGCATTGTTGCTCAGTCCTTCATCTGTTACTGCTGAAGTCTCAATTGTTATCAGTCATTCAGTCTGAACCTCTTGGATAGTAGCGAGAGGAGTGTGTCTGCTACTAGGTCGGAGTCCACAAGGCCTACTATTTAGTATTGGCCACATACTGTGGTTTGATGAGGTCGATGGACACAAATCTTTTCTCCTTTCTTCCAGCAAGGGGCGGCAGAAGTACTGTTCTTGTTCCTTGAACTGCTAGGACAGGTACTGGTTGTCTGTAAGAAGGTCCAAATTCCTTCTTGTCCGCAATCTTTTCTCTGACTAGATCCCCAACTTTTGGAATCCAGACAGACCTTGCTGGGACCGCCGGTTTTTCCCCAGTGGTGGTTGGCTGCAGGAATACATTGCTTTGTTTCGATCTTAATTCATTGAGTTCCTGTAAAACAGCCAAACGATCTTTGATATCAAACGGTTTATTTTCCACCCCTGTGCCTACGTGATCGAGGTCTGGTACCCACATTCTTATCCTAAATAGGACCTCATATGGAGTGAACCCCCTAGAGAACTTCTTGGCAAGTTATTTAATGAGCGTTGGACCCCATAAAGATGTTTGACCCACCCATCACCCGAACCAAATACCCTAGCTGTTATAGATGCTTTATGTCCCGGTTTTTCCTTTCCACAACCGAATTTCCCTCAGGATGGAATGGAGAGGAGTACCGCAATGCAACGCCCAGACTGGCCATGGCTTCTTTGTAAGCCCGAGAGCTAAACGCAGGGCCCTGGTCAGAATGTAGCGTGCCTATTGCGTATGTGCCGATAAAGACTCGCAAATCTTTTATAACAGTTCGAGCGTCAGCCGAGCGCTGAGGCCATATCCATAGGAACCTAGAGCATGAATCCACTGCAACCATGATAAATTTATAGTTACCGTCCCTTTGCAAGGGACCGCAGTGGTCCAGGTAAACACAAGCTAATGGTTTGTCTGAAATTAACAGGGGTGTCTGCGCAGGGCGTTTCACTGTGGAGACTTTCATCTGTTGGCATATATCACATTCTAAAACATAGTTCTTTGTTTGTTTTCTAATGCCAGGCCACCAATATCTTTGCTTGAGTAAAGATATTGTTGCCGAAACACCTGCATGGGCAGAAGCTATCCCTTCGTGTGCTGCTAGGATTAGTCCTAATCTACGTTCCTTGTTTGGAATTACCCTATCCCCCACTCCAGGGATTCGAGCAAAAGGAACGTTGTTCGCATCAATTACATAAGAGTACTTGAGTGGAAACTTTTTTGGTAATGCTGCACCACTGCCTTTGCTTGTAGCATTGACAGCCAACATTATCTCACTGTCTATTTTTGTTTTTGAACGAGTGATCGCAGCTACGGAAGCGGTCTGAACAGCCCCCTTTGCGGCTTCGTCAGCCAATGAATTCCCTGCAACGTGAACGCCATCACGTTGATGACTCAGTGTGTGGATCACGTGAGCCTTTGGTAGTTCGTTTTTTAACTGAACTACTTGTTCCCAAAGCGTTTTATGCTTTATTGTGCCACCTTTCGCATCTTTGAATCCATTTTCAAGCCAGTTTTGTATATATTCATTATACGACTGAACACAGTAAAAGGAATCGCACACTATTAGTGTGGGGAATTCTAGATCTGTACTTTCAAGTGCCAGTTTGAATGCTTGTAGTTCAGCTCACTGAGCTGTACAATCTCCTAGAGATTGAGTTTTTGTGACCATAGGTCTGAAGATACCATCTCGCATGCGACCTTTAACGATTGCACACGCTGCACTGTAAGCTTGCTTACCCCCTGTTGCGGGTTGTGCGGATCCGTCAGTGTAAATTATGAATTCGTACTGATCGAGAGGCAGAATTTCAGTGGGCAGAGGACATTCTTGTTCATATTGCAGGAATGCTTGTGTTTTTAAATCAGGATCAAAAACATATTCAACATCTGTTGCAGCAAGAGAATTAACCCACTGTATCCATCTTGGATGTAATGCTTTAGCATTTGGAATGCTTGCTTTTGTGACCGCTTCTAAAGCCGGTACTGGGGTTACGACAATAATGCGTTTCCCTTGGGCTAGGGCTCTTTCTTTTGCTACAGCGGTTTGAACTGCTGTCAGAATTTTTTCAGTTGAAGTGAAGCGCATTTCCGCTTGTGTGTACAAATGAGATTTGCATGCGATTGGTATTTTCTCACCCTCATTGAAGGTTAAGTAGGTGAATCCGCATTGACCCGAAATTATTCGGATCACCAGGTTGCGTTGACTTACGCGTGTTTGTAAGTGATTTGTTGCTAACATGTTAGCCTATAGTGAACGCAAGATTTCTGTGTGTTCTTGTGTCCAATTCTTGATTGAAAAATCACGTTTGATTAATGCGTAGAGAGGTTTAACCCTTTCTGCGTAATTTAGAATGTATGTTCTTCCAAAATTTAGGAAACCCAGGATGGATTGTAAGTTTTTTAGCGTTTTTGGAGGTTGGAGCAGCGCACACTTTTCTAAAAGTTAGCTGCCAAGCTCTTGCCTTCACTTGAAAGCTCATATCCTAGAAATAGGACATTGAGATGGGCAATTCGGGACTTTTTAAAGTTGAACTTGTAGCCCTCAGAGGCGAAGCCCAGTATAATGGTGCTTACCCTGTTCAAGTGTTTGTCCAGGTCATCGTCCGTCAGATATATGTCATCGACATAGGACAATGCCTCATTGTCATAAATTTGTAGTAACTCTGTTACTCTCGCTGAGAATAACCCCGGACTGTTCTTGAACCCTTGTGGGAGTCGACAAAATTGACGCTGGGTCCCCATTATGGAGAATGCTGTTAAATACCTGCTTTCAGGTGCTATGTTTTGACAAAAGAAACCATTGGAGATGTCTAATGTGGTTTTATATTTTTTACGCACAATGTTATTCATTAATGCTGTGCTATGGGCATTTTGCACTGCAAATGTTTTACAACAAGTTTTTAAGTGTCTGTAATCCAAAACTAGACGATAGGTGTTGTCTGGTTTGGAGACAGGAAACAAAGGATTGTTCATTGAGGAGGTGCATGTTTCAATCACCCCTTGGTATTCAAGTTGATCTAAGATCTCCCTGACCTGTTTTTTAGCTTCTTGCTTTATTGGATACTGCCTTTGTGCAGTTGGTTCATGTTTCAGATGTATTTTATGGTGAGGTGAGTCCTCATCCCATCCTACATGATTTTTATATAATGCTGGGGCCTGGGCTACTGCCCATTTCCTGGCATAAGTATATTTTAGATGAATTGGAATATGGTTAGAGAAGGCAGGCATAATAATGTCCTCGCCATGTGGGCACTCCCTGACAAATTGTGGTGACCAGTCTTTTTCTGCTAGAAGTATGTCATAGCCCCTTGAAAGTTTTTCCCAAAAGAGTGCTTTCACCTGTCTAGGTATGTCTCCCTCCATTCGGAGTGTTATTTCATATAACCTTTGTGGAGTACTAACCCTGGTGTCTACAGTCTCAACTGTAATGTACTCATTCAAGTCCACTATCTCCAGAAGTTCCTTCAGGTTCTGGCGAACTATTGTGACTTCTGCTGCACTGTCCAGCATTGTCTGAGCCCATTCTCCGTTCTTGAGTTGTGTTCTCAGTATTCTCGGCATGTCTGATCTTCAGACCTGCTACTTTCTTTTTGGAGAATTGAGGTTTTGTTTTATTTTTTGTAGCGTGTTTATCTTCTTTGGATTTCACGCGTTCTTCTCTATTTTCTGATCGTCCTCTTCTTTCCGAAGTCCTTGACGAGATCTGAAAGGTACGAGAGGAACGTGTATCAGTATCTTGATACCTGTCAGGTTTTCTCAAATTATCCCTATTCCTGAGGTTATACCTCCTTTCAGAGAGCTCCTTTTGAGGAGACCTACCTCGGGATTGAGAACGTTTCTCGTTTGAGTTTTGTTTAGTAGTTTCCCACTTCTTTTTAGAAGATGTAGGAGTTTGTTTAATAGAGTCCTTCTCAGGACTTTCAGATAGTTTTGGTTTCACTGGTCTTCCACCCAAACTATCTCTGCCTAATTCTGCATATGATTGTTCAATTATTCTGGGAGCTCAGTTTGATGTTCTGTAACATCGAATTCCCTTAATCGTTGGCGGATCGCCACTGCTGCTGCCTCCCCTTTAATATTAGATAATATTATTGTTGAGACCTGGTCGAAATTTTTCAGTAATTTCATACCTAAATTCAGAGCAGGCTCTGCCCCGTATTCATTTTGAATTGGTTTCAGGACATCAGGTATTACCGCAATTGATGGAATACCATGTGTTTTAGTATAGATGGCAGCAAAGACTGAGCCCCAAGTGGTGCAGTCTTCCAGTTGTGGTTTGATCCCCATTGGTAAACTTATTGTTAGTATTCTGTGTTTCTCATACGGGCTAGTATTTGGAAATACTGCTTCGATTTGAGTAATTTTTTGAGCTATCCAGAATGGAATTTGCTCACTTGTTGTGGGCATTTTACTCATGACTGCGTATAGAGTCTGTGGTGTAATTTTTAGTGCAGTCCCCGAGTGAGGGGTCTGATTTGGAATGGTTAATGGTGGTTGGACTGTGAAAGTCTGCATGACATATTGGACCAAAAGTCTGTAGATTTTTATTAACTCTGTTATTTGAGTAAGTAATTCCTCATCTGACATCTCTTCAATGTCAGGATGAGGTGTGTAGCCGGCTAGAATCGGCCATGTTGCTCCTGGTCTACCTAGTGGACTGAGCCTGGTAATGTTTTTGTGATGTTTTAGGGCGCCTTTAAACCAGAGCTGATGCTCCTGGTATGTTAGTGGAATTTCAATATCCTCGAAAGGAATATATTCCTCTGGTGGATCATCTTCTTTGTAGAAGTGAAACATGTGTGTTACTGGATTGGATTCAGGAAATATTACCCATGAATAGAATACCTCTGTCTGAAAGGATTCGTGTGCCTCTATCACGAAAACTGCTCTACCGCCTCTTGGTGGTAGGCCGTGTTTTATGAGTTTTAGAGTGATGGCTCTTCTTAAGTTTGGATGGATGTCTATAACACCCTCCTTGGTTTCAATTAAACCTGTAATGTTAAAAGCTGTTGCTAGGGCTGGATCAGCCGCAGCTCCACCGTTTCCGGTGGCATCGTCCCCGTGTATGGACATTTGTTTTTTGAAAAATGTAGAACAAGTTTCAAGGAAACAAAGATAAGGTGCACAATATTTTGGAACACTGTATCCTTCAACGTTGAGCAAACCAAACAGCTAATATATAGGGTGTTTCCCTATGTAGCCGTGGTGGATACTTAACCCTGCCCACTCCAGACGCCTTTTGGAGTATATGGGTAGGGGTCTCTGAGAGAAAAAGCACGGCTGAGTTACTCAGTATATAACGTTAAATTACCGCCTTACCAAACCGTTGGGCGCCATGTAGTGTAGCTCCTATTTCCCTAATAGGCTCTGCGCATTGGAATAATATACCCTATAGGCTTGACATAGGACTGAGATCGGTATGTCCCTATCGAGTATTTTAAACTTAATTACTTGTGCCAGCTAGCTCAGAGGCCACTAGAAACTCCTTGGATAACAAGAAGGGAGTAGTTTCTGGCAGCCGCAAAACATGACCACTTTGTTTCCCTTTAGAATCAGAACGTGTCCCAGAGTCGTGGAAACAATAGATAACCGTTTCACTCAGCTCAATCGTGCATGCTTAGTTTTCCTCAAAGTTACACAGAAAGAATAGACGGGCGTTTCAATAAAAGGTTTATTGAACAGTCTTGTTTCTTGTGTAAGTAATATGTGCAGTTACGATCTCAAGACAGTATGCAAGATAAATAATGTACAGCGTAAGCAGTAGAAATAAATAATACTGCGCTAGCATGATCTTTAGTAGATAATCATTTACATAAATAACACAGACTAAAAATGCGAGTACTCATACGATGCGTTTCTAAGCTAGTTCTACCCCAATGTACCTAACCTAACCTAGGTGTAGGGAGAGGTATGAAGTAGGTGAAGTATTCCTTACTATGGTATACTAAGAGTGTGTTACGCCTAGTATGCATAGTATGCCAAGAATCCCTCTAGGTTCTAGTCAGCTCCATACCTTAAGAATGAGAGAGGTGGGAATCTCTTGCCAGACTCGAACTCCAACACCCTGCAAGGGAAGTCAGATCACTGGAAGCTGGACTTTCTGCGTGCAGGGATGACAGCGTCTTCTCAGTGCGTCAGGCCGGGAAACGGGCTCCTCTGAAGTCGAGGTCTCCTCTAGTTTACAAGGGCTAGGGAAGGTATATTTATACCTGAGAGGTACCTCAGAATGTTAGCAATGACGTGAATCGGACAGCGGAAGACGTCATGAATGAACCCCTATGGTATAACGGTTCATGCATAATAGATGAGTCCTTGAAGAAATCAATAGTCCTGTGCTAGGGAAACTCCCGAAGCCTAAGGGTCTGTTCTTCAAGAACTCATTGTGACGTTAGGGTGGACGGATGTCGGAGACCATGCCTGTATTTGGAGTGCACGGTTTAATGCCTAAATAAGGACTGGGATTTTATGCCTATATAAGGGCAGGGCGAATTGTGCCTATATAAGGACATGATACAGGAAAACCTATATACGGACATCCTAAGAGGAATACAACAGGAGAGTCGGGGCTAACATGGCAAACAGGCTACATTAAATACTTAGGGATCGAATTTGGTAGCAACTTAATAGATACCCTACACCAGAATGAGAAAACATTACTAGAAAAGATAAAGAAGCTCTTGGACTCTTGGGCTCCAAAATTCATTACATGGTGGGGCACAATTGAAACTATCAAAATGATGATCACCCCAATGGTTAACTACCTCATCAGTATGCTCCCGCTCCTTCTTACAGACGACTTCCACCACAAACTAGATATTCTCATCTCTAAATTTCTCTGGCGCGGGAAGAAAGCAAGGATTAGTATTAAAAAATTAAGACTGGATAAAACGCTAGGAGGGGTGAACCTAGCGGATTTCAGACTATACCAGTTGGCTTTCCTGGCGAAATAAGGCGCATACTGGATCACACCACCCACCGGCTACACCCCGGCATGGCTAGAGGTAGAGAGGGCCATCCTTAATGGCCTAAGCCCCCTTGCACTCCTAACAACAAACAGACTATACCCACATACCTCCAAGTCCATTTTTAAAAACACAAAAATTGCATTACTTAGGGTTGATAAAAATCTGGAGAAGAGTATTAGAGGATCTAAAATGGAATCACTCTGGGCCAATAGCAAGAAATTGTACAAAGGCAAAAGCCTAATCATTGACACATGGATTAAGAAAGGAATCCTCTTCCCTTATCAACTAGAAAACGACACATACCCAATTACATTCTCAGACCTCCAGTCGAGATATAGCCTAGCTGACATTGAATTCTACAACTTCCTGAAAATCAGATCGGCCCTTACAAAAGCCAAATTATCCACCGCCCAACCATCAATTTTTCTGTTTGTAGCAAATATCAACAAACTGGGCCACCAGGTCTCGCAGATATACAAACTCCTCCGCCCCAAAACTTCTAGACTTAATGATAAGACTATAGCCTTCTGGGGGCAACTGACTCCAGACCCACTAAAAGATCAGGAATGGTCTTCACTATGGAGATCCGTATCACGAAATAAGATCTCCCCTGTTCTCTCCCAAACCAAATACTGGCTACTACACAAGGCATTTTGGACCCCTGCCCGGTTATTCGCATTAGGGCTCCGAGAGGATCCAACATGCTGTAACTGTAAGCGAGGCACGGGGGACTTAACCCATCTTATCTTTCAGTGTACCGTACTTAAACCGTTCTGGGACAAAATCTTCGCCTTCATAACTGGTTTGTTTAAATGCACTTTGGCCAGAGACTCCTTCAATCTACCCACGGCCGGTATAAGCACAAACTTGAGATCTGATTCTGACAAGGACCTGCTAGATCTGTTACTAACCTCTGCGGTAAAAATGGTTCTTGCCAATTGGAAGGACACGAGTAAAACATCATATAAAAGCTGGATAAACTGGATCATCCATCTCAGAGGGGCAGACAACATAGCATTACAAAACTCTCCATGGAAACCGTCATCCAGGGCGCTGTGGAACTCCTTGGACACTTTTTTTGACTCTTACGAACCTCCATGAACAAAGTGTGTACCACGGAAATCAGTTCCTGTGAATGTACTGTCGCCCGACCGGAACAATTGTACTTGAGTGTTATGTTTTCTGTTACCTGTACTAGTCTGTTATACTAAGCAAGCCCTGCCATTAATGGGTTCACTTGTGTCAACACATGCACTGCAATGCCGAATCAAAGTTACAGCCCGTATAGCCTCTCCTCTTCCTTCCCTTACCTTCTCTTTTCTTTCCTCTTTTTCCTTCTCTTGCCTGTCCTTTCTTCTCCTATCATTGATCACTTGGGTTAGACTCATGTTATCCATAAAAGCGCATTACCTTCACCTTTTGACTACATATGTAAAACTCGCCTTGGATACCTTATGCTTACCCTGCTTTAAGCTTTCTGTATACCTTGTGAAAATCAATAAAGTATTTTGAAATGGGAAAAAAAAAAAGAAAAAAAAAAAAGAACACATAAAAAACTCAGCTAAGGGGGCTCTACTCACTCTCCGTCATTTGAAGAAAATCAAACCCTTCATTCCACCTGAAGACTTAAAATGGGTTGTCCAATCCCTGGTTCTCTCTAAAATCGACTATGGTAACGCTATCCTCACAGGAACCCCCAAAGTCCACCTAGCCCCACTCAGATCTGTGCTCCACCAAGCAGCCAGGCTTATCACTGACTACAAACGTTTTGACCACATCTCCCCAGCCCTGAAGGCTCTCAACTGGCTCCCTGTTGAAGGTAGCTCCTCCTACAAGACAGCATACATCACGCATAAAGCCCTACACCAGAATACCCCGCTGTACCTTACAAATAAACTCAAAAAAGCAGGCGGCTGCAGACCGATGAGGAGCACTATCACTTTCCTCCTCGTCCCCCCCTTATTCAAAAAGAAATCCACTCAATCTCGCTCCTTCTCTGGAAACGCGCCGTTCATCTGGAATGCCCTACCCCAGGAATTGCGTTGCAACCCCTCCTACATCGGCTTTAAAAAAGAACTTAAACTGCATCTCCTCAGCAAATACTGGGGTCCTTAACCTGGCATCTGACCCCACTATCTGCCTCCACAGTCCTTATCCTCCCCTACTCCACTACTTTCTCTCACTTCTCCCCTCCCCTCTCTTCTCTCTCTCCTTGTACACTCCCCCCTTCTTTCCCCTCTCCTCCCTCCCACTTCCCTTACCTCCTTCCTCCAAAATATCCCTTCCGGTTGCCCATCCCACCCCTCTCGCCCCCATCTTGGTTTCCCCCTGCCTATCCTTATCTAATTATTGCCTCACTTACAGCTCTGCCCAGAATCTCTTTCCTCCCTCTGCCAATTCTTTATGTAAACCAATCTGTTTTTTGCTGTTGCTTTGTTTTATTGACCTCAGTGAGTGCCTTTTTCATGTATATTGCCCTCGAATAATTTCAATTGTATTTTATTTACTGTTATGCCCTGCTATTGTACAAATCCTCTCTCTGTCCTGTAATCTTGTTTGTGCACTTGTAAAGCGCTCTGATACCCCCGGGTCTAGCCAGCGCTATATAAAACCTTTCAAATAAATAAATACAGGGATAGGCCTTACAGCACAACAGGTCAATCTCCTGTGAACTCCTGTTTGGAAGGAAGATCCGAACAACCATTTCTGATCTTCCTAAATAGCCTTGTTTTAGGATGACCCAGGAAGCACAGCCCAAGATTCCACCTCAAGGGAAAAGATGAGAACGTATGCCAACACGCGAGAGAGGGCTCAATCTTCACATCCATCTAAAAAAAGTCTAATGCTTGTCATATCGTGAAGCAACCACAAGGATGACTCAAAATATGACTCTCAACTGTATGTAGTTACAAACATTAAAGAATCCATGATCACAGCTTGGCGAGACTGACACACGATCGCTCATAACTACTCATACTTTCGAACACTGTATGGTGATCCTTGAGAACTTATGTCTGTCTTGGAATCGCCCATTTTGGATGAAAGCTGTGGAGAAGTTGGTGAAGAACCTGAATTTCCAGATGAGACACCAGTTACCTCTGAATATCAGGTGCCATGCTGTCCAATGTCTGTCGCTCCTTCTCAAAATTCTGAATATGTCTGTCCAATTGTTTTTGTCCATTTCGTTGCTTGCACCGTGTGATTCTTGTTCTGTCATTCCTACTTTGCCTGTTGCTCATTCCACTCACCTGTCTAGAACTAAGTGGAATGTCCTCAGGCATTGCATGTCTTTCGGACATGCTGCTTTCACAGCATGGTTACGCACTTCCGGTTCCATGTTGGAGGAGAGGCATGCAATGGAATGACGGGTGGGCACGGCATGCAGTATGCAGGCAGCGCTGTCAGAAACACTGCCCCAGAGGTTCTCCATTTTGTGCCCAAATGATCAGTGCCTGCAAGCCTTAAGGCAGGCAGAGAATAATAAATGCACACTGTGTCTGTTATTGTACACCAGCTGAAGATTGTTGAAATAAATCAAGAGCCTATTAAAAGATATACTGACTACTCTGGTGACTGGGTTGCTTGAGAGCCATTAAAGCCATGCATGCAAACTAACCCGAATTCAGGCAGGAGACACTTCATTATTAAAGCCAAAGATGGCTTTTTTTTTTTTTTGCTGTCTCCTGCCTAAAATTGCCTCTGTTTCAATGTTAGTCAATGGGGAAAATAAATTTCCAAACTTTTTTCTCTCACTCCCTCTTTCCTGATTCGAATTGCTGGCATGGCAAACATCCTTTACTCCGCATGCGTTACAACACATGTCATTACCCCGCATTTTTTACTCCGCAAAAACTTTTAAAATGCAGTGCTTTACACCGCAAACCATTACAATGCATTCCCCATTACAACGCCCCGGTGGAGTTAGAATAGTAAATGTGTTGTAATGGACAATGCGTTGTAATGGATTGTGTTGTCTCCAAAACCCTGGCGATCAACCAATGAAACGGAGTAAATGGGTAGGGTTATTTAACAATTTCATGATAGCCATAGAAGCTAATGAATTTCCTGCTGAGGCACAAGAGATTTTTGACCATCTACCTGAAGTTCAAGTCCCACAAGGTATTGAGGAGTACGATTAATTTTGCAGTGCATTAGACAGATTAAGGTTGCACTTCAGAGTTGAACCAAAGGTGGTTATCGAACATTTCAATTTTTATTCCTGACATCAGTTTCCCACCGAGTCTATTGAATGTTATGTTGCGGCACCTCATATCTTAGCGGGAACTTGTGAGTTTGGTAGCATACAGGGGCGTAGCTTCATGGGGTTGTTTGGGGGTGTTAGACACCCCTAAAAAATGTATTCTGTAGTAAATAGTTGGGTACTGGTGCTTTCAGTTAGGTCTGGTGAGATGTCGGTCAGGTTTCACCTGGGATTTTTACATGCCTCACACTGACAAAGCTACACACACACTCTCTCTCTCGTCTCTGAAGGCCTTAAAAAATGTTACAACATACACATTTGGTGGCTCTGCCAAGCAAGCAATTTGTACATCTGTTTACTAAAGTCCAGGATATAGTAATAGTTCAACCAATAGTAGTCTTGGCTGGTGGTGCTATTGTGCTACTAGCCACCCCGCCACCAGGGGTGCACAACCGCCTAGAGCAGAACTCTAGGCCAAAACTATACAAAAATGAGTACCAAAGCACACAATAGTAGTCCGTAAGGATAAATTAGCACAAGTATTAGTGTTTTGAAATGAATAAGCATGTATGGTCCATATCAAATCTTCTTTTTTCATACATAGTTTTATTCTTTGAACATTTCCAAGTCTTGATACATACAGACAACAGAAGCAGCTGACACGTGTTTTGTCCTTTGGACTTATTTCAAGGCTAGAGAGTCTTGTCAGAGCAATGTAAAGCCGTGCTAATTGGCAATTTTCATGTAGCACACCGGTACGGACCTAGACTGCTTTCCAGATGCGTGTACACTTGCAGGCATATTAAGGCCTATTTTTGCCGATTGGAGTCACTGACTCGGCCATGTGGTTTTGACCACAGACTGTTTTTTGAACACATACGACATTTCACCTCCTATGACTCCCGGCGCTTGAACTCGTTATTATTACGCCTGATCTATTACTTTTTCAGGAGTTTTTCCTTCAGAAACATATTTGCTTATTTGGCCAGCTCGGGCTTCTTATATTTGGCTTGGGCTGCTACATGAAAATTGCCAATTAGCACAGCTTTACATTGCTCTGACAAGACTCTCTAGCCTTGAAATAAGTCCAAAGGATGAAACACATGTCGGCTGCTTCTGTTGCCTGTATGTATCAAGACTATGTATATTAACAAGGTATGCCTGCGTGATTGCTGGAAAATCTGAAGATCACACACACCCAATCTTACTGACCAAGCTATGCCTGTGGTAACATAACTGAACCGTACATTCATGATCAAGTGATCATGCATTGCCGTAATAAAAAAAAACAAGAGCACTTACTCAGACATAAAAATCCATTACTCACTGAAGTTGTTGAGGTGGCCAAAGATATTGAGAGATCTGTAAGATCATTTATGGTCTTTAATGATGAAAAAGAGAGCCACCTAGAGGTCGCTCTTGTGCGCAACAGCAACAGAAATAAGTTCAACTAAGAGAACATTGGCAAGTCCAATGTAAACAAATCCAAATGCTCAAGATGTGGTTCGAGAACGCATTTTAATAAAGCTGCTTGTACAGCAGTTTCAAGAGAATACTTTAAATGTGGGAAGATGGGACACTTTTCTAATGTTTGCAAGTCTCAAAATAATACCATTCTGGAGAGTAAAGTGGACTCACTACAAGATACCCAGGAAACAGAGAATAAGCTCTTGGCATTAGAGTGTGATGATGATGTCCTATCTACGTCTGTTGATACTGACCCTTGTAAACTAACTAACTATGACGTTTTAATTGTTGAAGTCAAAACTATGATATTGGTGGACTCTGGGTCACCTTTTTCATTAATTTTGAGTGCATTTTTCAAGGAACACTGCAAAAACAGAATTTTGAAAGTTAATGATATAAAAGCTTATAGTTATGGGAAGTCACTAATTAACATTCTGGGGTACTTTGTGGCTTCCATTTCATTTTCCTCCCGCACTATATATGTTGCCAAGAATGGTCAACATGTGTTGGGTTGGAGGCACCAAGAAAACCTAGGACTTATACTGGATTCTTCATCTGATGTTCCTGTTTATTGAACAGCTATTCACCAAGGTATTGATGGTGTAATTTCTTGGTACATGGATGTGTTTCAAAAAGAGTTGGGGGTTGCTAAGGGATTTTTTCATGAGATAAACTCAGAGATGTACCACTCAGTGTTAGGAAAGAGATCAGTTCATTTTTACAGAAGTTGCAAATAGAGGGTGTGAAAGAACTAGTTGATTTTTTTGATTGGGTTTCTCCTATTGTGTAAGTGCAAAAAGAATCTGGCTCCTTTAGGTGATGTGCTGATTTAAGGTCTCTTAACAAACAAATTATAGTGGATTGTTGTCCCCTTCCTAACATTTACTATCTTTCGGCACAATTGGAGGGAGCAAGATTCTTTACCTCGTTAGACCTTAATTCCGCATATCACCAGATACAATTGGAAGAAGGATGCAAACATTTTACTACATTTATCACTCCTGATGGAGCTTTTAGGTACGTGCGGATGCCGTTTGGTTTGGTGTCACCGGCATCGGTCTTCCAAAAATTCATGTTTATGCTCGTTAAAGGTATAGACGGTGTTATGGTGTTTCAAGACGACATCTTGGTTAATGCCAACACTGATGAATTGTATAATTCAAGATTGTCAAGTGTGTTGCAAGTTTTTCAAGAGAGGAGTATGACTTTACAAATGGAAACATTTAAGTTTCTGCCTCAGGAAGTTGAGTATCTGGGTCATGTCATCTCCGGAAGGGGTATTTCTTCTAAACAAAGCTTGATCGAAGCTATTGAGATGTTACATACACCTGCAGATAAGGATCAATTAAGATCTTATTTGGGGATGTGTGAATTTTACTCCAGGTTCATAAACAAGTTTTCTCACATAGCCTTGCCCTTGAGAAATCTGCTTAAGAGGAGAGTAAAATTAATTTGGACAAAGGAACATCAAATTTCTTTTTAGGGGTGGGCACAACTCACAGAGTTTCACTCCGTGGAATTACACAGAGTAATATAAAAACTCTGCAAGATTCCTCAGAGTTCCGCCCACTCCTATATTGTATGCTTTGTCGGTGTCCTGTGTGTTTGGGATTGTTCAGCGAATACCTCTGCCACGTGCCGGCCTGTCTCAGGCCCGCACCACTGAGAGCTGAGGAGAAATATTTTCACATTGGACGAAAAGTACCATGTATGTATGTACCAGCATGTAATTCAATCATTTATTCGGCATGCAGGGCGAAGGAAATGAGGAGGGGAGTTCGTAACTCGGTGCAAACAAAACTTTTAATCTGAGACAACGAACGCTCAAATGCAGAGCATACTCCTTTACTTTACCGTGGAAATTTGATTTACAGCTGAAGATTTAATTGGTAAGAGCGTGTGACATGCAAGCTGTTTTATTATTCGCCAGACATGTTGGTGAATTCTGTTCATAAACAGATGAGGCAACAAAGCGTTCGCTGGTTGCATGCATCAAGCCCCCTGTGTTATTTAGCTACATACAGTATGCATCTTCGCTTTTAAGTGACACTCTTTGTGCAGACAGGTGCTGTGCTATGGTCTACATGCAGCGCTTCCTGTGGCAAAAGCAGAGCATGGCATTAATACCCCACCATGGAGCCAAAATGGACTTGAGCCTGAGCCATCCCTGATAAGGCTGCTTATCAAAAAAAGACACATTTATTTCCCAGGCGAGCCTCACGACTTCAATTCATGTCTTTGTGGACATAATTTTATCCCTTAAATTGCAAACATTCCCCAGTTACAGCCAATGCAGGCCTGGAGCCTTGGCCTCACTCATCTACCCGCAGTAAAAGTACTTAAATAGTACCCTTCTGGGGCCAATCCTCGATCCCGACAGCCCTCACACTCCACATCTCCCACCACTGGCTGCAGGGGTCAATGGTGAATATTGATTAGCTTCAAGCACTCCTTCCCATTACCTGTCAGCCCTGGGCACTACAGGTCGCAGCAACGTAATTCAGACATGAAGTACCAAAGCGAACTGGGAAAACCGCACAGCCACTGTACCCCTCCAGATGAGCTGCTCAGGGAGGTTGCGGAGTCCTTGTGCGTAGAGCCAAAGCCAACATAATCCCTGGAGCTGTCCAGATGGTGTGTGGGTGTGTTGAAGCCAGGTTTGTATGTGTGTGTCTGTGTGTGTGTGCGTCAGTACTCAGTGTGAGACAGCCTTGTGTGCGCTGCCCGGCGCTAGCAGCAGCTCAGACACTGGTTTTTATTTTGAGGAGAGAGGTGACACTCTGAGACCCCAGCCCAGCCCCATCACCTATGTAGTCAGTACTAGTAGCCGAGGTCCACCCCCTGCTTTCCTGGAAAGCACGTCTTAGCATCTGCTGCCATGTACTCTTGCTTTCCTCTTAAAGAAATAAGAACAAACGACATGGGAACTTGGGAAGAAGCATGGTAGGCTATTTGTAGGGATGGACACTGGTAAACTCCGCCACACGGCTCTACTGAGTTATTGCCAAACTCCGTGCTCCAGGCAGAGTGGGGAGTGGCAAAACCCTGTGAACTCCGCCGGCGGAGCAGAGTTTGCCGTCCTCCCCTACTTTTTATAAGCTCAAATGTTCTATTGTCAATGTCTTGCCATTGTTTCCTTTCAATTAAATGTTAAGATGTTTTCTATAGGTGGATGCCAGTGCTGAAGGCCTTGTGGCAATGTTGAATCAGAAGTGTCAAGGGTTGAAGAGCACTATTGCGTTTGCTTCAAGACCTCTCTCTTGCTCTGAATCTAGATAATCCACCATCGAAAGGGAGGCCATGGCATGTGCATGGGCTGTTGAACATTTTAAAACGTATCTGTGGGGAAAAGAGTTTACTATTAAAACTGATCAGAAACCTCTTTTAGCGTTGCTCAATAGCAAGGTACCGACAAAGCTTCTTCTCACTTAATCAGAATTTTGTCTAGAATGTATGAATATGACTTTTGTGCTGATTACATTCCTGAGTCCTGCAATGTCATTGCTGATTGTTTATCCAGATTACCTAATTCGGCTGCCGAACGTTTTTCTGAAGTTATTAAAGAATGTGTGGTTGTATCTGTGGATGATATTTTAGGTTTGTGTGGTGGGAAGTTATCAAAAGATTGCTGGATGGAAATCTAGATGGCTAATGAAGAACTGAAAAAAGTTGAGAAGTTCACGAATAAGGGGTGGGCTCGTGGGAAACACCAGCCATGCACATTCTGTGGAAGGTCAGAGATTCCTTTTCTGTTACAGGGGATGTTGTCTTTAAGGAGGAGAGTGTTATTCCTCCAAAGGATATTCGCAGTACCATTATTAAGTTGGCCAAGACAGGACATTGGGCTCTTACCAAGAAGCGGATTAGAGAAGTGGTTTGGTGACCTTATATAGATTTTCAAATTTCTGGATTTGTTAAGCAATGTGCCATCTGTCTTAATTCTGACAAATCCTTGGTCACAAATAAAACTGAGCCCATTTGCTCTGATTTTCCTGTCAGACCATGGGATAAGTTTGCTTTGGACGTTTTGGGGCGTTATGATAGTTTTTCTTGGGCTTAGATATATGCTTTTGTTCTCATTGATTATTTTTTCAGATGGACTGAGATCAAATGGCTATCTCTGCCCACCACTGATAACACTATCCAGTTTCTAAGTGAATGTTTCCTCAGAGAAGGTCTGCCTTCTAGTATTGTTACTTACAATGGTAAACAGTTCACGTCCTTGAAGTTTGAGAAGTTTTCATAGGACAGGGGGATTTTTCAGTTGAAGGCGTCTCTTTTTTCACCTAACATGAATGGTTTTGATGAAAGATTTTATCGTTGAGGCTGTGCAGGTAGCTTTGGCTAATGAGGTTGAAGTTAAGGGATTTGTTGCAGAAAAAATGTGGGCTTATCACTAGTTTCTCAATTTAATCACAGGGTTTTCCCCTTTTGTCATTCTGAAGGGTAGAGTTCCCCGCACTTCTTTTAAACCTTCATGGATTAAGCGAGAATTACCAATACTGGATTTTAAAGATATGTATCAAAAAGCCAAAGATAATTTTGGTATCAAAAGAGGTTAAGAACTTGTAAAGACCACTAAATTGAGTATGAAGTCCTCTAATTCCAGCTTGAGGGTGGATGATTGTGTCAAAATTAAGTTACCCAATCAAGTTAAAAAAGGGAGTCTAAATTTTCAAGAGCATTTAAAATTGTTAGGTTGGGAAAACCCTCTGTCAGACTTAACAACGGCTCTGGTGGAGTATGAGCAGATTAGCCAAAGTTGTTGAATGTTTACTGGATAATGAGTTGTATAACAATGATGATATAAGAATGTGAGAGATTATCTGATTTTGGTTCACAGTTTCCTTCTTTTGTAGATTCCAATGTCAAGTTACCCCTTGAAAATGTATCTTCTGGTGAATGCGAGTTCTCTCAAACTTTGGATGATCAATGTAGAAAACTGTCTCTGTATATACTATACCAAAGTAAGGTATAGCCTGTACAGAGTCCAGGGAGTCCCCAGAGGTATAGCAGAGGCTAAATTAGGTAAGTACTCACAGCTCTCTTTGTGGTAGTGTTGGCAAGCAGTTAGGCTTATCCAGAGTGTGAGAAGTTGGCCTGGTATATGCTGTCCACTAATTATAGTGGGCACCTTGCACCAGTCCAAACAACCCCTTATTGGAGATAGGTTAAAGACAACCTTTATTGAAAGCTATCCTAGTGGTAGCTATGGAGAGCAGCCTTCAGGCTAAGTCTTGAAGGAATGTAAAGCAGCTTGTTTTACCAGTCTATAATCTCTTGAGGGACCAAATGAAAGAGGACCACACCAGGTATATATTCAAAATATATGTATTTATTGCTAAACACACCCCTCTAGTCTCTTTATGAGGCTAGAGTTCGAAGTACATAAGTTATAAGTTAGTTATCAACAGTAATAGCACAAATACACGTTTGAGCCCTAGGGGCGTACCAAACCATATACCAATAAAGTGGTATAAGAACCATGACTGAGCTAGACACAAGGCCTAGAGCCTGTAGAAGTGCTTGGACCACAAGGAACCACCCAAGGTAGTGACACAGGGGACCCACGGGGGACGCGTGCAGTGTGAGAACACAGCCGCGAATCACCGTTGACTTCTATGGGGAAAGTCGCGGTTGGAATTTTAAAGAAAAGGGACACTTAGAGGAGGACTTGGAGCAAACCCCTTTAGAACTGGGTTGTTCTAGAGTCTATACCCACGGGAGCACCGGAGTACTCGAGTTACCTCACCCAGGGAAGCCGGGTGCATAGGTGTCTTTCGGGGTCGGGTTTTGTCGTCGGTTTCAATGGCGATCTGCTGCAAAGTGCTGCTGGCGGCCAAGTCGAAAGTGTTCGGGTGGATCCAAAGGTGGATCGAAGATCTAAAGAACCTGAAAGCAGAGGGGACAGAGTCTGGGTCACTAGCCAGTGACCAGGAAGGCGATGAGCGGATGCCCACCGATGTCGGGTGCTTCAGGTAGGTTGACGGTCGTCTTGACTCTTCAGCCACGAGGTCCAGGAGGTGTCGACGACGACCAGGAGCTGGATTTGAGCTGTCCCACGACGTCTGTCGATTGCTAAGGTGGCGGCGACCGGATTGGACCCAACAAGCCTTGGCAACGGCAAGTCTCTTGGAAATAGAAGAAGGACGGTGGTGCAGACCAGCAAGGTCTGAGGGACTCACCCAGCGAGGGTAAGTCAGGGCACACCTGGAGCAACCAGGGAAGCCCAAGCAGAAGAAGATTGGCCTTCGGGAGGGCCCACTAGCCAACGGACTAGCGACCGCGAAGGAGCTTGTGAAGACTTCTGGTCTTTACCCTTCTCCCCACCCTTATCAGAGTTCTTAGAATCTTGCTTCTTTGGGTCAACACCTTGGTTCTGTACCTTCTGCCTCACCCTGGTTCTGACCCATTTGTCTGCCTTCTTTCCCAATTCTTGGGGAGAGGTCAGATCAGAGTCCACCAGGTACTGATGCAACAGCTGATTTTGACAGTTATTAAGAATCTGCTCCCTCATGATAAGATTGTACAACCCTGTGAAGTCACATACCTTACTGCCCATCAACCAACCTTCCAGAGCCTTAGCAGAACAATCCACATAGTCTACCCAGTCTTGAGTCTGTGCTTTTTGGGTATCTCTGAACTTTAACCTGTATTGTTCAGTTGTTAGGCCAAACCCATCAATCAGAGCACTCTTCAAGACTTTGTAATTGTCAGCATCCTCTTCTCTTACAGTGAGGAGCTTGTCTCTACCCTTGTCTGCAAAGGAGAGCCACAAGATTGTTGCCCACTGCTCCTGAGGGACCCTCTGTACTTTACAGGCCCTCTCCAGTGCAGTTATCCATTTGTGGATGTCATCCCCACTCTGGTAGGGAGGGACAATCTTGCTCAGGTTTCTATGGTCATAAGACCTTTCCCTATCTCTGGGGAAATTGCTGCCACCATGGGACCCTAGTCCCATCTTTTTTCTTTGCTTTTCAAGCTCTAGGGACTCCCTGTCTATAGCCAGGAAAGCGATGAGCGGATGCCCACCGATGTCGGGTGCTTCAGGTAGGTTGACGGTCGTCTTGACTCTTCAGCCACGAGGTCCAGGAGGCGTCGACGACGACCAGGAGCTGGATTCGAGCTGTCCCATGACGTCTGTCGATTGCTGAGGTGTCGGCGACCGGATTGGACCCAACAAGCCTTGGCAACGGCAAGTCTCGTGGAAATAGAAGAAGGACGGTGGTGCAGACCAGCAAGGTCTGAGGGACTCACCCAGCGAGGGTAAGTCAGGGCACGCCTGGAGCAACCAGGGAAGCCCAAGCAGAAGAAGATTGGCCTTCGGGAGGGCCCACTAGCCAATGGACTAGCGACCGCGAAGGAGCCTCGAGTGGACGCACTTAGAGCTGGCTCACGGGACACTCGTGGAGTGGAGGCCAGTGATCTTCGGTGCAGTCGGTGTTGGAGGCGGGGGCTACTCGGAGCCCAAAGCACAACTTTGTGGGAGACCAGGAAGAGGATGCACTTGCAAATGTGCTCGGTGTCCAGGGGTCACGGTTCCATGTTACCCACGACAGCTACGGGCCTCAGCTTTGCTGGGGACTCAGGGCAGCCTCGGGGAAGTCTGGAAATTTACCTCTGGTGATGCAAAGACCTCGGCGTCCGGCGGGAGCTTCAGCGATGCAGACCGGACAATTGCTTCGTTGGTGCCTGCCAAGCAGGGGAGTCACTCCTTGACCCCAAGGGAGATTCTTCAGTCCTCTAATCTTAAAGTAGAGCGTCGAAGGTCCAGGATTCTGTATCAGAGTTTCGTCCAGGTAAATCTAAAGTCCTAAGGACTGGGGTCCCATACTTATACCAAGTTAGGGGGTTGGACATACTCCTGGGACCCACCTATGGGAGGGTCAGGGCAGAGGGGTGGTTACACCCCTTTCCCTTTGTCCAGTTTCGCGCCAGAGAAGGGGCTGGAAGCCCCTGAGCCGGTTTGAACTGGGGTATGCACAGGGACACCAAATGTGCCCCCAGTGCTGGACTTCAAAGCACTTTGAGAGTGCACCCACCCAGCCCCAATACACATCAGCCTGTCTGGGAGGTGGTTACACCTCCCTGCAACAGGAAACCTATTGTCCAGGCCTCCCCTGCTGGAGTTTCGGTCAGCAGCAGGAGGCCAGACCCGTGTCTGTGGCTGCAGCATCCATTTTGTGATGCCAGGGCTCTGTAAAGTTAATACCGGGTATGCCGGTTGGCACATGTCTCTCCCTCTAGAAGGGTGGAATGCTACCCCCGCCGCCAGAACTGGCGGGGGTAGTATTCCAAGTTGTTTGACACCAAACACGACATGTTTCCGTGCAGCCATCCCAAAGTTAGCATTTAACGCAAGGTTATAATGCACTTAAGAGTATATGGTCAGGCTGCACTGCAAACAGCATCAGAGGAGGTACTCCGAATGCTGCAGAGGGGCTCTGCTCATGCAGGGGCACCCTCTCACATGAAAACCAAGCACTCTGCCTTCAGGATTGTCAAGGCCTGCCATAGGAGTGACTTATAGGTTTATATGTGTGTGCAATGGTAGTGATATAGGTAGCCTATACCACTGTAAGGGGTGCAGGCACCACCTTACTCAGGATGCAGTAGCAGACCTGTGGTGTCATTTTGGCTGGCCTTCCAGGGGTGGCATAATACATGCTTCAGCCCCTGGCAGGCCTCTGAGGTACCTATGCCCTGGGTACATAGTATACCATATACTAGGGACTTATAAGGGCACTCCAGATTCCAATCAGAGATGTGCCTAAGGCACATGGAAACCATTTTAGAGAGGAAGCAGCTAGGCTGGGGTTCTGATTAGCAGGGCCCCAGCCAGACTAAAGTCGAAAAACAGTGAAGCATCAGCAAAAAGTGGGGGTACCCATGTGAAGCAGATCCTACTCTCCTACACAGAGTGTGTGTTAAGTATTTATTGTATTCACTCAATCAAGACTGATGCCACACACTCAGAGACTGAATCCAGACCAATCAGTTAAGTATAAAAAATGTATACTTATGTTTTATTTTTAGAGCCAAGCAGGACTTGGCACATGTGAGTAAAATATATTCTCAAATGCAAGACTTTACAAGGAAATGCAGTTGTGGTTGAATTTGCAATCGTTACAGGTTGGTATTGGTTCAAAAAGCAGTTCAGATTACACAGTAATTACTTTTGGAATACTTTTGGATTACTGTTAGATTACATCGACTACTCTGGGTGGTATGCCTAGATACCACGCCAGGGATCTTACAATACATGGTAAGTAAGACTTTTAAAGATTTGCAGAGTAGTTACTTTTTCTCCATACAAAACATCAGTTCAACACAACATTTCAGGAAAAAAAATGCATAACATTGATTCCTATGAGAGAAAATTGGTTATCGGTTTCACAGGTAAGTACTTGACTCACGAGTGGGGGTTTTTGGGGGTTAGGACCAAGGTTCCCCAAGGTCTAGGTTGGCACTCAAGTTGCACCACCAGTGGCACTGGGGCGGCCGGGTGCAGAGTGTAGGGACCCAATGTTAGCCAATGGGGTTAAGGGGACCTTCGGTCAGGGACTGCTCACGAGCAGGCCACTTGGCTGTAGGAGCAAAGCTCCTGTGGTTACGATCAGCACTGCAGGGGCCAACAATCAACATAGGAGCTGCATTACCAGAGGCACAGGGGGGGCCGGGTGCCGGTTGCCAAGGCGACATCAGGGACCAAGTGGATTTCAATGGCGATCTTCGGTTCGGCAAAGACGCTGCAGGCTCGGGCAGGGAGACTTCCTGGAGGCGACCACCGGCTAGAGAGATAAGTTGGGATCTTGGGGGATGCCTGGACACTGTTGGTTGGGCCACCCAAGGCCGTGGGGCGTTGGGTGCTGGTGTGTCTGTTGGCGTCGGGTTCTTACCAGCTCCGGTCATGGTCAGGGGTACCCTTCAGGTTGAGGCTGCAGGCATCCGCTTGAGGGAGGTCGGGGATCACCAAATCCCAAGTCAGGATCGCTGGGAGACCTCCTCGTGGTGTTGTGCCACTTGAACTCAGGCCGTGGGTGTTGGGTGCAGATTGGTGCAGAATCGAAGAGCCATCTGGATCCGGATTCTGTGGGCGAGTCTTGGCTTGAGCAAATCCAGGGGCTCAGGGGAGACAGAGTCTGTTAAATGAGGGTAGGTCCTCCGGGCTCTGGGGGTTGCTGGCTGCTGGACTCGCCAGGGTTCTTCCTGTAGGCAGGCTGAAGTTGGGACATGCCTGTACAGCTGAGGCCAAAGCAGTAGGTGTCCTCTTCTTCCTGGGTCAGCACGGCTCTTCGGTCCTTCTTCTTTCTTCCTCAAATCTGAGGAGGCAAGGTTCAGGCTCGCCCCTAAATACTAAATTGAGGGACGTTACAGCAGAGTGCAGGTTGGGACCAATGGGTCCATTCCTTGGGGTGAGCACCCCCCCTATTTAAAAAAAAAAAAAAAAAATTTTTACAGTGTGAGAATTTTATTTAAACTCGTCGAAAATCGCCTTCCTCTTCATATACCGAGCGCAAGGCTCCTAGGATCAATTTAACCCGAAGACTGTGACCCTTGACATAGCGTCATTGTTGCAATGGTAGGGAAGCCATTTTAGATTTGGCCTTGATCACTGCAGCCACACAAAATGATAGTCACTGAGTTGCTGGCACAGGCAGCCACGAGAGCAGTGACTCACAAAAGGACATTGTCTTCAAAAAGTGATATATCCTATTTCAATCCAGGTTTACGACATGTAAGTAGAGGTGGACTGGCCTACACAGAACCGGGTGCTGGAGTAGAGGGAGATACAGATTTCCAGGTAGGACGGATGGCTCCCTAAGGGTAGTAGGCCTCGAAAAATCAGTCACATGGCAGAGCACCCGAGTGCACCCCAGGCTTTCTGGTCATTCAGAAAATCCACTCAATTCCCTGTATGCCAGTTCACCTCTTTAAGAAGATAGTCCTTTTTAGGTCTCGCCTAGCGACGCAGCGCATGCGCTGCTCGCTTGCTAGATCTATTGTTGTCGATTTAGCTTCGGAAGCGGGGACAGGAGATGTGCATGCGCCCGGACAGGCGATGTCCACGTGTACGGCTCGCGGCGTTTGAGCACAACGCGCGCATGGCGCACTTTCACTTTCCTAGTTAGTTTCAGTGTTGTGCTTTACTTTGTACCCACCCCTCCCGTTGTTCGTGTTCTCCTTCCTCCCGCCCCCTCCCGTTGTCCGCGCGCGTTCCGTGTTGTGCTTTACTTTGTTACCACCCCCCTCCCGTTGTCCGTGTTCTCCTTCCTCCTGTTGTCCGCCGCGTTCCATTTATTCCCGAACCCCTCCCGTGGTCTGTGTTTTCCATGCTCACGCCCCCCTCCCGTTGTCCAAGTTCCCTTTGTTTCCGCCCCCCTCTCTGCGCTTGAAATCCTGTTAGGTTGTGACGGCAGCAACGCAGCTCAGAATGGCGCTGCTTCGGTCTGCTGAAGCCGAGCCTGGCCCTGGACAGATTCCCCTCTCCTTCAGTGGGTAAACTATTTCGCAGGGGCTCCGGAGCAGCAGTGCTTGGAGGGAAAGCGGAGCAGAGAGGCGCTGCATGGAATCTGAGCGCCTGGGGCACGCAGAGGAGCCCGCTCGGCGCTAGGTGAGTCCTTCTGTTTATTCTATCTCTTCCCCTCCTCCGTGTGTCTTTTCATCTTTCTCCTCCAATCATATCCTCTCCTCTGGCCTCTACTCTCTGTTCCATCCCTCCTACGTTTATCTCCCACCCTGCTCAACCCTGTGCCTTTCCCTCGCTCCTTCCTCTGTCTTTATCTTCACCCCACCGAGCCCTCATTTGTATTTTTTTTCTTTCTCTCCGTCTTCCCACTCTCTCCTTTTAGTCTCACTCCAGTCACGCTCTTCCTCCTTTTTGTCCCTCTCTCTTGCCCTAGCACTTCCTTCTCTCTTCCACCCTCACTGATGCTGAATTCATTTCATATATGGTGATTTGGCCTCTTGTAATGTGAAAAGCTCTCTGTTACTCAGTGCCCCGTATGTATGACCTGTTATGCTAGTCCAGGCTTTTTAACCAACACCACGTTGCATAAATGGACTTGCACACTCACTTTTCCAATTAGTAGAGTTGCAAAGCTCAGTGTTCAAAGTGATGCGGGTTAAAATGCCATGCTCAGGCTGGGTGAAGGCACGACACAGCGCCTTGGCAGCCACGCGTCGATCAAAGCAGCTCACCTGGTGTGAGAGAGGCCAGCAAAGCACATTCTCTAGGCTGGGGTCACAGGGTTCCTGCAGCCGTCCAGGGTCACCTTCTTACATGCTGAGAGTGAGAGAGCAGCTGCGGTGACGTACTTCCCATTTGGTGGTGATGATGAGGCCATCTTTCAGGGCTGTATGTACACAGACTGGTGGGGAGGGGGGCAGGGGTTGGGTTTGCACAGCAGGAAAGAGGCAGTCGACACCTCTGCTGAGCAGCGGAGCATGTACATGACCCAGGACATCTGCTTCTAAGCACTGCCATCAGACAAGAGGGCCAGACCATCGACTGAGAGGGGGACAACATAGGCAGACATCCTGATGTCATGGAGAGTTGTCTGAGCCAGAACAGACCTAAGTTCGCTACAGCAGATCCTGGTGTGAAGAGTGAAATAAACTATGGATGGATGGTGTGTGCTTTTGTGCCCTGTGACCCCTGGTAGCAAACGAGTCACAAAACAGCATGAAGGAAGGAGGGGGCATGCAGACCAGGGAATATACAGGCTGTTGTCTCCTCTGGCAGGAAGCACTGTGTTATTCCAGACATGCAGATTAATACATTCTTCGAATTGTGCAAAGATCAATGTTCCTCCAGGTGTTCATGGGGTGGGGAATAGGTTTCCTCGTATTTCTCCCTTGTTTGGATCCTGGGCTTTTCTCCTGATTGCATAAAAGGTGACCCTGGAGAGATTATTGACTTGTATACAGTGATTTGTGCTGGGCCCAGCTGTTGTTGTGGTTTCCTACACCTGGCAGTCTGGTGTGTCAGGAGTCTGTGACCTCTTCCCACTAACTGGTCCTTGTGAACTCAATTCTTCCTACACGTTTTCCAGAGTGCTGCATAACAAGGCTAACCTTTTTAAAACATACATAGATCTAGTACAGCCACAAAGCATGCTTGCTCATTTGTCTGTGAGTGGTGGCCAGTTTAACTTGGGGTGGAGTAGTAGGGACATGCTCACCGCTGAGACGAGGTAGGCCCTGAAGACTGTGGGTGAGTAGAGCACAACGATATGTGCGATCTTGGAAGATCTCCCGGCAAACGGATGCACAACACAGGAGGTGCGGACTTGCCGACCTGTGTCCTTTGTGTGATGCCAGCGAATAAATCAGGCAGGCTCCAGGGTGAGGATATCCTTAGAATTGCGATGATCGGGACATCTGAGGAAGTGACTGCGCAGCCGTGTGATGAGTGTGTGCCACAGGGAGGTGATAAGGAAAAGGAAAGATACTCACATGGGACCCAGCCGGGTGCCCAAATGAGGGTTGGGGAGGGCTGGCAATCAGACGAAAAGCACAGCAGTGACAATTAGGTAATTGCTTGGTGGGGGTATAGTAGAGCACAACGATATGTGCGATCTTGGAGCAGACAGACACACGCTGTCCTGCTTATGCGCGCTGCATCACCACGCGCTACGGATCTCCGATCATCGCAATTCTAAGGATATCCTCACCCTGGAGCCTGTCCAGGAAGCTCAATTCCGCCGAGCGCAATTATACCATTGCGGAGAAGGAGCTGTTGGCCATAAAAAACACATTCCAGGAGTGGAGACAGTACCTAATGGGATCCAAACACATAGTCACCGTTTTCACCGATCACCGCAACCTGCAGTTCATGACAGCTGCTCGACCTCTAACACCCCGACAGCTGCGTTGGATGCTGTTCTTTGCGGAGTACAACTTTCTTGTGACATTCCGCCCAGGGAGCGAAAACAAAAAGGCCGACGCCTTGAGTCGCCAAACCTCCCCACCTACTCCTGACGTTCTTCCCGAGAATGCCATCGTGAATCCTCGGAATGTGATATGTGCCACAGTCACAGAAAGGTTCCTTATGAGCATCAAACATAACATGACACTTAACAAATGGAAGGTATGGTTGAAGAAGAACAAAGATTGGACTGTGAAGGATGGACTTCCGGTGCGTGGGAACCAGTTGTTGTTGCCTGTCTCTTCCTTAAGGAAACAGGTGTTCTACTGGTGCCATACATTACCCAGTGCAGGGCACAATGGCATCGAGAAGACTACTGAATAGGTACTCCGTCAGTTTTGGTGGCCCACCATCAAGAGAGACGTAAAAGAGTGGGTTGGTGAATGTACGGTATGTTGCCAGATGAAAACGACACATACCAGACCGGTAGGGCTTTTGCAGCCTCTCCCTACCCCGGCCCAACCATGGGAACGGATTTCACTGGATTTCGTGGTAGGGATGCCTCCAGACAAAGGACATACAGTCATTCTCGTAGTGGTGGATTATTTGACTAAACTAGCCCACTTCGTTGCCTGCAAAAAGATACCTACGGCGGGCGAACTGGCACAAACCTTGTTAAAAGACATAGTAAGATTACATGGGCTTCCACAAGTGATAGTTTCAGACAGGGGGACCCAATTCACTGCTAACTTCTGGAAGAAGTGGTGTTCGGCGCTAAAGATCACCTCTGACATGTCTACCAGCTTCCATCCCCAGACCGATGGCCAGACAGAAAGGGTCAATCAAACATTAAAGCAGTATCTTAGATGTTATGTGGATGTTACAGCAGAGGCTTGGGTAGACAGTCTGTTGTTGGCGGAAGTAGCGTACAATAGCGCATTACACAGCTCTACAAAACACACACCTTTTCACTGCACCTATGGGTATCACCCTTGTTTCACCCCCTTCCAGCATCCTGTGGGCCAGGGATCTGTGCCAGAGGTACAGGAACGGATAACACATATCCAAAAGACATTACAACAAGCTCGTGAGGAGTTACAGAAATCAAAGATCCGGTATAAAGCTTATGCGGATAAAAGTAGGCGAGAAGGGCCCACATACAAACAAAGAGAGTATATGTGGTTATCCACCAAAAACATAAGATTCAAGAGATACAGCATCTTTAATCCTCGATACATCGGCCCCTATAAAATAGTCAAATTGATTAATCCGGTGGTGGTGAAATTAGCTTTACCATCCTCCTTGCGCATTCATCCTGCCTTTCATGTTTCCCTGCTTAAACCCTCACATTCAGGGGTAAGGAAGACGCCAGTTCCCGTGCTGGTGGATGGGGAGGTAGAGCATGAAGTGAGGGGTATACTGGACTCAAAGATTCATCGCACCAGGTTGTGGTATCTGGTTGCCTGGAAAGGTTATGGTAACGAGGAGAATTCTTGGGAACCCGCTACAGGGGTTCATGCGCCTCGATACGTTCGCCTGTTCCACAACCGATTCCCTCGTAAGCCTTGCCTCTGTCAGTGTTCTTCAGGAGAGGGATGTACTGTCAGGTTTCATCAGGGAAGACACTGACGAGGCATACGAACGGGACTAGAACTGCAAGTCCCATGATTCCATGCGGGGACCACGTTGATGACGTCATCGCGCTTCCGGAAGAGCGTTATTTCTTCTCCTCCGAGGAAGCAGCGGGTGCCGGTTACTCTTCCCGCTGAGACGCCGAGTCCTCGAGGTCTGGTAAGGGTGCATTATTGCACTGCTTTCCTTTGTTTCCTATTTCCTGGATGCTCAGCGACAGCGGCATACCTTTGGTGTCCTGTATTATATCGCTGCTGTCCCGTTGGCTGAACCTCATACCGGGTTCTTGCGGGATAGCGGAAAGAGCCCCGTTAGTTCTAATTAAGAACCTGCTGGGGGTTTTGTTTACCTGATTCTTTCTATTCACGAACGTGAAAGGAGGCGGTTGCCTTTTATTTTCTTTGATGGCGTTCTCTCCTTGAGGAGTGTTCTAACTTCTAGAGAGCGCATTGTTTACATTGTTCAAGCCGTGATATGAACGATGGAGTTCTTAAAGCACCTTTTGTGAATAGCTCTATATCGGATCTTCCTTTGGATTCTTCTGCGCAGAAGGAAGATATAGAGCGTTGTTACTTGATAGCATGTTCTGTTAAGCACTCCCATGCTTATAGAGGCGGATGACTAACAATCTGTTCTGGATCGTTATTCTGAGACGTATCAGAAATTTAGGGTACATTTATTTCAATTATAAAGCTTGACAACTGTGGAGCTGGATTATGAGTTTTTATTGAATATTAAGGAACATCGTATTTGATGCACAGTATGTTTATGTGCCTATGCCTGGGGCCTTCTTTGTGTTGTTTTACTACAGGGGAACCTGAATTTACACAAGTCAGCCCTGCACCCCTGTAAGGCCACGCCCTGCATGTCTTTGGGTAGGTTTTTTCAAGGGGGTCAGAAGAGAGGTGCAGGTGAGTCAGCGCAATCATATTGTTAACGTGTTGATTCATTCCTTAGATATGTGCGGAGTCATGATAACCACTATATGCTGACTAAAATACGAAGGAATTTTTCTTTACAGGTACATAGACAGGGTACGAAGCATCTGTAGCCTTATGGTAGTTTCAGGTTGTGTATATTACAGTGCATTACCTGATTATTATTGTCTTGCAGGTCTCTCTCCCCGCTGTCCCCATCCTTCCCTTCCCCCGCTTGATCACTCCATGGAGTCTGTATACTAAATCAGACCGTGGGGGTATCGAGAGGTGGACCATAACGAGCAACTTACGACCCTGAGGATCCAAGGCTGCGACACTTGTAGGGATCGAAGACATCTAGGGCCAGAGCGGGCCGGGTCCGCCAGGAAGAGCAGGACATCGTCCGCATATAAGGCAATTTTGTCAGTGTGGTGACTCCCCCAGGTCCAGCCCTGAATCGAGTCATCCACTCGAATGAGGCACGCCAAGGGCTCAATCGCTAGCGCGAACAAAAGTGGGGAAAGGAGACAGCCCTGTCTCGTACCCCTATGGATCGGAAATGTCTCAGAGAGGGCCCCGTTAATGAGTACTCTGGCTCTAGGGTTGGAATATAGGAACTGAACAAAACGACGAAACTGCTGACCCATACCCATCATTGTTAGTACATCTTCTAGGTAAAGCCAATCGACTGTGTCGAAGGCCTTTTCAAAATCGACAAGGAGGAGCGCTAGGTAAGGGGTGAGCATTTGGGGGTTTGCGAGGGCTAGGTGGAGGCGTCGCAAACAGTGTCTAGTGCTGCGTGCCGGCATAAAGCCGCACTGGTCCGGGTGAATCAGTTTGCTAAGGAAGGGGTGTAGGCGTTGAGCCAGGACCATGGCATAAATCTTAACTTCGGTGTTGATTAGTGAAATCAGCCGATAGTCTGCACAAGCTGACGAGGGTGGCTGGGTCTTGGGGATAACCACAATGGTCGCCATGTCTGTTTCAGGGGGAAATGCTCCAACCTCTGTGAAGGAAGTGACCCGATTAGGGTCACTCGGGTCACTCACGACCACCTCTCAGCCTTCCATACAAATGAAGAGTCGGTCAGACAATAGAGAATACAAACCAATAACAGTTTATTTAAAGTACACTCGGAGCGGAGCCCTGTCTGCCCAGTCGCTAGGAGTGCTGCAGAGGGACTGACATCAGCAAGCATAACGATACATTATGTACACTTCGAAACCAATGAAAGCACGCCCATCATAGAATTTTCCAAGAAGATGCAGCTGGACAGTAAATTACAAAGGAGTAAGTTTCGATTCTGAGGCCGGGCACACCTTATCTACTATTCAAGGTCACTCTGCCTGTACCCACCACTAGACAAGTGGGAGAAGGCTTACATCTAAAGGAAAGGTATGCGTTAATAAGAACAGTGCATTCATTAGTGTAACAGAACTCAGCTCTGAAGAAACATAACCTAGAAAAGGCCGGTTCTCGGAAATGGCAAAGGATTAGTTTCGATCATGATATAAAATGGCTCCCTTACACAAAATGGCGCTGCGAATGCTAACTTATGTAAAAAAACACTGAAGCATATTTTTCTATTCTAACAGACCCTCCTTTTAGCATGAGCTAACCATTTTGGATCATAAGAAAAAGGCAAATAATTCAATAGTTCATGAATAAACTGTTTTAGGAGCACTCCATATCTTCATCTTCGGGAAGGGAAGTAGTACGGAGGGAAGAAGTCTCAAAAGTACTCTCATCTATTTGCATGAGATCGTCTACTTCTTTCTGAATCATAATTGTTGCATTAGTATCATGAATTGATATTCTCTTAGGAGCGAAAAGGGTGGTGCAATACGAACAACATAAGGGGAGACACTGGACCAAAACACAGCAAAAAATCAGAATCACAATGAAGTAAATCACCTTCTCAAGGATCCAACTCCAACTACCAAAAAAGTGACCAACTCCAGTTCCCACTGTCCATTCCTTTAACATTTATAGGATGTCCAAAATGTGTTGGGTAATATTCTTTTCCATATTAGTGATCCCGACTACACACTGGTCTCCTACTACAGCGCACACACCACCACTCTTAGCTAGAATGAAATCAACAGCATATCTAGTCTGCTCGGAATATATCCGCATACTTTCCAATTTGGTGGTGATGTCACGTAAAGCTGCTACTGTAGAGTTAGACAAAATCTGCAGCTTACATTCAAAATATTCTCTGGCTCTTTCACCCCTGGCCATTGCAGTACCACCAAAAGTAATAATGGAAGAAAGAATATACCCAAAGGTGATACCATTGCTATAATTACTGACTCCCAAATCTGTCACTCCATCGCAAAACTCTGCAGTCAATGTTCTTTTTACCCATCTTGCACTAGGCTTACTGTACTTACAGGGCACGCCTAGGGGGAGCACCATTCCTAAAGCAACATCATCTGTATCATTATGAACATTTGAATAAGTGCCATTGGACAAAAAATAAAATCCTGGGTGTGCATAAAGTGGGCCTAGATAATCTACAGGGGCATATCTGGTATTCATTACGAAGGTACTTGGATCCTTCTTTTTCACTAAAGACATTGTATTCTTAAAAAGAATTACTCCAGAACAATTGACATACAAAAATGCATCAGTACTATTAATTATCGGGCAACATGCAGGGTAATAACCAGCTTTTCGAGTAACCGTTAAATCTTGGTAATGCCAGCCCACTACGGTGATGTTCTGCTCTTTCATATACAAGTTGTCACAATACGTATTATTATCACACCCCGAGTACCCCTTTCCTCGTGGCTTTCTGTAATACAAACAAGGGCCAGGATATCCCATACCAAACTCACCCCTTACTTCTATGAAGTGGGCTGGGCGAGTATACGTGTAATTGACAAGTGACAATGGGTAAGCAGTCCATTAACGTGTAACATATTCGGTAGGATAACACGCTGTACCTGCCCCAAAAAATCTTTTATGTGTGTCTAGAAATACATTACTCGGGGCTGTCCTTTTTGTGCGTGTTTGGGAAACAATCTTGTTCTCAACACTAGACGGTGCATTCTGATCACATTCAAAAACCCAAGACACCCCACCTAGAATCAATAGCAATAAAATCACAAAAATAGTACATAGTATCTTTTTCTTAGTTGACCAAAATATACGTGTATGAACAGGGGAATCACTGGCTGCTCTTCATTAGCAACCATTCTGCCAAAGGGATGCATAGCAAAATGATGAAGCAAAGGGCAAAATGCCAGCAAGAGGAATATACAAGTTCCCAGTGTCCGTCAGAGCCTCACTGGTACAGGCTCCTATTGTCCATCAAAACGTTGGCGCTCTTGAGCACCGGTGGTGGAGCTTGCTCTGTCCTAAGCTCGGGTTCCCACATCGACCAGGATAATGTATCCCCAAAGGGATACTATCAATATATCCTTTCCAATGTTCAAACAGTGCGCAAGCCTCACATCACCCTAAACTAGCTCCGTTGGTACTATAACAAAGTACACCCTAACTTACACAGTCCATCCCTGCCTAATCTGACTTCTCCTTTTGTGCACTATTTCTCAGCCGAGATCGCAGATTGTACCTAGTGACTCCAGGCACAGAGGGATCCACAAAAAGGGGCTCCTGAATTTCCCTTATTTCCGGAGGAACTGCTGCATTCAGCACTTCATCATTTTCCTCATCCGTTTTGGTCCAGGTCAGCCTGGCGTCGCTAAAGGGGATAAATTGAGGCACCGTCTCACATTCGGAATCCCCTACTCCATCTTTCGCCCACTGGTCATAGGGCAGAGGGACCCTGCGACAGTGAGTCGCATGGATCCAGTTCTTTCTGCCGGCGACCTTAACAGCTGTGCGCGTAGATAGGAGGACCTGTTCCGGCCCCTTCCATCGCGGCTCCAAACTCTTTTTCCGCTGGAAATTGTGCACCAGGACAAAATCCCCAGGCCGACTATCGTGTCCGGGCCCCTCTGGTGTAGCTGGCAGGGATTCCCGGACCTGTTGGTGAATAGAACGCAAACTTTCAGTTAACTGGCAAAGATAGTCTACCAACAACGGATACTCAATGTCAGAAAACCGCTGAGGGGGCGGGACACCCCACACATTTGCCGGGTGTCCAAACACGACCTCATACGGTGACAATCCTGTCCTAGAATGGGCTTTTGTTCTTGTTGACAAAAGAGCTAATGGTAAAGCATCTGGCCACTGTAACCCTGCGGTCTCCTGAATCTTTGCCAGTTTCAGCTTGAGAGTACCATTGTACTTCTCAACCAACCCTGCTGACTGTGGATGATTGGCAGCATGAAACTTTTGCTTGATACTCAAGCCATCACAAATTAATTGAATTACTTTGGCATTAAAATGACTTCCGTTATCACTCCAGATCAAACGAGGCAAGCCGAAACGAGGAAAGAACTCCTTCAGGAGTACCTTTGCAGTCGTAACGGCTGTATTGTCTTTAGTGGGATAAGCCTCAACCCATTTACTAAAGGCACAAACAACCACCAAAACATACTTCAAATTATTGCACCTATCTAATTCAATATAGTCCATCTGGAGGACCTCAAAAGGGAAAGTGGGTGGTGCAAAATTACCAGATGGTGTAGGGGTACCCTTTCCAGGATTGTGCATCATGAACACCATGCAGTACTTCACTAAATGTGCAGCTGTTTTCGGAATGTTATCATTCTGCCATACAGGGTCTAACAACTTGCAAATACCCTTTGCACTGATATGGGCGGGGCCATTGGCCATCGTGACTACAGGAAGAACATATGCATCTGGCAACATCCATCTCTGCTTCCCTGACTTATCGATCCAACACCCCATATCATTTAATTGTGCTGTACTTTCTTGCCATATTGCTAATTCCTCTATTGTGGCCTCTCTTTGTATCTCTTTTACATTCTCGAGTGTATCTTCAAACATGGTAACTTCAGGCACCCACCTAGCAGGACCTGCTACGAACATTCTTTTCATTTTAGTCCGAGCTGTTTCCTTAGCTATCTGATCAGCAAAAGCATTTCCTTTACCTACGTCAGTAACTTTCCGATGGGCACTACACTTTACTATAGCCAATTTCTTAGGGAGTGTCAGAGCAGACAAAACCCTCTCTCTGCCCAGAGTCGCCCAAAATGATGTGCAACTCCAAAGGCGTACTGGCTGTCAGTATAAATATTGACAACCAGTCCCTCACTTAATTCGCAAGCTCGTATTAAGGGAACAAGCTCAGCAGCTTGGGCGGATTGATAAGGAACTCGTGATGTCTCAACTATCGTATGCAGCGTAGTAATAGCATACGCAGCAGTTGTAGTGCATCTGGTAATTTAAAACAAGAGCCATCGACATATAGGTCCCCTTGTGGGTCAGATAAGGGAACATCAGTCAAGTCTACCCGTCCTTTCGTCTCTTCTTCCGTACAGAAGATACAATCATGTTTATCAATCTGACAACAGAATGTGGGAGCACACCGCTGACCTCTCAGGCAAGGTTCGCCCCTGGCATTCTGGTAAATGCAGTTTCTTGTAGTTCGCTCCGATATTTTTGAGTGTTTCGCCAAGGTTGGCGCAGATAGTGCTGATCTCTAGACACGTGTTTCTGGTTTATTAACCGTCATCAGTAGAGAATACAGTCTTGTATTTTGGGGTGTGCTGAGTAGGCTGCCAAACATTATATCAGGTCCGGTACCTCTCACTGGCGCGCAGGTGCTTCATCCACGAGCTCGTCAGCTCAATGACTCACGGGAGTACTTTAAATAGACAACAGAATGTGGGAGCACACCGCTGACCTCTCAGGCAAGGTTCGCCCCTGGCATTCTGGTAAATGCAGTTTCTTGTAGTTCGCTCCGATATTTTTGAGTGTTTCGCCAAGGTTGGCGCAGATAGTGCTGATCTCTAGACACGTGTTTCTGGTTTATTAACCGTCATCATTAGAGAATACAGTCTTGTATTTTGGGGTTTGCTGAGTAGGCTGCCAAACATTATATCAGGTCCGGTACCTCTCACTGGCGCGCAGGTGTTTCATCCACGAGCTCGTCAGCTCAATGACTCATGGGAGTACTTTAAATAGACAACAGAATGTGGGAGCACACCACTGACCTCTCAGGCAAGGCATCGCCTGTCGCCCACAGAGTGGGTGGCACATCTTTAAATTCAACAGGAAGAGGCGTATCTTTGGACAAACACTGTTTAGCACGTGCTACATCCGGACCCATTGTCATACAGACACCTTCCGGAGAACAATAAATCGTAGCATGCAGTTTCTTCAACAAATCCAAACCCATCAAATTTTCACCACAATTAGATGTCAGCAGGAAAGGCGAATCCACAGTGAAAGGACCAATAGTCAACGCGAGGGGTCTTGAAATGGGGCTTACAACCGGTATACCAGAAAAACCTACCGAAACATTATTATGGCCAGACAGAGCCACCCCAGGGACCATGTTTCGAGAAACAGAACTTTTCGTCACACCTGTGTCCACCAAAAATTGCTTAGTCGAACCTTGTAGTTCCGCTGTAACGTAAGGAGCACGCTGGTCTACAGGTATCAGAACTGGTCCCCCACTATGTCCCTGGCTGTCCTAGCTGTAAGACATTCCTGTCACTTCATCCATATCATAGTCATCATGGTAGTACTGCCCATCACAGGGGTCATCAAAGTAATTATTATCAGAACAACCCTGTGAGGCTGTAGCACTCTGTGCCCTATCAGCCCCACCAGCTCCATGACCCCGTCCACGAGAACCTCGACCTCTAGACCTCTAGAGACTGCTACCTTCTGCAAAAGCACAGGACACTCGATATGCCAATGACCCTCCTCCTTACAGTACGCGCACTGATTCGGCCCCAAAGGCATAGTGTTTGGCTACCTACTAGTGCGTGGAAGCTGTCGGGCAGTACCACCACATCCTCTTCCATTCCCTCTAAAGCCTGCTGCAACAACACCTTCGTCTTTAAATCCTTATGCCTTTTCTCTGTCCTCTCCTTTTCCTCATTATCCCTATGTTCATAATACTGTGCCATATTCAGAATAACAGAGGGGGAAGAGGTGGACCAAGTACTCTCTGAAGCCTGCAATCGAGTCGCAATTTCAGGAAGCAGGATAGAAACAAACCTATTAACAAACAACCGAATACCTCCCTCAATAGACAAATCCTGCCCACTGTAATCCAAAAACGTACCTTCAAACCGAGTGAAAAAGTTAGACACACTCTCATCTTTCTTTTGTCGACAAGCCGACAATTTATCCCAATCTACCTTTCTCGGCGGAATAAGGGAATGCATATAGGTAATAATGCGGTCTGGCAACGCCATAATTTCTGCTCGGGGCTTATCACCTGGCTTTCTCTCCCGGTCCCATGCTTTAATTTGATCCTATGTACCTCCCAATTCCACAACATGATCTTGCGTGTGCACCTGCCTCCAAATATCAACCGGTACCAGTAAACCAAAAAACATTTCAATATCAGCAAGAGTCATTACAGTGGAAGAGGCAGCTCAGTCAATTCTTTATAATATGCAGTAGGATTTTTCCTAGGGTCAGGCAAATGAGTCTTAAGAGACAAAACTTCACTTCTTTTCCACGGAGTATAAACCCATTGCTCCTAAAACCTGGCCGCCACTGCCGCTCGAGTAACATTACCACGGCCATCTGTTAACTCTGGCAATTCTGGATGATATATGGGATGGACCTCTCGCATCTGAAACTGAGACACCGACCTGGGACTTTTCTCATGTAGTCTTCCTCTATAAGCTATTATTGTTGTAACATTAGCAAAAACTTGTTCTGGCCCCAATTCACTAATATACACTCGATCTCTAAAGTCAAATAAAATTTGAGGTGCTTCTGCTTCAAAACACTGCTGCCAAAGACCAACAAAAGTTGCGCACATGTGTTTAAGGGCATGCTGCTGTATGAAGGGCTCAAAATCTCTCATAGTCGCCCAGACGTCCTCTACACTATAAATGGGATTACAGGCCCATTGGGCAGCCTGATTGGCTATTACCTGTTTCTCGTCATCTCCCACATCAGATCGCACTAACGGTCCCATACGCTCCTTGAATTTTGTCCAATCCCGATCCTCAAATCCACGTACCGGCGTCCCACTACTGACTAATGTCGGAGGATGAAAAACCATAGTGGGAGAAGTAACAGAAGTAACAGGCACTATTGTCGCTAATTGTTGCGTCGCAGGAGAAAGAGCTGGCGAGAGGGACGCTGAGACAATAGGGGTGGCAGGGGTACTAACAGTCACAGTTGCCACAGACGGCAAAGAAACAGAAGAGAGAGGAGGAGGAGGAGCCGAAGCCACGGCCATCGAAATAACAGCAGTAGACACAGGGACAGATATAGTGGAAGCAACTGTAACAGGCAGCTGTGAGGGCACTGGAACAGTGGGATATATTTTTTGCAGGGCATATGGAGGCAGGGGTCGAGTATCCAACAATTCCACACAAAATTCCCACAAAAGCATCATCTTCTTCCTGAACCACATATGATTTATCAATTTGTAATCGAAACCTTCTATCTTCACATTCAACACCCTTTTCCTGTCTTTCCCTATCATATGCTACAGCCTTCTGAGTCAATGTCTGCATTCTCCCTTTCTGGGCCTCCTTTTCTGCCTTCAACCGCTTCTGTCTAGCTGCTGTCTGCCATGTTCTAAGGGAATCAAACATAGACTGCCTACTTCGTCTCTTAAACAGCCGTTCTTGTAAATACTCAATCTTTTGTCCATCGAAAGTGCCCGTCAACGGCCACTGCAACTCGGCATTGTCCCTCTTATATTTGTGCCATAATGTACTAAACATAATAGGGCCAAGACCATGCTTCACATACATATCAAAATTCGAAGTGCCCTCTGGAGGCGCTGGCTGACTTTCTTCCAACGAGCATCAGCAGAACAACAATGACAGCACAAGAAAAACAATTAGCTAACACTAGACATTCTCAAAAGAAAACAAGTTCACTATTTTATGCCTCGCAAAACAATTGCAATTGCTTTTACCCCAAAGACGGCCCTTAGACCATACCAAATACAAACAAAAATGGTCCCATATCGACAAAGAACCAAAACAAACTCACCTGATATACGCAGGTCAAACGAATTTATTCTCCACTGCCGACTCTTCAGACCAAACGGTCAGATCCAAGGGTTTCGCCGTTCAGGACTCCAGTCGGGATGACCACTGGGCGAGGCACCGTCCGGCAGTACAGAAGGGGCAGCTGCGAGTATCAGGAACTCTTCATGCAGGGATCCCTGATCCGTCCGTCCGACCCGACGATGGCCTCGACCTCCCCCCCCCGTCCGCGGAAGGGGATGGGTCACTCACCCGAAGGAGTCCCTGTTCAGGTGCCAGCTGAAGGAAGTGGCCCGATTAGGGTCACTCGGGTTGCTCACGACCACCTCTCAGCCTTCCATACAAATGAAGAGTCGGTCAGATAGTAGAGAATACAAACCAATAACAGTTTATTTAAAGTGCACTCGCAGCGGAGCCCTGTCGGCCCAGTCGCTAGAAGTGCTGCAGAGGGACTGACATCAACAAGCATAACGATACATTATGTACACTTCAAAACCAATGAAAGCACGCCCATCATAGAATTTTCCAAGGAGATGCAGCTGGACAGTAAATTACAAAGGAGTAAGTTTTGATTCTGAGTCCGGGCACACCTTATCTACTATTCAAGGTCACTCTGCCTGTACCCACCACTAGAGAAGTGGGAGAAGGCTTACGCCTAAAGGAAAGGTATGCGTTAATAAGAACAGTGCATTCATTAGTGTAACAGAACTCAGCTCTGCAGAAACATAACCTAGAAAAGGCAGTTTCTCGGAAATGGCAAAGGATTAGTTTCGATCGTGATATAAAATGGCGCCCTTACACAAAATGGCGCCGCGAATGCTAACTTACGTAAAACAGCACTGAAGCATATTTTTCTATCCTAACATCTGCAACATGGTGAAATAAGGTGGAGATGTGGGGGACCAGCAGCTCCCGGTAGGTGGCATAGTATTCCTGAGGAAATCCATCTGGGTCCGGAGTTTTCCGGGATGCCAGTGAGGAAGTTGCAGCACTTATCTCTTCTGGGGTGAATGGGAGGTCCAGGCTGGCCACCTCCGAGTGCGTCAAGCAGGGAATAAGGACCCTCTCCGGGTCTAGTAGGTCAGGGAGGGAGCCCTCCAGCTTACGTGCTGAGTAGAGGCGGGCGTAATAGTCAGCGAACACCTGTGCGATCTCAGGTGATGTGTGGCGAGTGGCTCCGGAAGGGTCATGGATTTCAGGGATGATTCAATTTGCTAGGGGGTATGAGGCCAGTCTGTGTAGCAGCTTCCCATTCTTGTCACCCCAGCCATATACCCGGGCGACAGTCGAGCGCCACAACAACTTGGCCGATTCCAAAGAAATCTGCTTGATCTCTTCGCGCAGAACCGCTAGTTGCCTATCCTGAGCCACATCTGGGACCCTGGCGAGGTCAGCCTCAAGCCGGGTTGCTTGCGCTTCGAGGAGAGCCAGGTGGCTGTCCCGGGACAGTCGCTGTGCTCGGAGATGGCTCCTGGCCATTCCTCGGATGGTGGCCTTGCTTGCCTCCCAGAGGGAACTCGAGGAGGGGACCGAGTCCAGATTCGTGAGGAAGTATTGCCGCAATTCCTCTCCTATAGCCTTTTGGAACTCTCTGCTTTGCAGGAACCAGGCGTTTAATCGCCACATCGGTCACAGCATGCCAGGGGTTTCGCCTAGGCGCAGGAGCAATGCTGAATGGTCCAATATTCCTCGGGGGAGGAAAGCCATGTCAGCCACACTATGGCAGTTGGGGGCAAGCATAAAAATCATGTTGATTCGTGCGTGGGTATGATGCGCCGCCGAGGTGTGTGTGTATTGGGGGGTTTGAGAGTTCCAAGTTCTCCACACATCACAGAGGCCCAAAGTGGCCGCCCATTCAATCAGTTTCTTTGCCTGTGTCGCCCTAGCAGGGGAGGGTGCGCCCGTAGTATCAAGCATGGGTTGCATAACCGCGTTAAAATCACCTCCTAGAATTGTCTATCCTTAAGGCAGGGTGGAAGTAACGTTGGTAAGGTGCCTCAGCGTTGGTGTAAGCAGAGCGGGTGGGACGTATATGGATACGAGGTTAAGGGTGTTCCCCTCCAGCGTTCCAGAGAGAGTTACAAACCGCCCTTGTGGGTCCCTATTGATGTGGGTGGGGACAAAGGGAAGGGTTCTCTGCAGCAGGTTGGCCACCCCCCGTGAAAGCCTGAATGCCACACCCTGTCAATACCGTAGCGTGCAACAAAGGAACATTGGGTCTCCAGGAGGTGGGTCTCCTGGAGCAGGAGGACATCGGGGGCATGTCGTTGGGCATACTTCAAGACTGCTGTACGCTTGATGCTATCAAGCAACCCATTGACATTCCTTGACATGACTCGGAGAGAGCTACCCCTGTGGTCTGCGTGCGTCATATGGAGCGTGTGGTCTAAGCGAGTTATGGAATGGTAGCCCGTCAGCGGCCTTTAGTGAGATGCGAGGAGGGTGTGGTCCCCTTGCTTGAAATGCATTTTGTGGGATCGCAGTGCATGCGTGGTATTCCTGTGTTAGAGTGCTGTGAGCAATAAACGAAAGGAAGAACAATACAAAACATAAATCCAAACATTGGACAACGGTCCAGGTCCCCCCTTTCCTACCTCCCCCCACCCTACACTTCTGGAACTGAAGCATCTGTCGCCCTACAAACTAGAAAAGAACAGGCTAAACTAGAACGCTTAGTTTAGGAGTTGCTTGGTGGACCCCTACTCCGGTGTCGGATGTGGGTGCAGCATCGGCAGATTTCTCTGAGTTCTACAGTTCAATGGGACACAAGTCCCGGGACTCCTGGGAATGAGGCCTTTCATTTCCTTCGCTGTTGCTCTCTCATGGATCTTTAAATCGCTGGACTTCGAGAGAGGTCTGAGTCTGCGGTTGCTGAGTCCAGAGTTCTGGGGGGGCTGTGCTGGATGGACAAATTGTCAGTGGATTTATTACGTTGTTGAGGTTGGGAACCCGTTGGGCTGATGGTGTTTCTAGGTTCTCGAGTGGCTGAGCCCGGCGATTTAGAGGCTTCTTTGCGGCCTCCACAGCCCTTGCACGATTGTGTGCGCCTCTTGTTCTGTTTGGGAGACAGAGGACGAGGGCTCTGGGGCCCAGAAGGTGAGGGTGGAGAGGCCGGACGAGCCCTGAGGGGCCGTTCTTCAGTCAGCCAGGTGCAAGCGGCCTGCGGAGAATCAAAGAATTGTGCTTTGTCCTGGAAGACAACACGAAGACGGGCTGAAAAGAGGAGTCTGTATCGGAGGTTAAGGGCCCTCAACTTCTACTTAACATCTGTGTAGGAGCGCCGTTGGACTTGAACCTCCTTGGTGTAGTCCGGGAACACCATTATGGTATGATTATGAAATTTCAGGGTGCTCACAGTCCGTGCCTCTCTCAGGACAGTGTCCCGATCTTTAAAATTGAAGATCCTGGCGATTATAGGAAGGTGTGGGGCCCCGGGCGGTGGCTTGGGTGCAAGGGACCGATGGGCCTGCTCGATGGCGAACCAGACCGACAGTGTGTCTTTAGGCATCCATGATATTATCCATTTTTCAATGAAGGTTGCCATTTGACCCTGTTCAATCCCCTCCGGAAATCCCACCAGGCGGAGATTGTTGCGCCGCGATTGATTTTCGGCGCCTCAGCCCTTCTGTTTAGTTCTTTAGTGTGGGTCCGTAGGTGGGCTACCTGTTCTTTTAGTTGGTGGACATCGTCCTCCACCGTGGAAAGGCGGGATTCCACTTCCGAGATACGGGCCGTGGCATTGCGCAGGTCCTGCTGGATGAGGGCCATATCTACTCAAACCTCGCCAATCTTTCCCTCCACCGAGGCCTGGGACATGCTGTTCACTTGCAGGATTGCAGTATGGTCACTGCCAGGGAGGGATGGGCCGCCCACGGCCCCCTCTAACAGGCCCTGCTCAACTGTGGTACACTTGTCCATTGTTGTCTGTGTTTGGGTAGAGGAGGACTTGGTGCCTCGGTCTTTCCCCATGGTCAGTAGCGAGAAAGTCTCCAGCAGGACTGATGCCAAGGATTCCTTGGCCCGGATTTGATGAGTCAGGGAGTTGGGAACCCAATTCTGCTCCGACTCCCACGCGTTATAGCGAGGAGGACAAACTCTGGAGTCCGAGGTGGGAGGTCAGCGGACAGTGGGGCCCCGAGGGGCACGCGATCAGCTAGCAGGCCCTGCGGGCTGTTTGTGTGGCCTCTAGGCCCGAGAATGTTCCCGCCCAGGGGCAAATGGCTCTGCCTGAGGGCCCAGGGTGGAAGTGGGGACTGGTGCTCCAGTCATCAGGCCCACAGGGTGCTGGTAAGGCTCAACAGCGGGGCGTCAGGGATTGTGGCCGCCCCCACGCGGCAAGGTCCAGTCGGAGGTGGGGGGGGATTTTCGAGGATCCGGAGTGGGCAGGAGCCTCGATGTGCTGGAGATTGTTTCTCTGCCCCCCCTTCAAAGTCCGGCGGGAAGGCCCCAGCTCACCTAAGTGTCCAGGCTAGGATGCGGTGCCTCTGGCGTCCCTGTCCGGCCCCAGGGCCATTCTAGTGGTCCAGCTACTGCAGGGAGCGAGATGGGAGCCTTTGTATCAATCAGAGGGGATATGCGGCACCGCCGTCTCGGGTGGTCCAACAAGGCCGGGCTCGGTGTATGGGTTGTGCCCCTGGGTGTCGTCGGTCTGAGAGTCCCGGTCCACCCCACGCGAAGCCAGAGGATGTCGGCGCGGGTCGGGGCGAGGGAAGGCCCAATGGGTCGAGTCCTTCAGGGGCCCTCCGGGGCCACGGATCACAGGGCACAGGCACATGGTTTCAGCCCCCCCCCCCCTTCGGAGGGTTGAGAGATTTCTGCAGACCGCTGGTGCAGCAGCCGTCGGAGGCGGGGGACACTCACCGCTGTCTCGGAGATCTGGCGGGACGCGGAGCTGGCCATTCCGGTCGGATCACGATGTAGGCCGCAGCGAGGCTTCACCGCATCGGAGTCGCTCCCCTGGCCTCAAAGGTATGGCGCAGGGCTTGTCGTCGCTTCGGCCCCCCAGGCGGGCCTCCGTATCTTTCGAGTTGTGCCTCCGCACCGCCGCTCACAGTTCGCGCCCTTCGTGGGCGTGGATCGCTGCACAGGTCCGAGGGGGAGAGGGCCCAAGGGTCGGAGCCAGGTCGGCGCCACGGCAGCCAGTTGCGGGGCAGCCCCCCGCCGTCCGTCTTCAGGAGGCCGGCAGGTAGGGCGCCGGGCCGGTGTCACCCCGGGCGTCAGCGGGCCCCCGGCAGATGATCTCAGGCCTCACCAGGGTGCTTCAGAGACGGGGCCAGGTCTGCCATCTTGTGCAGCCGCGCTGCAAGTCACGGGAAGAAGTGGCCCCAATGGGGTACTGCGGATGCTTCAGTCACCTCAGGGTGATGGCGCTGCATCAGGGAAGGAGCAGCCGTCTTTGGGGCAAGAATTAGGCTGCCGATGGCTAGGGATCTCGGAGCGGATGACGGAGGGGTCCGGAGCACTCTTAGAGTGCGACCGCCATCTTGACGCTCCAAGCCACGCACCCATTTTATACACATTTAGTGCTCTTTTTTAACTTGTGTATAGTAAGACAAGAAGACTTAGATGGGGATACCCAAGTCAAAAAGGAAGATCATTCTGGAGTCATTCTGTAGTCATCCGATTACTTCAGCCAGGCTATTCCTGCAATTATTTGGGGAAGTCATCCCAAGCCATCCTGAAGTATGCCTATAGAGCAAAATATTTAAATGAGATGACTCCAGAGTCATCACAGAAACTACTCCAGGATTGCTTCCTGATTACTTCATTGGAAAACGTGATGATCTTGTACTACTGCAGGATGACACCATGATGATTTCAGGATTAGGCTGGATTACTCCAGGATGGGTTCCTGATTATTTCACTGGAAAACATGTGATGATTCCTTACCACTGCAGGTTGATCCCAGAAAGATTTCAGGATTAGTCTAGATTACTCCAGGATGACTTTATGAATATTTCAGGATGGGGCTGTATTATTACAGAATGATCTTGTGATGACTTCAGAATGAGGCAGCATTACTCAAGAATGATCCCAAAATATCTTTAGAATGGGACTACTAGTCGATTTTGACTTCATAATGGGGATGTATTACCTTAGGATGGGTTCTGGCTGTATTACTTACTGCATGACGATTTCAATATGCGGCTGTATTATTGAAACATATGGAATAGTAATTTGTAAACCTTTGCCATAAACAGGAAGTTAAGAAATCAGCTGTTTTTTTAGTACATTGGCAGAGCAGATTACTCCAACAAAAACAAGCATTTGTAAATGTATTAGGTTTCGCCTATGTGATCAATAATAGGCTGTTTTTTTGTTATGTGTTGGAGGTTGCTGAGTAGTTGTACAATGTAAGTTACAGAAAGTCTGTTAAAGTGTTATTACTCATTTAATTATTTACAAAAATACAATATATTGTGCTGTTACTAGTGGTTTAGTAATAGCAAAGTTTTGAAAAATGAAATGAAGGAGGGAAATAAGAGAATTAATTGATGTAATAGCAATATTTTGTGTTTAGAGGAGTTCTGACAACTTTTGGGCCCGGTGCCACTGCACCTGCTGCACCATTCACATCATGCCTCTAGTGACTGCAAGATAACTGCATTTGTGACTGCCTGTTTCGTAGTAAAATACAGCAATATTTGGTGTTCAGAGGAGTTGACAACTTTTGGCCCTGGTGCCACTGCACTTGCTGCACCATTCAAATCACGACCCTATTGCCAGTAAGGTAACTTGTGACTGCCTGTTCAGTTGTAAAGAGGTGTGGTGCAGCGGCCAGGGCAGCTGACTTCGGAGCACAGGGTTCACGGTTCGATCTCCGGCGGCAGCTCAGCTCAGCACCATGTGACTCTGGGCAATAGCTCACTTAATTTCCACGACGGCCCCCAGCGCCTTGAGACCCGTAAGGGTGAGTAGCTGCGCTATATAAAAACGGACTTACTTTACTTACTTTTTACTTTACTTACAATATTTGGTGTTTAGAGGGGTTCCTAGAGCTTTGGACTCCGGTGTCACTGAACCTGCAGCACCATTGAAATCATGACCCTAGTGGTTGTGAGCTGTATAAGTAATTGACGGAGTGCAGTTTGATCAAATGAGGCGAGTGGTGATGAGTCTTGTGAGTGAAGAAATAAGTGTTTTGTGTGGCTCAGAGGCATTTTGAGTGACTTTAGATAGCATGTAGTGTCAGGGAGGTCTAATACATGAAGATGTGCTGGACGTCAATAGACTGGGAATGATTATATGATAGATGTGGGTAAAGGCAAGCATTCTTGGTGGTCAATGATGTTCGAGTGAGTGCTGAGTGACTAGTGCAACTGGGTTGTGTTAGGAATGTGGATGCTCAGTGAGTGTGGCTGCAGTGTGAGTGTGCTGTGAATGATTGCAAGAATGTTGCAAGGACTATTGGAACTAACAGAGAAGTATATTGCTGGTGGGGGTGTGAGTGGATATGGGGTGGGCCAGTGTTGCTGAATGACTGTGGGTTAGTTCAGCAAATGCTGTGGGTGAATTAGGAGTCATGTTGTGAAGGACTTTGGTAAGTAATGAGTGGTGTGGACTGCAAATGATGTTAAATGGTGAATGAGTGTTGCAAGTGGCTGAGTTTTGAGTGATGGCAGGTTTAGATCTCAGATGTGAAAGAAAAGTTGAGAAGCTGGGTCACGCTGTGAGGCAGAATAGGGTTACATATTTCTGTGGGTGAGATGTGACTGATTGGCTCATGGGACTTATTGCATGGGTAAGTGATGTTTAAAATGCCCGCGGTAGGTGAATGGTGTGACAAGTTGGACAGAGTGGCTGTAGATCATTGCTGGTGTGAGTAAAAGGATGTGATTGTGGCTATGGTTGCTGGTGGGTGGTATGGATGACTGGTGTTGCGAATAGCTGAGAATGAATGATGTATGTAGCTAAAGAAGAGTGGAATTAAAAAGTGTTAAAAAATTTCAGGTAGTAAGCAAGTGATAAGAGTTCTTGAGAGGAGTGGCGTAATGACTAAGGGGCCGATTCCGATTCGGGCCGGAAAAAATACCGACCGACTCGGTACGGGATTATAGCCCGACCGACACGTACCGGCGTTGCCCGACCTGGGAAGTACGATGAAATGCATGGAAATCACGACCGACTCGCACGGAACTCAAGGCGAACGACCGACCCGGCCGGAAACAAGCTATCCGTCCGGGAAACCACGCGAATCGCACCAACCGACACGCACCAGGAAACAACCCGAACGAAACGTACCCGCGAACTCCGACCCGTGCAGTACGATGCAATGGGTGCAAAATCAGACCGACTCGCACGGAGCCCAAGCTGTACGACCGACACGCATACAAAAGCCAGCCGAACAAACACAATACCCCGCATATGAAACGGAGCTGAAACACAGCGGGAACGACTCGGACAGGCGCGCACGAGACAACTGCAACGTCCTACTCGGTCAGAAGAACGACTCCTACATGCACAATAATCAGTAATGAAAAAATACAAAAAAAAAGGGCCAAACAAGCAATGACAAAGCCAATAAATACAGGGGGAGAAAAAAATGGAACAAGGACACACCCCCAACTCCACCTACATAAAGCCCACAAATCCCTACCATGATCCTTTGCAAATTCCACTGACCTGCCAGCACACAACACCATCACACAGCAAACACACACACACACAGCTCATCCAACACAAAAGCCACACACCATTAGCACCTCAACAAATAGCACCCTCACACACACACACACACACCCTCACTTGCACACACACACACATCAATCACCACCACCACCCATCACCATGCCCCTAAAGAAGAATCCAAAGTTCCGAGATAGTGAATTGGAAGTCATGGTAGACGAGATCCTGAGGGTAGAGCCACAGTTGTTTGGCACATTGGTCCAACAGACCCCCATGTCGCAGAAAACCAAGATGTGGGCGAGGATCGTCGACAGGGTGAACGCACAATCACCATGTTTGCGCACAAAGGAAGACATCCAGAACAGGTGGTATGATGTGCGCAGGAGGGTCAGAGACCTACTCAAGAAGGATTACCTCCTGAGCCAGCACACCGGCAGTGGCCCTCCTGCAAAACCACTATACCTCAGGCCCTGGGAGGAGAAGGTGCGGGCCATCCTACCACCAGTGAGCGTATACGGACTAACAGACATCCCAGAGCCTGGTGAGTACACAACTAATATACACAATATTGTGTGCCAATACACACACATCACTCTCAAGGGGACAGTCAAACCACCCACCCCTAGCAAATCAACAGCAACTAAAAGATAATCATCCCAAGATGTGTATGTCAGTTAGATTAACACAATACATGCCATCTCATAGTGATATGTAACTGTGTCATGACATGTACAAACACAACAACAAATAGAGCAAGGCAGTGGTACAAATATAACCAACAAACACTGCCTGATATTTTGCCACCACTAGAACACCACCTCACAGGAAGCTCACTTAAAGGAAGGAAATCTGTGTATGGTGGTGAAGTCAGTGTAGCCAATAGCATGATGGGAGTTGTAGTCACAGATATTGCTCACCCTCACAATTGGCCCATCAACACCACTCCAAAACATGCTCACATCACAGGGAGTGGATAAGGACTGACAAGATGGCTGACACTGGCTACTGCTGTGGGGTGCACAAGGCCCTGCTGGGAACTGTGCACCAACAAACAGCACAACACCACTGCCTGACATCCTGAAAGCCAACTTGCACTCTCTGCAATGAAAGCACGTAGCATGGTGGGATATCTGGCTGGGTGGGAAGGAGGACTCACAGCACTGACCATAGTTACAAGCAGCTCACCTCACACACTCCCTCAACACAAACTCCACATAACCCACTTGGGAGAATGCAATGCCTCACATACCAAATGAAGATCCCACAAAGAACCACCACCCTGGGTAATGCTGTGTGAAGCACAGGGACACACCTGGGACTTGTAGCCAAACAAACGCAAGGACAACACTGTCAGCCTTCCTGTCAGCACAGGCACACTACCCCACAGGGAAGCACAGTCCGAAGGAAGTACGGGCATGCTGGGAAGGGGGGTGTAGCCAATAGCATGATGGGAGTTGCAGTCACAGATACTGCTCAGCCTCACAATTGGCCCATCAACACCACTCTGAACCATGCTCACATCACAGGGAGTGGACAAGGACTTACAAGATGGCTGACACTGGCTACTGCTGTGGGGAGCACAAGGCCCTGCTGGGAACTGTGCACCAACAAACAGCACAACACCACTGCCTGACATCCTGAAAGCCAACGTGCACTCTCTGCAATGCAAGCACGTAGCATGGTGGGATATCTGGCTGGGTGGGAAGGAGGACTCACAGCACTGACCATAGTTACAAGCAGCTCACCTCACACACCCCCTCAACACAAACTCCACATAACCCACCTGGGAGAATGCAATGCCTCACATACCAAATGAAGATCCCACAAAGAACCACCACCCAGGGTAATGCTGTGTGAAGCACAGGGACACACCTGGGACTTGTAGCCAAACAAACGCAAGAACAACACTGTCAGCCTTACTGTCAGCACAGGCACACTACCCCACAGGGAAGCACAGTCCAAAGGAAGGAAGTACGGGCATGCTGGGAAGGGGGGTGTAGCCAATAGCATGATGGGAGTTGGAGTCACAGATACTGCTCAGCCTCACAATTGGCCCATCAACACCACTCTGAACCATGCTCACATCACAGGGAGTGGACAAGGACTTACAAGATGGCTGACACTGGCTACTGCTGTGGGGAGCACAGGGCCCTGCTGGGAACTGTGCACCAACAAACAGCACAACACCACTGCCTGACATCCTGAAAGCCAACTTGCACTCTCTGCAATGCAAGCACGTAGCATGGTGGGATATCTGGCTGGGTGGGAAGGAGGACTCACAGCACTGACCATAGTTACAAGCAGCTCACCTCACACACCCCCTCAACACAAACTCCACATAACCCACCTGGGAGAATGCAATGCCTCACATACCAAATGAAGATCCCACAAAGAACCACCACCCTGGGTAATGCTGTGTGAAGCACAGGGACACACCTGGGACTTGTAGCCAAACAAACGCAAGGACAACACTGTCAGCCTTCCTGTCAGCACAGGCACACTACCCCACAGGGAAGCACAGTCCAAAGGAAGGAAGTACGGGCATGCTGGGAAGGGGGTGTAGCCAATAGCATGATGGGAGTTGGAGTCACAGATACTGCTCAGCCTCACAATTGGCCCATCAACACCACTCTGAACCATGCTCACATCACAGGGAGTGGACAAGGACTTACAAGATGGCTGACACTGGCTACTGCTGTGGGGAGCACAAGGCCCTGCTGGGAACTGTGCACCAACAAACAGCACAACACCACTGCCTGACATCCTGAAAGCCAACTTGCACTCTCTGCAATGCAAGCACGTAGCATGGTGGGATATCTGGCTGGGTGGGAAGGAGGACTCACAGCACTGACCATAGTTACAAGCAGCTCACCTCACACACCCCTCAACACAAACTCCACATAACCCACCTGGGAGAATGCAATGCCTCACATACCAAATGAAGATCCCACAAAGAACCACCACCCTGGGTAATGCTGTGTGAAGCACAGGGACACACCTGGGACTTGTAGCCAAACAAACGCAAGGACAACACTGTCAGCCTTCCTGTCAGCACAGGCACACTACCCCACAGGGAAGCACAGTCCAAAGGAAGGAAGTACGGGCATGCTGGGATGGGGGGTGTAGCCAATAGCATGATGGGAGTTGGAGTCACAGATACTGCTCAGCCTCACAATTGGCCCATCAACACCACTCTGAACCATGCTCACATCACAGGGAGTGGACAAGGACTTACAAGATGGCTGACACTGGCTACTGCTGTGGGGAGCACAAGGCCCTGCTGGGAACTGTGCACCAACAAACAGCACAACATCACTGCCTGACATCCTGAAAGGCAACTTGCACTTTCTGCAATGCAAGCACGTAGCATGGTGGGATATCTGGCTGGGTGGGAAGGAGGACTCACAGCACTGACCATAGTTACAAGCAGCTCACCTCACACACCCCCTCAACTCAAACTCCACATAACCCACCTGGGAGAATGCAATGCCTCACATACCAAATGAAGATCCCACAAAGAACCACCACCCTGGGTAATGCTGTGTGAAGCACAGGGACACACCTGGTACTTGTAGCCAAACAAACGCAAGGACAACACTGTCAGCCTTCCTGTCAGCACAGGCACACTACCCCACAGGGAAGCACAGTCCAAAGGAAGGAAGTACGGGCATGCTGGGAAGGGGGGTGTAGCCAATAGCATGATGGGAGTTGGAGTCACAGATACTGCTCAGCCTCACAATTGGCCCATCAACACCACTCTGAACCATGCTCACATCACAGGGAGTGGACAAGGACTTACAAGATGGCTGACACTGGCTACTGCTGTGGGGAGCACAAGGCCCTGCTGGGAACTGTGCACCAACAAACAGCACAACACCACTGAATGACATCCTGAGAGTCAACCTGAACCCACTGCAAGGGTGGCATGCTTCATGGTGGGATAACTGGGCCAGGTGGAGAAGGATGGCCGGATGTCCACCAAATACAACCAATGCTGGCCATGCACACACCTCAACATTCATAGTGAAATGCCCCAGGTATGCATGACAATGTGCTACACCAATATCAACCTCTTACTGTGACAACTTAGGACAATGCAATGTACATGCCCGCATCCAGAGGTACAGTCACAACTGTCAGGTGTGTGAACCATTGATGCCTGTAGAAACATTACATACAATGTGTGTCTCTTCCAAATACAGGTGACGATGATGGGGACACAGCAGCAGGCGAGGAGGAGTCCCTGTCCCAGGCTCCGGGGGACACAGAGCTCACTGGTGTGGAACAGCCTCTGCCCACCTCGGATGGCGAAGACCTACCTGGCACCTCCGGTCTGAGTCATCATGCAGCACCAGCTGGACCAACATCTGCACCCCCTGCACCCACCCCTCCAACAACTGCCAACATACAGACCACCCACGCCAACACGGACAGACCAAGGACCACCGCTGACAACAGCACAGGGTCCCAGGCCCATCGTGGAGCAACGGATGACAACACCACTAACAACCCCCAAGTGGGCCTCGGGTCACCTGTGCGTGCCACCGCAGGTCCTGCACGTGTCGCCAGGGGTGGTGGGAGGGGTGGTAGACATAGGTCGCTGCTTGCAGAGGGGTCTGGACTGCATGATGACCCACAACTGGCACGCATCGCTGATGCGTACCAGGATAGCACCGGAGAGGTCAGACAGGTAGTGGGGATCCTCAAGGACATACAACAGCAGCAGGCTGCCCATCATGCCCGCTTGGACTCCCACATGGCCCGTGTGGAGACACACATGGCCCGTGTGGAGACACACATGTCGGGCATGGAGTCCAAGTGGGATACATTGCAAGAACTCACAGCGGTGCATAGGGACATATTGACATGCCTCCGCCAGATTAGCACCAACATGGCCACACCTCCCTGTGTGCCCACAACATCTGGTGCTGCAACAACTGACACCGCCACAGGGAGGGAGGAGGACTCTGGCGGAGAGTCCCCTGCACCGCAGCAGCCTGCACGTGAGGGTCCCCCACAAAGAAGAGGGGTCGTCCGAGGAAGGAAAACTGAGAGGTTGATGGCCACGTACATCCCCCAGGAAGCCAACACCTGTTCCGGAAATTCTCCTTTGTGTGCAAACGTTTCACCCTGTCGAATGCAACACTACTTTCCCACATGACATGGGAGTTCAAGTTGAACTAATGTATCATATGACTGTGGACTTCACTCAGGACATTTCTGCTACCAAGACTTCCAACTCATCTGGGAACTTTGGATCACAATCACAATATACAGCACCCACCATCCTGTGCACTATACACACACACATTTCTGTAAATAAAATCACTAGTACACCCTACTTGCCACTGTTGTTATTCAAATGTGGATACTGTTATGGTGATGATGTTCTGCTAAATTACACTGTGTATGCTAACTGCTACAGCAAGTACAACACCGTCGTGTGAGTCATGGTGACGTGACACATATGAGGGAGACACACCACTAGGGCTACACAACACAGACACCAGGGCCATCGGACTCATCGCCCACAGTGATGTTGCCAGGAAATACAGTGGAATGCACCGACACCACACCTATTCAGAGTCTGTGTCAACTAGCCCACAGGTGCAGTAAGCAAATGTCAGTCAGATGTGTGACCACAGACAACGCACATCCCAAAGTGAAGCACTGGTTTATTACACATTTGTAACATGTTGTTACCACTACAAATGCAAGTTAATCCCACGTGGCAGTGGCCACACAGTCAACAAGTGCAGAAGATATGAAGTCCAGGGGTGTGTGGCACATCACCTGTAGGGAAATGACTGCTGCCACCCTGAAAGCTGAATCATGGTGTTGGGGGATCCAAGTTGACCAAACAACTCTGTAAGCACCCTGTGAAGGACAGACATGACACACAGTCAAAACCACTGAAGAACCGGACAGAACTGCAATACTCATGCCCTAAACATGTCACAAGATACCTACACAAAAGCACGTTTGCATGTCAACACTGTTGGAGAGTACAGACTACCTGTAAGGACACATCGCTGCACGCATCCAGTCAAGTGGCACATGGCCACACTAAAACAGCACCAGGGCACCACCCACACATATCATGCAAACTCACATCATTCACATTGTATCTCCCTGGATACTCACATTCAGCTGAAGAAGTTGGTGATGAGCTGTGTGCGGACATCACCACCATCATCATCATCATCACTGGCATCGTGGTCCAGGCCAGGATCCTCCACAGGTGGCGGACGTTGGTCATCGTCATCCAGGATGAGAGGCAACTCCTTCCGCATTGCCAGGTTGTGGAGCATGCAGCAAACGATGACAATCTTGCACACCTTTGCTGGTGCATATGGGAGGGCCCCTCCTGTCTTGTCCAGGCAGCGGAAGCGGCTCTTCAGGAGACCAAAGGTCCGCTCGATCACTCTCCTGGTCCGACCATGTGCCTCATTGTAGCGCATCTGGGCTGGTGTCACAGGGTTCCTAAGGGGTGTCAGCAACCACGGCATGTTGGGGTATCCGGAGTCACCTACAGACAGACAAATGCACATCAGCTGAGTTCAAAAAGTGGGCGGAATACAACATAGCAGAACACACACAATGGTACAAAGTCAGTACACACCGACAAGCCAGGCACGCTGGTTCGGCATCTGTGACATCATCCTCGGGATGTGACTACTCCTCATCACGTAGGCATCGTGAGCAGAACCGGGGAAACGGGCACACACATGTGTGATGGTCATATCTGCAAGACATACCACCAGCGCATTGATCGAATGGTAGTGTTTGCGGTTACGGTAGGCCTGCTCATGTGCCTGTGGTGGTACCAAAGCCACATGTGTCCCATCAATGGAGCCAATTACATGTGGCATCCTCCCCAGGGCATAAAAGTCACTCTTAACGTCAGTGAGTTGTCGACGTTTGGGGAAATAGATGAACTGGTTCAGGTTCCTCAACATAGCCACCAAAACATCGCGTAGCACACGGCTGAACATAGTCTGTGACATCCCACCATCAGTCGCCACGGTGTGTTGGAAGGTACCGGTGGCAAAGAAGTGTAGGGCTGCCATTACCTTCACCTTGGGTGTCAGCGCCGTAGGGTACGGCCGGCCTGGTTGCAGATGTGGTGCCAAGCGCACTGCCAAATCCTCAATCAGCTGCCTGGTGAAGCGGTACCGTCGGATGCTGTCATGTTCCACCATCGTTGCCAGGTCAGGGAATGGTTTATGGACAGCTGGAGCCCTGCAGTGCATAGGATGAAGAAAGAAAGATTGTCAGTCACCCCACAGATGTGCCTTTCACCATACTCAATTTCACATGATACATCATTACGAGACACAAGTACTTGATGTGTGTGCCGTTCTGTTCGGACATAACTCGCACCTACATGGCCATCATCTAAGTTCTCAGTACAACATGTGTGCACAACAGGTACCAGGTTGTGCTATGGGAAACCATTAGGCTGTATCACAGTACCCATTTACTGCTGTCACGTTCCACACACACACCACAGTGACATGTCTGGACAGATGCGCCACAGGCATCACAGCACATTGACAGGTAGATTCCCAGGGACCCTGTCTTGCCACATGGACACTGGCATGACATGGCGTATCATGTACACGTCAGAAAAACAAACATGACTCCCACAGGTAGTGGCCCCTGTTGCCTCCGCAGGACAGACATGGACGTCAGTGACACACACACGCACAACATCAAAGTCCATGCACAAACAACGTTGCTGTGGAGACTGTCTCCCATCGTGCACATAGAATCAGAGACATCGGAAACACAACATGCACACAGACTGTGGAGGGACATCACTATTGTGGCAATGGGTCATCCTGTTACGTACATGCCTTCCCCCATGGGACCCTGGGGGTATGTGACATGTCACACACATACACAACCTGGAAATGTGACCATGCCACATGCTCTGAAATGAACTGTTGCACATCACAGTGGTCATGTGCACAACACACAAAGGACCCTGTCCCCATGAACACATGCACAGCCTGGGTGTGGATGCCCACCAGTGCCACCACAGAAACCACATGTCAACCCCCATACACAGAAAAGGTAATGCAGCCTTACATGCCTTAGGAAACAGTGTGGAGTGGGTGTGGTGTTGTAGGTGTGCCCTGTGTCTCTGGCAGGTATATGTGGCTGGCATATGTTCACCAGTGACAAGCATGGTGACATATGCGACTGACCTGTACAGGTACGCGTTGTACAGCAATGGACCGATCGGTGTGCCCGGCCGGCCCATTGCATGTGTGTGTGCGGGTACGCGTTGTACCCCGAAATACACGTTGTACAGCAATGGACCGATCGGTGTGCCCGGCCGGCCCATTGCATGTGTTGTGTGCGGGTACGCGTTGTACAGCAATGGACCGATCGGTGTGCCCGGCCAGCCCATTGCATGTGATGTGTGCGGGTACGCGTTGTACCCCGAAATACGCGTTGTACAGCAATGGACCGATCGGTGCGCACGCATTGGCTGGGGCCTGGCATGACAACGGACGCGTTTTCGTGGCTCCAACGAGTCTGATGCAGTGAATTCAGTTGGCCAGCCACAACAATGTTGCAAAATCATGGATGTCATGAATTTGAAGTTTTGAAGGATGCTGTGGGCGTTTATTAGTGCTGCTATTCCATGAATTGGTCAGATTCAGAAGATGCAAACGACTTGGACCAAACACTTTGGACACATGGGACAGTATCTGCCTCTGCAGCACACATATAATGCTGGCTGTTCCCCTGAGAGCTCACTTGCCTGCACTACATGCTCCAGGACGACATCTGCCAACAACACTGCTGCTGTCTCTGCATCCTCTGGCTACTGCAATGGCACGTACTGTGGATAGAGCCCCAGCCTTCACCCTTGAGGAGAACCAGGCCCTGCTGGACAGCCTCCTTCCACAGTACAGCAAGCTGTATGGGAAACCAGGGGAGCAGGTGAGTGTGCTGTCCACTGCCTTACCAATTGTGCATGTTGTCTGACTAGCAGGACTTACAGTGTGCACACCACTGGCTAGCATGCTCACTGAGTAGTTGTCACACCCCAAAGTGTGTAGTTACATGCACTGAACAGGTACAGTGCAGTAACAGTGCATTCCAAAAAGGTTTACTCCCCATGCAATGACACCATGTAGTGACTGCTGGCAAACTGTTCATAGCCATTGTTGCACTGCCTATGTACATCATATGCCCCTGTGATTGAGACATGTATATCCAACTGTGTGATGCACGGATATGTTGCATGTGTAGTAATGGCCTTTTTCACTTTGTCATCCTCACAGGTCGATGCCCACCAGAAGCAGGAAATCTGGCTGACCATCGCCCGGAAAGTAAGATCCGTGGGGGTCTACAGGCGCAGGATCCGCAACTGCCAGAAGAGGTGGCAGGACCTTCGTGGCTGGACCCGGAGGATCGCAAGGGTCCAGCTGAAGCTGTCGCCTCCTCGCAGGAGGGGCGGACACCGGACCCTGACCCCCCACATGCTCCGGATCCTGGCGGTGGTCTTCCCTGACCTGGATGGGCAGCTGAAGGCCAGACAGCAGCAAGGAGGGGGTGAGTCCATGACTGCACTGTGCACTTTGTCTGACATGCTATGTGCCCTCCTCTGGCCTGGTTAAACTTCCACAGTACATCAGTCATGTGGTCCAGGACCCATGTCCCTCATTTGTGACATGCCCACTTCTCCTCTGATACGCATATGTGTGGCCCTTACAGTCAGGAAATTGTGTCACTTGGGGACTGTGTCATTGCATTTAGCTTCGCTCAAGGTGGGGGACAGCATTTGTTCCCGTGACTATGTTGTGGGATTCATGTGTGGGTCAATTGCTTACACAATGCCTAAGTTCTGACATGTAATCTGGGTATAACTTTGATATGTGGTCCACTTGCTGATCTGAATCACCACATCTCCCTGGGGAGTTTGGCACACACCCATGCTGCCGGTGGGAACAATGTTTGGGCCTCAGGAGTATGTGTATCAAGTGTGTCACACGTGCTTAGCCACATGCCTACTGTCCAGGACTCATTCCTCTTACAGGTGGAGCTGGACATTCATGCCTACTCCAGGGCATACAATACACTCTGTACTCCCACTCCCGTGTACCATCTGGCATGTTGTGATCAGTGAAAGGTTCCTCAGGTGTCTGCCTCTGTGTCATTGTGTTGTGTCCTCGTTGTCAGGACTACTGGTATGTTTATCGGTTAGGGCTCAGCATGCCAGCGGAGATGTGACCATGATAGATGAAACTTCTGTGATTTTTAGGTGTCTGATCACTTGACTGTGCACACAGGTGTATGCGACTGTGACTTTCAGGCAGCTGTTTCTCATTCACAGCACACTGTGAGGTGCTCATGTTCAGAGAGTTGTGTTTCATGTCCCCCATATGTCCAATTGGTATGACGTGGACAAGTAGTAGTACTGATGATGTGGTTTTTGGGGGATGGACATGTGCACTTGTCAGTTACATAACTTGCATTCAACCATGTCCTAGGATTGTGACACAGTGCAGATTGTTGTTGGCTGGCTGCCATGCCCATGTGACTGGAGACAGTGATGTATGACTTTGCACGCATGCCTGTGTCATGGCATTAAACTTCCTAAGAGTGATCCTGCAGGGGAGTGACATGTGCAACATGCACCCCATTGTGGCATTGACTATCCGGACATGGGTGCATCATGGTGTGTGGTGCTGGTATGCATCACATGCATTTCTATTTAGACTCTGGCCATCCCTTCATCCGGACACCTGCACTGACTTAGTGGCAAGAGATGTGTTGTGTGCATGTTCACATACTTCACCGTGTTCCCTGCAATGTCCAACAACTGTGTAGGTGGTGCATGTGTCCACACTGGGGTCTTACCATCAGACAGGCACCAAACAGATGGGTGCAAGGGCAGGAGGGGTGTGAGTCCCATGGTTGACCATCAGACTGACAATTGGCTTCCACAAATCTGTGTGAGGACTTTAGGCAATGTTCAACTAAGGATGCCTGGGCTGGCTCTGTGATGTGCTGTACCTACTGTGGTGTGTGCGTTCAGTGCAGGTGACTGATGTTTGTCTGTTTCCCTAATTGTTTGCAGATACATCCACGGCCACAGGAGGGGACAGCTCCACGGACCAGGAGGAGCAGCAGAGCCAGACTGGGTCAGCGTCCGACGAGTGGTCAGAGGGACCCAGTGGCACGGAGGGCGAGGGGAGCCACACCGAGGAGTCCTCAGCACCATCCACCTCAGCTGAGGACCACAGCAGCTCGGAGGATAACTCCCTTGTGGAGGCGGGTGTCAGCAGCCACCAAAGTCAAGCTAGTCTGTCTGGCCCCGCCACCACCACCACCGCCCTCCCATTGGCTCCCATTCCTGAGGTCCGTGGAGGCTCCCGTGCTCGGGAGCGTGTCTCCTTCATGCCAGGCACCGCACCCCCTGCCCCTGTGTCCCCTGCTGCCCTGAGTGAGGAGTCTGTGTACCTCCTTCGGCAGCTCCATGTAGGGCAGACAGCAATGCTGACTGTCCTCCATGCACACACCACTCTGTTGACACAGCTGGTGTCGTTCATGGAGGGCATCTCGACGGGTATGTCTGCCCTACAGAGGAGCAATAAGTCCATGGACTCCTCCCTGATGGCAGCAGTGTCCCTCCTCCAACAGTCCCTCACCCCTCCCACCTCTGCCCCATCTACACTTCCTGCCACCCTACCTGTCCAAAGCACATGCACACCTGCACAATCACCCAAACACACAGACACGAGCAGCACAGACACACCCAAGAGAAAGGCAAGACGTGCACACAAGCATCCTCAGGGGACTGATACCACAGACACAGGGGATGGGGAACACACACACACACAGGCATCCACAGTCACTCCGCAGTCCTCCAAATCCTCTCCCTCCAAGACCCCTTCCCTTGCCTCACCTGCTACCCCACATACACAGCAGCTCTTCCTGTGTGACCTCGGCCTCTTCCCCTCCAATCCTGCTGATCCAGCATACCGGGGGAAGAGGAAGTCCACCCACACAGAGGGAGTGCCCCTCGCCCCGGACACCCTCCCCAGGCGCAGGCAGACACAGGACCCCATTAGGAAGTCCCCCCGGACCAGGAAGAGCAAGACCCCACCACCACCACCACGCAGCTCCACCACCCAGTCTCTCTCCTCCATGCCCCAGGCCACCACTCCACAGGTTCCCCCGCCACACCCTGCCCCAGGTTCCCCCACACACCGATACCGCATCCCCAGACTGCTTAGGCCCTCCCCCCCTGCCACTTGCTCTTCCACACCCAACCCAGACGCTCTGCCTGTTAGTGCCACTGGTGTGGGGACCGGGTCCCCCCCCCCTCTGTCCTGCCCACCTCATCTGCCCACCCTTACACTCCCTTGGAGTTATGCACTGCAGTGGAGTCCACAACCACCCCGTCTGACTTGGGCACTGCAGTGGGGACCCAGTCCACTACATCAGACCAGCCCACTGCAGTGGTTGCAGCACCCACACCAACTGACTTGTGTAGCACGGTGGTGCTGGCCCCCCCCTGAGTCAGACACCTCCACTGCAGTTGCCGGTGACACTCCTGCACCCACCACCCCTTCACTGCCTCACTCTGCCATCCCCTGATCCTGTCCCTGCAGTGCCTGGCCTGCCCCTTGTATGCCCCTCCAAGGGGGATGTCCCCTGTCCGTACCAGTGCAGGCAAGCAATGGGTGACCAGTTGTCACTTGTCACCCTGTTGGGACATGGATTTTGGACTGGCCATTGGCCTTAGTTTCTTTTGGACGTCAACTTTTAATTTTACATTAGCTGAATAAAGCCTCTTTTTGTTTAATTGAGGTGTTTCTTTTGATGTACATGATGTAGATGAGTAGCATCCTGCATTTGCAGTTGTTATAGTGTTCAGTTCAGGAAAATGAAGTGTTGCTGTGATGGACTCCATGTGGTCCATGGGATATGTGTCCTGTTCTACTCTGGATCTATGGCATCCTTTGCTGCAGTCTGAGGGTGTAATGTTCAGCATTTGACACAGGAATGTACGTTTTGCATTTGTAAAGGAACATCTTTGTCTTACACTGATGCACATCTGGTGGGCTTACCACTGTTCAATGATCCGATTTCCCTGACTGTGTGCCCATCTCCACTGGACATGCAGTTTTGCACATCAATGTTGAAGGACTCATCTGTGTATACAGTGCAACTGGCTTGACACGTGTTTTGGGTGTATGCAGATGACTGACGTGACACTCCCGTACCCAGGCTGATGTGAGCAGAGCCTTCTGTGTGTTGTAGTTGTTGACTCACTGACGGAGTGTCCTGCTGACATGTTTGAGTCGTGCACAGACAAGGTTTGGCACAGCGGACCTTCCACAGGAGTGGAGTGCCCTCATGGCAGTGTGTAATCCCGTGACATTGCGTGTGCCCGTGTTGTGTGTTGTGTAAGCATGTCTGTGCGTGTTCCCTTCCCTTTTCCTACACAGGCTGTGTCCCTAGGGATGTTCCTGTTTGTGTTGCTTGCAGAGTTGGTCTGTGTTCATCCCGCATCTTGGACCTGGTTTCTCTGTGATGTGGTTGCATGGCAAACTAATGTTCATGAGGTTGTCATCCCAGGTTGTCTTTGTTGTCAGGGCTGGGGATGTGGGCAAACGGTGATGGGACAATATTCAGGATTCCCCTTGGCACTTGTTGTTTACACAAGTCATGTGAATTTCAGTTTGTGGTAGCTTTCAGTGATTGTGACACGGTGTGTGTGTGACTGCTGCCACTCCTCAGGGTCAGAGCTGCAATGTTGGAAGTTGTGTACGTGTGTTCTTTGTGTGTCACCTTGGCTTCTTCGTAGGTGTGTGACTATGGCCAGGATCCCATTGATTGTGGTGGATTTCACATCATGCCCATGTACGGCGTACTGTGCTGTGTGTCAGACATTGACGAGTCTTATTGACTGGCCATGTGTGATGGGTATCTGCACCTTAGTTCCCCCACCACCCCTGGGATTGTCTTGGGTGCATGTGCACTGTCACCAGTCCATGTGAGCTTCACTGCTGCACATTGGTGGAGATCAGGGTGTGTGGTGTTGAGTGTGCAAATTTAAGTTGTTGCACTGCTAGACCCCTACCTCCATATTGGCCTTGGCTCGCAGGCCATGCTGATTGATTGGAGCTTGTGTAGGTGTGATGGTAGTTTGTTGCTCAGGACACATGGCTGTGGTTCACAGTGTGAACGACATCTACCTTTGTCATCACAGTGGGATTGTCATGCAGGCTAGTGTCAGCACAATGTGGGGTCCCTGGGGGTAGTGCTGTGGTGGGTCTGTCTCTTGCTGTGTTAGTTGCTGTTCCTACCAGCTTGTGTGACATGTGTAATTTGGCCTCCCTCTCAGCTGACGATGCCTGATTTCCCACATAGGGGTATCCGATCCATGAGTAACTTTTGTATCGCACTGTATACACATCTGTGTGATTGGAGTTCAGGCCTCCTCATGTGTTGTGTGGTTGCCTGGGGACACTGGCACACCCCCCCATCACCTGTTGTGTTTGAAATGCAGTGTGAGTCTGCCTGTTTGTGTTTGTGCATTTGCACCACTGCATTGGCATTTCTGTAGTGTGCCATTGTCTGTATGTTGTTTGGTTGGCTTTCCCCAGCTGTCCCTGGGACTCCTAGGTCATCAGTCAGCACAGTGATCATGGTTTGTATGTCCCATTGATGCCATGGTATGGTATTTGTTCACCTGACATCGACAGTCTCCACAGGATATCTACATTTGTGTGTCCATTGGTGCAGATATGTGGCTCAGCATTATGATGGTCACTTCTGTCATTGTGTTATTTGTGAATATTGACAAGGTGGTCCCCCATGGGTGATGTTTGTATGCACATGGCCAAAACGATGTTTCTGTGACACTGCACTGTTTGCCCCGCCCAATCTATGTTGCTATGGGACACAAGCACTACTATGCCACTGATGTGTTTGTTGTTGTGTGACCAGGATTCATCCATACAGTTTGGCTATCGCAGCTTTTACCATGACTACACTTACCTTATGATCACCGTGGTGATGGTGCTTTTGGCCCCATTGCCACACTGTTCAAGAGGTGCATCAGCTATGGACCCCACACTTACCTTATGATCACTGTGGTGATGGGGCTTTAGGCACCATGGCCACACTGTTCAAGAGGTGTATCAGCTATGAACCCCACACTTACCTTTTGGTCACTGTGGTGATGGGGCTTTAGGCCCTCATGGCCACACTGTTCAAGAGGTGCATCAGCTATGGACCCCACACTTACCTTTTGGTCACTGTGGTGATGGGGCTTTAGGCCCTCATGGCCACACTGTTCAAGAGGTACATCAGCTATGGACCCCACACTTACCTTTTGGTCACTGTGGTGATGGGGCTTTAGGCCCCATGGCCACACTGTTCAAGAGGTGCATCAGCTATGTTCCCCACACTTACCTTTTGGTCACTGTGGTGATGGGGCTTTAGGCCCCATGGCCACACTGTTCAAGAGGTGCATCAGCTATGGACCCCACACTTACCTTTTGGTCACTGTGGTGATGGGGCTTTAGGCCCCATGGCCACACTGTTCAAGAGGTACATCAGCTATGGACCCCACACTTACCTTTTGGTCACTGTTGTGATGGGGCTTTAGGCCCCATGGCCACACTGTTCAAGAGGTACATCAGCTATGGACCCCACACTTACCTTTTGGTCACTGTGGTGATGGGGCTTTAGGCCCCATGGCCACACTGTTCAAGAGGTACATCAGCTATGGACCCCACACTTACCTTTTGGTCACTGTGGTGATGGGGCTTTAGGCCCCATGGCCACACTGTTCAAGAGGTGCCTCAGCTATGGACCCCACACTTACCTTTTGGTCACTGTGATGATGGGGTGTTCGACCCCATGGGCACAGTGGTCATGGTCTGCTTGCATTGTGGAGGCCACACACATTTATGTGTGACACATGTGATAGTGGGTCACATTGTATGTTCAATGTCATGTTCAGTGTTGTAGGCATTTGACACAGACTACACACGCTCGTCATGGTGTTGGGGAGGGATGTAATTTTCTGTCATTCCTTATGTGGGAGTATGGTGGTTGTGTCATGCATTACCCGTCCTATGAGTAGGGGTGGTGGTAGTGGCAGGCATCCAGCCCCCCCTGAGTAGGGGTGGTGGTAGTGGCAGGCATCCAGGCCCCCATGAGTAGGGGTGGTGGTAGTGGCAGGCATCCAGCCCCCCCCCTGAGTAGGGGTGGTGGTAGTGGCAGGCATCCAGCCCCCCCTGAGTAGGGGTGGTGGTAGTGGCAGGCATCCAGCCCTCCCTGAGTAGGGGTGGTGGTAGTGGAAGCATCCAGGCCCCCATGAGTAGGGGTGGTGGTAGTGGTAGGCATCCATCCCCCTATGGGTGGGGGTGGTACTAGTGATAGGCATCCAGGCCCCCCTGAGTAGGGGTGGTGGTAGTGGTAGGCATCCAGCCCCCCCTCAGTAGGGGTGGTGGTAGTGGCAGGCATCCAGCCCCCCCTCAGTAGGGGTGGTGGTAGTGGTAGGCATCCATCCCCCTATGGGTGGGGATGGTAGTAGTGATAGGCATCCAGGCCCCCATGAGTAGGGGTGGTGGTAGTGGTAGGCATCCAGCCCCTATGGGTGGGGATGGTAGTAGTGACAGGCATCCAGGCCCCCATGAGTAGGGGTGGTGGTAGTGACAGGCATCCAGCCCCCCCTGAGTAGGGGTGGTGGTAGTGGTAGGCGTCCAGCCCCCCCTGAGTAGGGGTGGAGGTAGTGGCAGGCATCCAGCCCCCCCTGAGTAGGGGTGGTGGTAGTGGCAGGCATCCAGGCCCCCATGAGTAGGGGTGGTGGTAGTGGTAGGCATCCATCCCCCTATGGGTGGGGATGGTAGTAGTGACAGGCATCCAGGCCCCCATGAGTAGGGGTGGTGGTAGTGGTAGGCATCCAGCCCCCCCTGAGCAGGGGTGGTGGTAATGGCAGGCATCCAGCCCCCCCTGAGTAGGGGTGGTGGTAGTGGTAGGCATCCAGCCCACCCTGAGTAGGGGTGGTAGTAGTGGCAGGCATCCAGCCCCCCCTGAGTAGGGGTGGTGGTAGTGGTAGGCATCCATCCCCCCCCTCAGTAGGGGTGGTGGTAGTGGCAGGCATCCAGCCCCCCCTGAGTAGGGGTGGTGGTAGTGGTAGGCATCCATCCCCCTATGGGTGGGGGTGGTACTAGTGATAGGCATCCAGGCCCCCATGAGTAGGGGTGGTGGTAGTGGTAGGCATCCATCCCCCTATGGGTGGGGATGGTAGTAGTGACAGGCATCCAGGCCGCCATGAGTAGGGGTGGTGGTAGTGGTAGGCATCCAGCCCCCCCTGGGTAGGGGTGGTGGTAGTGGTAGGCATCCATCCCCCCCTGAGTAGGGGTGGTGGTAGTGGCAGGCATCCAGCCCCCCCTGAGTAGGGGTGGTGGTAGTGGTAGGCATCCATCCCCCTATGGGTGTGTGTGGCATTGGTGATGCCCATCCCACCCCTATGGTTGTGCTGTTGCTAGTGTACGTCATTTGTGCATCCCTATGTGTGTGTGACATATTTTGGGTACGTGTAGTTTGTTTTTATTGTTGGTGTTTGACTTACCGTCTGCGCCGTACGTGTCCGTACCGGTCCCGGTAATAGATGTAGAGTATAGGTAGGACCTGCACGATGGGATTCATGGTTGGGTCGTCTCGTTCGGGTTTCTCGTGTCTTCGACTCGTACTCGTCGCTGGCTTGTTCGTCTCGTAGCCGTGGATCGTCTTGTGGCGCGAAACGGAGCTTATGTGCGGCTCTCCCGGATGCTGAAACGTGCCGGACGTAGCGACTGGTTCGGCGCGTACGGTGCGCGCATCGTACTAGTCCGGCCGGAAGGTGCTGTGTATTTGGTTCCGTGCGACTCGATTCGGCGTTTACGGATCCGGCTCGGGCGGGGAACAGGAGCTGGATTGGGTGAGTACGGCTCGCTCGGGAAATGGGTTGTTATACGCATCGTACTTGTTCGTCCGGACGGGTGTACGAATCGGTCGGGAAACACGCATTCGGCTGGGTTTTTTTCCGGACGAATACTGTTAGGTGCCCTACCGGCCGAGATCGGAATCGGCCCCTTAGTAGTAAAGCACCAGAGGTGAATGGCCATTGAACATCCATGGAGTGAAAGTGGTTTTGTTAATAGTCAAAGGATACAAATGCCAGAGTATGGTGGTGAGTGGTCAAGTTAGTGGTTGAGATGATAGGTAGTTGTGTGGACAAGTTATCATGTGATTGTGTGAGTGGCTGGTGCCGAAGGTAAGTACTGCTGCAACTGCCGGAAGGCTAGAGTGGAGTGAGTGACTGGTGCAGTAGGTGGTGCTGTGAGTGTGTATCATAGTGGTGTTCTGAAGAGATGACTGGTACTGAATGCAGCTGAATGTGTGTTGTGAGGTGTTAGTGAACAGGTGCCAAGTGTTATTGCATCTCATATGTTTAGTGTCTCAACTGGTGTTATATGAGTGGTGTTAAAAGTGAGTGGAAGGTGTTATTAACATGTGGATGGATGAGCTTTGTTGCACATGGCTAAGTGAGAAGTTAGATGGCATGGCACCGCTAAGTAAACATAATGTCTCTCAAACGACAGCACATGCGCTGTCTAGGGAGACGCCTAAAATGCAGTTTAGGTTCAACCCCATGATCACATCAATGCTAACCATCTTCTGCACAACTACCAGTCTGGCTTCAGATAATGCTGCAGCATGAAAAAGGCTACCTTATGCATCGTAGATGATGCCATCTTGACCAAAGATGAAGATGACCTCTGCCTTCTGATATTACTTGACTGCTCAGCAGTCTTTGATAGCCGGCCATCTCACCCTCATATGCACCCTGGAGCCTCTAATTGGATTCACCAGCAATGTCCTTAACTGGTTTTCTTCCTACTTTTCCAACCAACACCAGTTTGTTCACATGGGCACGTCCAGGTCACAAAAGATCCCTATAATCAAAGGAGCACCCCATGGCTCCAAACTGTCTCTTGTCATCTTCAACCTATACATACAGCATCTGGCTCAATAACAAGAAAGTTGACAGCTTCAAACCCTAAAGTTCACAGTATACCAAGTCACTTTGAATCACCCTAGATACCAACCTTATCCTCAGGGAATATATTGCCATAAAACAAATACAGCCTAGTACCAGCTCTCTCTTCTAAAAAAAAAAAGTCGAAACATTTCTCCCAGAAAGCACCTTCGGATCTGCTGTTCAAGCACTTGTGATCTTCCATCTGGATGGTGGTAGTGCCCTACTGCATGGCCTTCCAGACTCTACACTGGCACCTCTTCGGAGAATCCTACACACTGTACCATATCTTATTCTGGGCCTGAAGAAATACAATCACTTCGCCCCCCAATCTAATGGAAGTCTGCTTTATTTTCAAAACCAGCTGCAACATTTATAAAGTTATCATGAGCAGCATCCCTGCTTATCTTGCAGATAAACTCAACATCTCTGGTGGATCTCTGCACACCCACAGCCAGGACACCTTCAGACTGTAGGCTAAGTGTAAAAAAGAACAAACATTGGCAAAGCCAATAGGTGTCGCAAATACAAGAGCTATTGTCTTTGACAATGTGTTTTTTGTGATGTTGTACACCAGTGTGGCTACTGTTCAGCATGGCTAAAAGTTAGTTGCCTGGAGTGTCATAGAGTTGGGGAGTAGAGTGTTGTAGAGTGGATTTGTTGGAGTACAGTGTCGCAGAGTGGTGTAGGGGGAGCAGAGTGGTGTAGAGTTGAATAGTAAAGTTCAATGGTTCAGTGGTAGAGAGTGTCGCATAGTGCAGAGGAGTGACGTGGGGTAAAAGAGGGTGGAGTCGGTTGGAGTGGATTGAGGTAGATGGGTGGATTGAGTCGTGTGAATTGGAATGGGGTGAACTGAAATGGGGTGAGGTGGATTGGAAAGCAGTGGATTAGATTAGATTGAGGTGGGTGCATTGGATTGAAGTGATAGGACTAGGGTGGGGTGGAGATTGGATTGGGATGAATTGGGAGTGGGGTGGAGTGGAATGGGGGGATTAGATTGGACCGGAGTGGTGTGGGGTGGATTGGACTGGAGTGGGGTAGACTGGACTGGAATGGGGTGGGCTGAACTGAGGTGGGGTAAACTGAACAGGGGTGGATTGGATTGGGGTGGGGTGGATTGGAGTGAATGGGGTGCACTGGATTGAGTGGGGTGAACTGGATTGCGTGGGTGGGTTAGATGGGGTGGATTGGAGTGGGCTGGACTGGTGTGGAGTGAACTGGAGTGAGGGGGATTGGATTGAGTGAGGGGGATTGGATTGAGTGGGGCAGATTGGATTGAGTGGGGCAGATTGCTTTGGATTGGTGTGGGGCAGATTGTTTGGATTGGGGCAGATTGCTTTGGATTGGTGTGGGGCAGATTATTTGGATTGGGCAGATTGCTTTGGATTGGTGTGGGGCAGATTATTTGGATTGGGCAGATTGCTTTGGATTGGTGTGGGGCAAATTGTTTTGGATTGGAGTGGGGCAGACTGTTTTGGGGCAGATTGTTTTGGATTGGTGTGGGGCAGATTGTTTTGGATTGGGGCAGATTGCTTTGGATTGGGGCAGATTGCTTTGGATTGGTGTGGGGCAGATTGTTTAAATTGGGGCAGATTGCTTTGGATTGGTGTGGGGCAGATTGTTTGGATTGGGGCAGATTGCTTTGGATTGGTGTGGGGCAGATTGCTTTGGATTGGTGTGGGGCAGATTGCTTTGGATTGTGTGGGGCAGATTGCTTTGGATTGTGTGGGGCAGATTGTTTGGATTGGGGCAGATTGCTTTGGATTGGTGTGGGGCAGATTGCTTTGGATTGGAGTGGGGCAGATTGCTTTGGATTGGAGTGGGGCAGATTGTTTTGGATTGGTGTGGGGCAGATTGCTTTGGATTGGTGTGGGGCAAATTGCTTTGGATTGGAGTGCGGCAGATTGTTTTGGGGCAGATTGCTTTGGATTGGAGTGGGGCAGATTGTTTTGGATTGGTATGGGGCAGATTGCTTTGGATTGGTGTGGGACAGATTGCTTTGGATTGGAGTGCGGCAGATTGTTTGGATTGGGGCGGATTGCTTTGGATTGGTGTGGGGCAGATTGTTTGGATTGGGGCAGATTGCTTTGGATTGGAGTGGGGCAGATTGTTTTGGGGCAGATTGTTTTGGATTGGTGTGGGGCAGATTGTTTTGGATTGGTGTGGGGCAGATTGCTTTGGATTGGTGTGGGGCAGATTGCTTTGGATTGATGTGGGGCAGATTGCTTTGGATTGGAGTAGGGCAGATTGCTTTGGATTGGAGTGGGGCAGATTGCTTTGGACTGGTGTCGGGCAGGTTGTTTGGATTGGTGTAGGGCAGGTTGTTTGGATTGGGGCAGATTGCTTTGGATTGGTGTGGGGCATTTGCAGTGGGGCAGATTGTTTTGGAGTCCATCATCTGCTGCACAATCGGCAAAATTTAACAAAAAACATTTTTCCTGCACAAACAGATCAAACCTTACTAAAAATGTGGCGACATGGTTGTTGTACAGTGGAAAGTCCTTAGCAAAGGTCGGCTGGTCATTTTTATATTACTTATTGCTGTATTTAGTATTTAAGTTTAGAATGCTTTGTTGAAATAATATACAAAGTAAAACATCAGTATAAATTATACAAACAAGGATCAAGCAGTAACATTATCAAATTGAAATAAAATAAGTGAAAAGGAGAAATAACTTGAACCGCAAAAGGGTAAAAACCATATAAGGAAGTATATAGTCAAAACCACTTTGAACCGTCTAAAACCTGTACTAAAACAAATGCAATTAAAAATTTTGAAAGAGGGGGAGGAAAAGGAAGGAGAGGAGAGGAGAGGAGGAAAAGGGGAGATAGTACGGGGCAGCTAAACGGTAATGTAGAAATGGTAATAAGAATTAAATGAGAATAATATTATTAAGAAGGTACATGACAATATACATACAACATAGATCAAACAGCCATCCTGGAAAGAAACGTGGTGAGTGGTAACCAAAGTCAATCTTTTTAATCAATAGGGGCATAGAGGTAGCATGTGCACGATCTAGTCTCTGATGATGACATAACAGGTTCCACCAAACTTGGTACGAGATTTTAGTAGCATCCTTCCAGTTGGTGGTAATGATCTGAAAGGTAATAGCTATAAACAAGTCAATAAATTGACCCACGCTTCCCTGAGTACCCCAAACAGGAGAGGTGCCACCCAAAAAAATGTGTACAATATCAAAAGGAACATTGGTAGATAAAATTTCATTCAATTTCTTCCAAATAAGTAACCAAAAATTCTTAACCAGAGGGCAGAGAAAGAACATATGAAGTAAATCACTGTTTACATGAGTGCAAGACCAGCATTTCGAAGCATCCAACAAGTTGAATTTATGGAGATCTGTAGGGGTGAGAAAAAGCCTATTATAAAAGTAATATAGAGTCTGCGTTGTACTTGCTGAGCGTGAGGAAGTATGGATTTTTGCCCAAATGGAACCCCAAGTCTGAAATGAAAATTCCTGTGCCAAATCTTTTTCCCAAAGAAGTTCTATACTGGATTTGGTTCTAGGATCAGTGGGGTGAGATAATATCTTATATATATCGGATGCCTTGAACTGAGTAGAGAAATCTAGCGAAAGAGTGGATGTCTGATTGTGTGAGGCTAAGGAAGAGTTCTGGGAGTGGAGTTGAATTATAGATGATCTGAGGTGAGAATGGTGAGGAGCATGTAAAAGATATGCCATACTTTTCTTGGATCTCCGTGAAGTCTATAGGAGGCCCATCAATTATCAAGTGCTCAAATGTGATAATGCCTTTATCAATCCATTCTTTCCAAAAGAGAGCTCTGTTTTTAATCTTTAAATGTTTGTTATACCAAACAGGAGTGTGTGCAAAATTATCTGAGTGAGAAAAATGAGCTTTAAACAAAGAAGTTACGACTGCAGTAGAGTGCGTGAAAGTGGGTGATAAGAAACGTTTGGGGGGCTGAGATACCGAGTGGCAGCAGAAAAAGAGAACGGTGCAAATTGGGATTGTTCTAATGAGCTCCAGGCAGTTAAAGGTGTATGTGAAGAGTCGGATAAAAAGGTCCAAACTTGTTTCAGGGTGAATGCAGAATGATAACGTCTAAGATTAGGAAAATTAACCCCACCTAATTCTTTGGGCTGTTGAAGTCAAATGAGTGAAATCCTAGCCTTACGATTATTCCATAGGTATTTGATCAAGGAGCGGTTTATAATATTAAAGAAAGAGAGCGGGAGAGGGATTGAGAACATGGAGGGATAAAAATTGATGATCGGAAGTAGCATCATTTTAATTGTAGCTAGTCTACCCCACCAAGACAAACAAAGTGGGGACCAACTGTCAATGAGTACCGAAAGTTTTTTAAGTATATCAGCAAGGTTTATTTTAATGGTTTCCTTGATACTATTAGTGTAAAGGATACCTAAGCATTTAATACTGCTGGAATTCCATTTAAAACCCGAATCTTGAAACATATGAGAAAAGCAATGTTTATTCAATGGCATAACTTCGGATTTATCAATATTAAGTTTGTAACCAGAGACTAGAGAATATTCTTTTAGCAAATAGAGAAAAACGCCGGCAAAGAGGTAGTGGGGTTAGAGATGTATAGTAGAATGTCGTCCGCATATGCAGTAAACTTAATATCAATATGTTTAAATTGGAATACCGTATATTGTGGACAGCGTCGAAGTTTTTCCAAAAAGGGTTCTAGGGCAAGAATAAATAAAAGTGGAGATAAAGGGCACCCTTGTCTAGTTCCTCTGTGGAGTGGAAAGTATTTGGATTGACGTCCGTTCACCCAAATGGAGGTGGAAGGTGCAGAATATAACAACTGGATGTATCTAAGAATAGGGGGCTGAAGCAATGCCATTTCAATGCTCCGAAAATGAATTCCCAATTTACTCTGTCGAAGGCTTTTTCGGCATCTAACGTAATTGCAGCTACCGGTGAATCTACCTTGGAGGCTAAATGAATAATATTAAGGAAAGTCCTGGAGTTATCTGTAATGGAACGCCCTTTTACAAACCCTGATTGATAAATGTTAATAAGGTCCGGGATTACCTGATTGATACGAAGGGATAATAATTTGGCGAAGATCTTACAGTCCGTATTAATTAGGGAAATGGGCCTGTAATTCTTACAATAAGAGGGATCTTTATCTTTTTTAGGGATTAAACACAGCATCGCTTGAGTGAAAGAGCCCCGAGATTCACCGGAGGCTAGGAAATGATTTATGAGGATTAACAACTGCAGGACCAGAAATTGTTTAAAATGAAGAAAGAAACGTACAGTAAAACCATCCGGACCAGGCGTTTTGTCTTTGGGAAGTTGATTGATAGTGTTTGTGATTTTTTGTTCTAATATTGGATTATCGAGGGATGTGAGATCAGTGTGGTTATCAGAGGGTTTGGGAATGGTTTGAAAGAATGAATCAATTTGATCAGCGGTAGGGGTCGACTCGGGGTGTAGAGGGAAGTATAATAATCAGTGAAGCATTCGAGAATCTTAGTATCTGTAATGTGTTTAATTCCTGCACTATCTGTGATGGCAGCAATCTTGGATTTTTATTTTTTTATTTTAAGATAATTGGCAAGGGATTTGCCAGCTTTATTCCGGCCACCACACATTTTAGCATTAAACTTAAGGAGATTGTTGCAGGCACTATCCGAGGATTGTTTATTATAGTGCATTTTAGCTTTAATGAGTTTGGACAAAGTATCAGAACAGTTTGTGGTAAAGTATTCATGCTCTAAGGCCTTGATTTGTTTTAGAATTAATGTTGCGTCTGTAAGTGCTTTCTTCTTTTTCCAAGAGACAAAATCTATTATAAATCCTCTAGCGGTAGCTTTGAAAGCGTCCCAAACAAAATGAAATTGTGAAACAGAGGAAAGATTATTATTGAAAAATTCCTGCATAAACTGTGTAAATTGTTCAACAAATTGAGTGTCCAACAGAAGGGCATTGTTAAAACGCCATCGGCGTGAGGTAGGAGCAGAAGTGGGATAGTTCATATCTAAAATGACTGGGGCGGGATCAGAAATGAGAATGGAGCCAATCTCCGCATTTGTCATAAATTGAAGAGATGACTGTGTGAGGAATATATAATCTATTCGGGAATGAGACCTATGAATAGGGATGGGAGATTCTCCATGCATCCAACAACCCTCTAGATGAAATAGCCTTGTGGAAAGTCTTTTGCATTTTATTGGGGATGAATTTGGTTTGGGATTTCCGATCTAAAAAGGGATCCATAAGTTGATTGCAGTCACCTCCCAAATCAAGTTTTCTGAAGCATGAGAAGAAAGGAGAGTAGAGAAATCCTTCCAAAAAACTAAATCAATACCATTAGGGCCGTATACATTACAAATAGAGAATTGAGTATTATTAACTTTAGCATTCTATTAAAGCCATCTTCCGTTATTGTCTTTAACTTCAGTTTGCAAAAGAACATTTAGAGACTTATGAAACAAAATTACTACACCATTTTTGTTATTAACTGCTGGGGAACAAAAAGATCTCCAACCCTGAATTTGCGTAAAGAAGACAAATCTCGCTCTTTAAGGTGTGTTTCTTTCAATAACGCTAAGTGACATTCCAATTTAGCAAGGTGAGATAATACACGTTGTTTTTTAACTGGATTACGGATACCCTTAACATTCCATGAAATAATACGTAGTCCACTCATCGGAAAAACGTATTCAAAATTAAGCACGAAAATACATGAAACTTAAAAATAATGTAATAGGTTAGTTGAAAAAGGTAGAGTGTCATTAAGCGGTACAAGTCTAGAAAGGAAATAACTCCAGAAAGCAGAAAAACAAATAAAGGCCGGAAAAAAAGGTAAGACAAGAATTAAGAAATAGGAGGGAAAGTAGAACAGTAAGCCAAATGTACCCAATTAAACATGCAAGGTAAAAAATGAAAAGAAAACACAAAAACGAAAGCATAGAGACAAAGAGAAGCTGCAATAGAATGGAGGAAATAGAGGAAGGAAAAAAAGTGGAAGAAAATGAAGGGATGGAGGGGATAGGAAGGAGAAGAGAGAGGAGAACACAGTCTCCCTTGAAATGTAACCGGAGAGAAGATGACAAAAAGCCAAAAGACTTTAGTCATAGTATATACAAACTAAAAGAACATTAAAATAGGAGGGGCGAAAAGGACAGAGGCCACCCCGGAAAAGGACACCAAAAAAGAACAAGTTTACTGACAACAAAAAAAAGAATTAAAAAACTGTAATCTAGAAACGTAAACATAAGCAACAAAATGGAAGGGAACTTACCGAACAATGGGGGCGACAACGCAACGGAGTGAAACATGCACAACAAAACAGATGGACAATGCGGGGAAGGACATCAGCATCAAACAAGTTACGAAGGGGAAACCTGTGGAACAAAAGAGAGAACATATAAGAGAACAATTAAGTTTTGCTCAGTTTCATAGCTTCTCCTTTGTGAACATGAATACATTTCCTACGCTCTACAGGATCCTCAAAAGTGAAAGTTCTGTCCTTATAGGTTACTTTGAAGAAACATGGATGAATAAGGCCATAGCGGGCATTCATGGATCTCAGTGATGGTCTGAGGTCTAGAAACTCTTTTCGGCGATTAGCAGTAGGCTTAGAAACATCTTGACTGAAGAAGATTTTTTGGCCGGACCAAAGCATCCGTTTATGTTGCTTAGCTGCGTTGAGGATTGCTATGAGATTGGAATATAATAAGAAATATGCAATGATTCCCCTCGGTTTGTTTGAGGATGATGCATTCTGGGGGCCGATCCTGTGTGCCCTTTGAATATTGAGATCAGTAGATTTTGGCAGACCAACTATCTGAGGAACGTGAGTCTTCAAAAAGGAGATCATGTCCGAGCCTTCGGAGCCTTCCGGAATTCCATAAACTCGTAGGTTGTTGCGCCTGTTCCGATTTTCTAAATCTTCCGTAGTTTTCTTCAGTTGCGCTACCTCACGAGAAAGAATATCCACTTTGGCAACAACATCTTGTGCGTCACTAATTTTATGTACTACATCCGAAAGCCTTGAGTCCAAACCAGACCATTTCTCCTCAATTCTTTGAAGTGTTGCGGTGGTTTCCGTCTTAAATGGTTGAATGTTGCGCAGTTCATCCATGATGTCCTCCAAAGTCAAAGGAAGAGGTGATTTCGTTGGGGAGGACGGGTCTTTTTTTACTCTTTTGTTGGTATTGCCGGACGAGTCCTTGCGACCACTAGTATTGGGACCGGCAGCCCCATGAGGCTTGTTTGGGTGCATGTGATCCATGTTCGAGACAAGGAATGTCCCAAAGACCTAAGATAAACCTCTCTCAAGGCGCAAGAAACCAAGTCCACACACAACACTATATAGCTGGAAGTTGTGCTAACAATCCAGAAGAGGACCTGACTGAAGATGTTAGCAAACGTAGCCTCAATATCATGTGAGGAGAAGATGAAGGCACGTAATGAGGAGAAAAGTCATCTGCTGATAATTATATATTTACATTGAAAAGAAGCATTTATAATGCTGAAAAGAGCCAAAATGGGCAAAAAAGACTGAACACAGGGGCATTATCGCTGCGTTGTCTACTACGGAGAGTGCAAGAAACAAGCGCACAAAATGGCCGCCGCAATGCGAGGCATCAATGAGGCAGAAGAAAAAGAATTTTAAAAAGTATCCAAATAGACCGTTTTAAGGTCTGAAAAAACTTGCCCCAGTGCTCCACACCACTTCCGACAACGAATTCCATAATTGTAATCCCTTCCCGATGGCGGAAAAAAGCCCTTCGACTCAGGCCGTTCCTCGGTGTCACGGAGCTGTTCTACAGGACGGCAATCTTGATTCGGCGCCGCCGCGCGCCTTGTATTTAAACTGGTACTAAAGAGGAAAAATGTTTGCACAGACTATTAGCATGTGGAAAAAAAGATGAAACAATTAAGTAATATTATCACAAAATGTGCAGCATTCCGCTGCATAATTTGCCTTTTCTTTCCGCATAAGTTAGTTAACCCTGTCGACCAATTTGTTTCTCCCCTGCCACCTAATGGCAATGGCCCTGGAGGTTGTCAAGACCGCCATGGAGGGTAGAAATCAAAGCATAATGCAGCGTTGGTATTCTTCCAAAATGATGCAGGAGCTTCCAACATAAGGGTTGTCACATTTATGAAGCTCTCTCTTCAAATGGCATATTGTGACGTATATACAGAGCCACTCAAATTGTGAGATTTTAAAGCTGCAGCGTTTTCCAGATAATCTATCACCTGCTACATAAACTGCTGATCTTAGCAAAAACATTGTTGATTCTAGCTCAAATGGATAAAACTTTTCTAAGAGGAGCAACACTTGTTGCCGCACTGTGCTAAGCCCATCACAAATATTGACTGTTCACTTTAAATTGGTTATTGCTCTATTTGGGTGTTAATCTGAAAGTAATGAGGCAAAACATTTGCACAGTGTAAACCTGTGTACAGGTGTCAAAATAATGAAGTAAAACTCAAAATAAATGTTACACATTATGCTACATAATTCTCGTTTTGTGGCTGCATAATTTAGTCGGCCCTGCTGCATAATTTGGAGCTTCCCTCCCGCTTAATTCAAGTAGCTCTGTTTATTTAACACACAGCACCAGAGCACTGTGCAGGGCGGGGGCGATTTAAGGGTACTGAGAAATTTAAACAAATAAGATACAGGCTAACAGGAACGAGCAGAAAATGTGGAGCACGATTAAGCCTATAAAATCGACACGGACATGAGTCTTTTGTTCTGCTGCAGTGGCAAGATTGAAAAATAAAGTGTGGGCACCATTTAAGAGAGAATCTGTGGAGAGAGCGAGGGTGGATATTGGCATAAGGAAAAGGCGAGACTGTGTCATAGGGTATTCAAAAGGGTGACCTTCTATGGGGCAAAAAGGTCAGTGGACATTGCAAAGTTTCAGACGCCAAGAGCGGCCAACATCTCGGTGATCAGTGTGAAATACCCTGCACGCAGCATTATGTGAATCACAACGCTTTCTGCCTGCCACATGATGCAGCCTTTTATTTTAGTCGAATTTAACTTGATTTGTTTAAACACGGAAAAGGCATTAGTTTACAAAATGTTTTCATTTACATCAAGCATGCATAATCTTGCGAGGCGGCATTTCTTGTAAGAGCTTCCCATGTGTTTAAAGTGTGATCACTTTCTCCTTGGCCCCAAATGCGAACTCGTCCATAAAAGCAGACAAGGAAAGGTGAATGTCTCTGAAGTAACCATGTTTTCACTCAGGAATAAATCAAGCGCTGCACTAGTTCCATTGTTCCAGTGCAACAGCAGGACTGGCCTTGCACTAATACCCCGACCGAGTTAGCACCTTCGGGCCCTGTATGTTTTCAATGGCAGAAGAGGCCTGGTCTCTCGTGTGCCCTCCATTCACAGCCCAGACATTTCCTTACCTGACATCTTGGATTCTCCCTACCTCCCCCGCAATGACACAGAGAGCGTGCAAAGTAAAGCCAGGTTAGTAGTACATTTCACCAGTACTACACTGACGTGTGGATTTTATTTATTTATTTGAAAAGTTTTATATAGCGCTGGCGAGACCCGCAGGTATCAGAGCGCTTTACATGAGATAAGACATTGCATCAGAACATTGTTACATAGTTACATCAGTTACAGTTACAGTTGTAGTTGCAGTTATCAGTATATGCTTGGGAGAAAAACGTGAGCTTACACAATAATATAAGATATTAGCGCGTAGCATATCCAAGACACACGTACTAGGGGAATGGAAGGTAGTGGGGGAAAGGTAAACAGGGGAGAGGAAAGCAGACAGAGTCAGATAGATCTGAAGGGGGAAAGTACTCCAGGGGGAATAAAGCAGTCAAAGTAGTCGAAGAGAGAGACAAATAAAACCATGAAGAACCGTTAAAAACAATGTCCGATGTCCGGCTAGGTAGGTGATGGCCGATGGGGTGACCCAGAGCCAGACTCCGCTATAGCTGCATATGACAGCTCCACCGGGCATCGGCCATAATTGCTCGGTCTCTGCGGTCAGTATAATGATCACGATTACTCTGAAAAATTTCGAATTCAAACGCGAGAGTTTGAGAGATGGAGATCACAGTCAGATCTGATCCCAGGTGAGAATAGGGTTCCAAGAAGGGGGGTAGCTCCAAGGGGAATAAAGCCTAACGGTCAGTCCCTGGCAGGGGGGCTCCCGGCCGGAGCTCATCATCTGTAGGCCATCTTAAAGAAATCCTTTGTGAGATACATTGCGGGATAAACAGGATACCAGTTGACAGAATTGGCAGATTGCACCCCAGCTTGGTGCCATAAGGAAGGGACTGAAATGAGCTCAGCGTCCGCCCACTGTCCCCCCCCACCCCACAATTTTGTCTTCCTCGTGTCTAAGATTGCTGGACTTCAAGACCATTCTAGCCCTTTGGGTTGCGTACAAGCTCTACCCCACAAAAGCCGTAGTGTGTCTTTGGGCGAGGGCGCGCGGTCCCTATGGGGCCCGCTCCTATGCATGAGTACAGATCAACGGCAGGGCCGATAGGAAAGATGCCGCCCATCTCGCGGTTTTAGGAAGGGGCTCGCCGGAGAGGGAGGTCCGTGCCAGCCCCAGGACACCGGGAAGAGCGGGACGATCCTTCCCTCCTCGCGGCTCCCCCCCTTTACCTCACTTAAGCGCTGATGTCCTCTTGGTGGGCAGCTCCGTCACAGCTCGCTTCACGGGGAGGCATTCAGTGCCGTAGTCGGATCGGCTGAACGTCCCGCTCCAGCTCCGCAAGATGGCGGCTGCAGCTAGTTCAATGGCCGGAGTCCCAACGACACGATCAGCTCACCACCAACTATGATCTCGAGCTGCACCGCATACGGGACATCCACGGCCCTCACGACAAGCCACAGCTCCAGACAATTCACCTCAGATGTTGGCGTGTACTCGCGGCAGCGCAGGACATCCGCATCACAACGGCTGCAGCGTGCTGAGCATGGACTGGACGAGCGCGGCGTGCAGTCGCAGGGGTCAGGCAGAGCTCGTTCGCCCCAGGAGCGGTGCCGATCTGTTCCACACCACGTCAGGTAAACAAATCTCGGCAGTTTAGTCACCCCCGTTGCAGTTACAGGATAGACTAAAGTCGGATCTTGACTCGGCCGACAGGAGCTTGCTCAAGGAGCGGCCAATCCGCTTAGGCAACTTGTCAGTGGCCTCTCAGCAGCGGGTAGAGAGGCAGGCCAGCTCCCAATCTGTATCTCCGTCCCCGGAGGCCACCATCTTGGGGTGCGACTACTAGATTCGCCCGTTCCTCAACCCTGCCGGCATCCCCATCCCCATTCCTCTCCTTCAGCAAACGCCTCGGAACACCCAGGGGGATCACCGAACCGGGCACTCAGTCACCGGGGGGGAGATGGTTCGGAAGGAGGCCAAAACCCCGGGCAAATGCCTGAAGGCGATCTCTGGCCCGGGAGCTCCCGGCCCGAGCTCCTTACTCGTCGGCCATCTTGTAGGAGGATTTTGACTTCGATGTATAATTGCCCACTCTCCGTTTCACTGGAGCAATGTGATGCTGAGTGAGAGGCAGCTTCTTGCATCGCCTCTTTCACCCGCCGACATGACGGGAGAGTTTCCCCGCCTTTAAAAGCGGAGATGAGACAGCACAGCAGTTTGAAGATGGGAAGCCACAACTCCCTCTTCAAAAGAAAAAATCCATACTGACGAGGTTCAGCAATGCGTCTCCCTTCCACTCTCCTGCAAACATAGGATTGCATGTAATCAGCAGTTGGTCATTTGGAGCAGTTCTTCCTCTTTGTCTCTCCTCGCCACTCTGGCTGTATGGGCCCGCTTCCGGTACTTGAGGGCAACTTCCGTTTGAACAACGTGAAATAGAAAAAGGACAAAAGTAAGCCCCAGGGTAATGTTTAGCTCCGGCTTTATCTTACCACGGTACCTCCAGATAGTGCCATTTCGATGCACAAGTGCATTCTAATTTCTGTCCATGATTAAACATACTTTTTTTTGCTTGTAAACTTGTATTTAAAGTCTCAACTTTTAACTCTCAACTTTATTAAAATTTTGTTCTCAAAAATGGTGTCAGAGCCACTAAAATTATGCTAAATCGTGCTGCCAGAAAACAACAAGCATTGGCAAAACCAACAGTTTTGTCTGCAAGAGAACTATTGGCATTATCCTGAGCCTGGCTTGGAGCTCAGTTTGATAAGAAACATTTCCGAGGTGGACGGCAAGGCGAATTATGTTTGTCACTGAAGAACTGCATATTACTACAAACATGATTTTTCTGTTGGAAGGACTGGCAGCAACGGAGGGTGCAAACAGCGACACAAGGGTGGTAGGAGGGGCAGGCAACACCATATGAGCAATAAATTAAATGAATCTGACCTTCTGTAATGTAATCCGGTGCGTATGTAAAGCGCTCCAACGCCATTGGTCTTATTTTGCGCTTTATACTTGCAACATTGGTGAGGGTGGGGTGTGGGGCTGTTGGGGAACACGATGCGGGAGGGGGCAGGAGCACCGGGGCAATAAGCAACGATGGGGAAAGTATAAAGAAAAAAAAGACTCTACCAGCCCAGCTGTCTACTGGTAGATGCAATGTAGCTGCTGATGCTGGGTTGACCAGTTTGCAGTGTTTGTTATCATGTGTAGCACACACGCTGGTTTGTCATACACATATTGGTGCTTGACAAGGATGAGATACAATGGGTAATAAATAATGGGTTTCTGCATCTGCTGCAGAAACTTCTACGCCAACTGCAGGAAATCCCAGCAGGGCCAGCTTGGGGTTTCAGCCTTCTGATGTCAATGAAACGAGTTGCAGTGAGTTGAGTCATATATTAACACCAGTCACTTAAGATGCCACAAAAATACCACCAAGGATGTGGCTGTTCTAATATTATACCAGGGCAGAGAAAACTGTCCGATTAATTTCAAATAGGAAAAGATTGCAATATTGCAGACAAAGGCCCATACAAGCCAACAGATCTGATTCAGGCAGGAGACCCCCGACTTTTAAAGCAAAAATGGATTTATTTTGCCTCCCCCTCACCTAAAAATGGCCTCTGTTTCAATGTCTGTCAATGGGAAAAATGCATTCCCCCAATTTTTTCGAAATCTTCCACTTTCCAGATGTAAAACGTTGGCAAGTGTGAAACTCCTTCCCCAGACAATCAGTTGAGGTCATTATTATTTTATACAAATATTTTCACCTCTTTATTACCTGTTTAATATCTGTATACAGCAATGAGCATTTGAAACTGGACTAGCTAGCTTTTACAGTGTGCTTGCCATGGTATTGCATGCACCAAGTCTGCTGTGTGTTTTTAGGTTCCGCTTTGAGCAAGAAACATTAATTTTTTTGCAATCTCAAATCATGTATGTTAGATATGGGGGTCTCTAATTGGCAGAGGTATGCACCTCGACAAAGTAGGAACACTTCCTTCTAGTCAGGGTAAGGGGATTACACTTCTAAAATAACCCCTGCTCACCCCCTTGGTAGCTTGGCACAAGCAGTCAGGCTTATCTCAGAGGCAATGTGTAAAGCATTTTCACATAGCACACAGTGAAAACACTACAAAAGTGCACCATACCAGATTTAGAAAAATAGCCAATATTTATCTGTGTAAAACCAAAATGATCAAAATCCAACATACAGTTATCAAGATGCGAATAAAGCAAAAACAGACTTTAAATACAGTTCCTTGAAGTCAATAGCTCCGTCCGGGGCTACCACGGCATTGTGAACAAAGAAATCCAACAGTTCAGGCCGACCGCGAGGTCACGGGCCAGCTACAGTGTCGGGAAGACCCACAAACAGTACCTTGGAAATGCAGGGAGTTGGGGACCTTGCGAGGAGCTCCAAAGAGCCGGCGTCGGCAGGCGTCAGTTCCAGAAGTTGGTGCAGGAGTCGTTGGGCCCTTGAAGTCACACACGTTGCAGATCGAACTCCGTGAGGTTAAACTCAGGAGCGCTGGCATCAGCGGGCGTCGGGGCTGAGGTGCGATGTAGAGTGGTGAGCCGTGCGGTCCCCTCAGGTTGCGGGGCAGGCAACGGCCAGGTGACGGCATCCAGCGGCATCGGGGAGACCAGAGCTGCGATGCGAGGCGGTGATTGTTGTGCTGCTGGCAGGTTATGGTGCAAGCAACAGTTTCATCGTTGCTGAAGCGCTGTCGTCGGTAGACGATCGGGAGTCGATGGCGCCAGCATCAGTGGGCCAAGGCTGGGGTGTGGGACGGGGCGGTGTGTCGAGTAATTTATGAGCGGTGCCCCCAGGCCACGGTGAAAGCAGCGGCGTCGCTGTCAGAGGGGAGCGTCGTCGGAGGGGATACCAGGGTGGCGATGCGAAGCGAGGCGGTGCGAAGTGCTGTGCCCTCAGGTCACAGTGCAAGCAGTGGCTTGGTGGCGGCAGCATCGGTGAAACCAGGGATGCGGTGCAAAGCGGGACGGTGCTCTCTGTGGTGCCAATAGGTCACGGGCTGGCAGCGGCATCATTGACGGCATCGGGTTGCTCTTTTCGTCTGTGGCAGCGGAAACACATAGTTCCAGATGGAGGTTCCCAAAGGATGGTGAAGTCTTTGGTGTGTTTGAGACTTCCAACACGAGGCAAGCTCTACTTCAAGCCCTTGGAGAAACTTTTAACAGCAGGATTCAAAGAAAGTTCAGTCCAGTCCTTTCACTGCCCAGACAGAAGCAGCAACTGCAGGCCAATCCAACACAGCAACAAACAGCAAAGGGGCAGTACTCCTCCTCGCAGCTCTTCAAGCTCTTCTTCTTGGCAGGGTCCTTAATCCAAAAGTGTTCTAAAGTTCTGGGGTCAGGGCCCCAATATTTATACCACTTTTCTCTTAGATTTTTGGGCAGATAGTCTCTTGGCTCAGTAAAAACCAGTTCTGTCCTCCCTGGTACAGCTTCACTACAGGAGGTGGAGACAGCATTGTGCAGAGCAGACACAGCCTATTCAGGTGCTAGTGAAAACTCCTGCCACTATTTAAATGCAGAAAGGTCTATTCAGCCTGTCTATGAGCCACCCAGTAAAGGCAGGACACACCTCAACCTCCCTGGTGTCTGTCTAGAGTAAATGCACATCCCCAACCCCTGTCACTCCAAAACCAGATGGTGAATACACAAACAGGCAGAGGCACAGAGTATGGTTAAACAAGAAAGCACCCACTTTCTAAATGTGGCATTTTCAAACATAGCATTAAAAAAACACCTTCACTAAAAGGTGTGTTATTAAATTCTGAGTTCAGAGAGCCTAAACTTCACATCTCTAGCTGTTCCCAATGGAAAGTTACACTTGTAAAAATGTTACAAGGCAGCTCCAATGTTAGCCTACGGGAGAACTAGTCCTTGCAATAGTGAAAATGAAATTGGCAGTATTTCTCTATCAGGCCATGTAAAACACACCAGTACATGTCCTACCTTTCACATACACTGCACCCTGCCCATGGGGGTACCTTGAGCCTACCTTAGGGTTGTCTTACATGTAGTAAGAGGGAAGGTTAGGACCTGGCAAGTGGGTGCACTTGCCAGGTCGACATGGCAGTAAAAATTGCGCACAGACACTGATGTGGCAGGTCTGAGACAACTATGAAAGGCTACTTGTGTGGGTGGCACAACCAGTGCTGCAGGCCACTAGTAGCATTTGATTTACAGGCCCTGGCCACACACAGTGCACTGTACTAGGGACTTACTAGTAAATCAAATATGCTAATCATGGAAAATCAATCATAACACAATTTTACAGTAGGAACACTCGCACTTTAGCACTGAATAGCAGTGAAAAAGTGTCCAGAGACACTAAACCAGCAAAAACGAAGTCCAGCATACCATCAAAACAGGAGATCAGAAAGTAAAAAGACAGGGAAACACGCCAAAAGATGTCAGGTTCAACAATACAGCAGCTGGTGGATGATGCTGCAAGGCATTTTCTGCTTTTAACTAGTCCAAAGCAAGTGAAAACTACTTTATAATGTAAGGAAAATAAGATTTTCAAGAAATACACACACCCAAATAATTCAGATTTACTAACTTTTATTGCTGTTAAGTACACCTGCACTCATACACTTTATTTTCCCCCTTGGTCTACTTAAATATAATAAAACAGTAAAAATATCACACTGCAAATTACCTTTGACACATTTTTCTGAAGCACATTGTTTGCCTATTTAGATGTTACAGACAACCCATGTAGTAGCTAAATAGTTTTCACTATTCAGTAATCAGCCAAAAGGCTCAGCATTCCTGATGAACATGCAACAAAAATAGTGGACAGAAAATGTAATTTTGTTAATCCCTCTGAAGTAATCAGATAGTCATTTTTAAATCATCTTGAAGTCATCAGGAACAATCTCAGCCTAAAAAGTAAATCTCAACTAATTTTCAAATCATCCTCAGTCATGAGGAAGATTCTTTTTTTTTTTTGATAATCAAATTTATTGACATTTAAAGGAAACCACATAATTACATTGGCAGCAAAAATAGGCACATTATCTCGATGAATGATTACAGTAGGGATAATGACAGAGACCTGTGTATCAGGCTGCAGAGTAAATGCCCGTGCAAGGTTAACACTGTACATATGAACACACTCACCAATCAAGACATTAGATTGAACCATTTACCCCAGATCTTTTCAAATAGTTCGGGGCAACCCCGGGCCTCGAAGAGGGGTGTTCCTTGGGTCCCACACCAGTCCACCCCCCGTCTCCACCTCCGCACAGTAGGGGGCTTGGCCTGAGACCAGAGTGCCTCAATGTCACGCTTCGCCACCGCCACTGCAGTCCCAAGAAAGCGCTTATCGGCCCGAGAGCCATCCAGGCCATCAAACACACCCAAAATGAGACGTATCGGATCGTGGGGAACAACCCACCCCAGGGTCTGTGTAAGTTCCAATTCCAACCCTGCCCAGAATGACGCGATGACGGGGCATTGCCAGACCATGTGGTAGAAGTCAGCTGGAGCGTGATTGCATCGTGTACAAGTCGGGGAAGGCCTCAGTCGGGCTCTATACAAACGCGCAGGGGTTAAATATGCCATATGCAAGTAGTAGAGTTGAATTAGGTGCAGTTTGGAGGAGGTCGTCAAGGTCTTGGGAGCCATGAGAGCGTCCCGCCAGTCTGCGTCCTCCAAGGGGCCCAGCCAAACTTCCCATCGGGCGCGCAGTGAGTCTAGGGTCGTGGGGCCATTATTTACTAGGGAACGGTAGATCCGCGACACCCCTCCCTTACCTAGGTTCCCCATCATCACCTGGGCCTCGAGGGGACTGAATTCGGGGAGGGAGGTGGGGGACGTAATATGTGCATGGAGGGCATGTCGAAGCTGCAGGTATTTATAAAACTGGGATGTGTGGAGGGAGTAGCGCTGCTGCAAATCTGCAAAGGCCCTGATGTGGTCCCCGACCCAGACATCCCCAAGAAGCGAGATCCCAATGCGGTCCCATTGACGAAAGTCCCGGAGGGTTGAAGTCTCACGCAGCCAAGTACCATGCCACAGGGGTGTCTGTCGGGTAAGCTTCCCATCCCATTCGTGTGGCACAGTGCAGTGCGCCAAGCCAGTAGGACTGTCCTAGTGATGGGGGGGAAGGACTTGTGGTATGGGGGCCCCATATAAGTAGGCTTGGAGCTTTGGAAAATCCATAGACCGGAGCTCAACCTGGTACGCCGGGTCGGACCAGCCGCCAGCGAACCAGTCGTGAACCACGATAAGCCTTGTGGCCAGGTAGTATAGGTGAAGATTGGTCACACCCATACCACCATCGTAAGGGGGTATCCGACAGTGAGCCAGGGACATAAGCGGCCTTCCGCCTCTCCATAAGAACCGGGTCAACAGACCATCAATTTCGCGGAACCAACTCCCTGGGAGGTGAAAGATTACATTTTGAAGAGTATATAAAAAGCGGGGGAGAACCATCATTTTAAAAAGTGCACTTCTGCCAAGGGGATTAAGAGGGAGGGACTGCCATCGCTTGAGGTCTGCCTTGGCCTTGGTAATCAGGGGCGTAAGATTGAGGGCCCATTCAAGGCCTGGGAGCAAGGTGACCCAGATTCCCAAGTATTTGAAGGATTGCCTGCGCAGGGGAATGGTGGTTTGCCAATCGAAACATGCACGTGAGGGGTGGAGAGGAACCAGAGTGGATTTCGCCGGGTTGAGCCGCAGGCCAGAGACTCGTTCAAAGGCAAGGAGGACTTCCAAGCATCGGGGGCCGGAGTTCTCTGGATCCGCCAGGAAAAGGAGGACGTCGTCGGCGTAAAGGGCGACCTTGTCAACCTGATGGGGGTCCCAGGCCCACCCCCGGATGCGGGGATCATTGCGCACGAGAGAGGCCAAAGGCTCCATTGCTAGCGCAAATAAAAGCGGTGAGAGGGGACAGCCTTGGCAGGTGCCCCTCTGAATGGGGAAAGCCTCCGAGAGTGTGCCATTAATTAGGACCCTAGCTGTAGGACTAGAGTACAGAACTCGGATGAAACGCCTGAATGGGAGACCAAAGCCCATCGCCTCCAGCACATCTTCCAAATAGCTCCAGTGAACTGTGTCGAATGCTTTCTCAAAATCAATGAAAAGCAAGGCCAAGTACGGGGTGAGCTGATGGCGATGTGCGAGGGATGAGGAAGATTCTTATCTTGTGAAGTAATCAAATGCTCATTTTCAAGTCATCCTGAAATCATCAGGCTCAAGTTTCTAAACTTTGCTGATGACTTCAAGAGCTTGATGATGTCTGATGACGTGAAAATGACTTCTACAGTAGTTGAATGAACATCCGATGACTCTGGGATGGCTTCTAAAGTAAACCTGTTTGACCTGGGTATATATTTTTATTGTTCAAGAGTTAATATTTGTATGATAAAAACGTTTTTTCATGTTTAATGCAAATTTAATGCAATGGTTTTAAATAACTATGCATGAATAAACCTTTGTGTTTTTCTGTTGATCACATAAGGTATGTTGATTAAAATGATAATGCGCGTTACACTGTAAGGCCAGACCTAAAAAGAAAGATGACATTGGGGGCCATATTGAAGCATGATTTCGACCCAAGGTATTGGTGCGATTTTTTTTTTTGGGCGGATTTACATAGCGCGAACTTGAACCGAAGGTATTGGGAGTGCTTTACATGAGCATCGGTTACGTTACACAAGGACACATTCATTTTTATTTTTTTTGGTAGGCACGGGGAGATTAAGTGATTTGCCCAGAATCACAGGATGTGGACGCGACCCCGAGGGTCGAACCTTGGTTTCCCAGCTCCAAAGTCGGCAATCTAGCCGTCAGACCACATCCTCTCCCGCTTTACACAAGAACCAGTTTTTTTGCAGATTTATATAGCGCTAACTCGACCCGAAGGTATTGGAGCGCTTTGCATTTTATTTAATGCAATTTTATATAGCGCAGACTTTACCCAAAGGTGTCAGAGCGCTTCACAATAGGACGTGAGAACCCTCCTTCCACTCTCCTCTCCAAGTAAGTCTACTCTGTGCACTATTCCGACCATCTCTTCTGTCAGAACTAAACATCAGCCTTATTCTACCCTGGCACCCTCTTACAAGAACATTATCCCTATCACCCCTAAAAGCCCAAATGCCCCCGTCACAAAAACAGTCTTGTCAGAGTTGCGCTGTTTGCTCCACAACTGCAGATCTGCAATTAAACACAAACTGGAAATTTCTGACACCATCATTCTCTACAATCTTGACATTCTCTTCCTCACTGAGACCTGGTTCAACGACACCTCTTATACTATTTTTGATCTTCTGTTACCCACCGACTATTCTATCTTCAGAATTGACAGAACAGACAAAGTTGGGGGAGGTGTTGTAGTCATCTTCAGAAACTCCCTTCAATTTAAGGCTTTTCCTAACAGCTCCTTCCGTACATTCGAATGCCTGTCTCTGGAGCTTCAAGTGCAACACTGCTCCCCCTTCAGATTTCATGCCATTTATCACCCGCCTGGTGACTGCCCTTCTTTTTTGGAGGAACTCACCGACTTCATCAGCGACCAATACTCTCAAAGTGACAGACAGATTTTCCGGGGAGTCTTTAATCTTCACTGGGGCTCTTTGGAAGACTCAGCTGCCAATAGGCTTGCCACTTTTCTCTCAGCAAATGATCTTATCCAACACTGCACTGAAGCAACACACTCTTAGGGCTCAATTCTGGACCTTGTTATATCCAAAGCAGACATGCTTACTATTCCTATCCCTATTCAAGTAGACTGGTCTGACCACTTCCTCATCCCCTTCTCTGTTCACCTATCACACTCTATAACTCTTGGCCAACCTAAAAGGACTACTACCTAGTTCCGTAACACCAAAAACATTGACCTTGACACTCTTTGTGATTCTGCTATGCTATCACTTCCAAGGTTAGACCCTAATTTGGATGCCAACGATCTTACCTCCCAATGCCTCTCAGTCCTTGCAGTCGAAATTGATAATGTCGCTCCACTTCAAAGCAAAAGGAAAAGGCCTATTCCTTCAGCACCATGGTTCAATAAATCCCTTTATGAAGAAAGGAAGAACCTGAGAATCCTGGAGAAACAATGGAGACAATCTCCATCCACCACTAATCTTTCTATTCTACGTTCAGCAAGATCAAAATACCACAAACACATCTTCCATGAAAAAGCGTCACACTTCAGAACCCTCCTCGACTCAGCCAAAAACAGACCCAAAAAACTATTTGACCTCATCAAAAATCCAAACTGCTCTCCCTCAACCATCAAGCCTGACGATTCTCCAAAGAAAGCAGCAGAATTCGCTATATTCTTTGATGAGAAAAGTTAAATCACTGGTGGATCAGGTCATTCATCCTACCCCCGTAGAGGAGCGCAAATCCTTAGTCACTTGGCAGAACTTTGACTTCATCTCTGAAGATGCCCTCCTCAAATGCATCCTCGAAACAAAACCCTCTAACCATTCTTTTGACACCATCCCTAGTGACATTGCCATTGATTTCTACACCCATACTCTTTCCTATTGGACCAGTCTGGTTAACCTCTTCCTCAGCCAAGGCTCCCTTCCTGTTGCCCTTAAAACAGGACAGGTTACCCCACTTCTTAAAAAACCCTCCACTGATGCGAACGACCTCAACAACTTCTGCCCCATCACCAACCTCCCTTTTCTTGCGAAAATCACAGAAAGATGTGTAGCGGAACAACTTTCCCTACATATTAAGGATAATGATCTTCTTGACAATTTCAGTCTGGTTTCATTCAAAACTGCAGCAACGAAACAGCCCTGCTGCAAGTGATCGACGATGAGCTGCGTGTACTCAATTTGGGGGAGTCTTGTCTTCTGATTCTTCTAGACCTTTCTGCAGCCTTTGACACTGTTAATCACAACACTCTCCTTAACACTCTTCAACAGAGAATGGGCTTGGAAGGCACAGTGCTTAAATGGTTTGCCTCATTCCTCTCGGACAGATCCCAAATGATCAAAATAGCGAACAGTCTTTCGTCTTCATTGGCGGTAGGTCAAGGCGTCCCTCAAGGTTCTATCCTTGCACCCACTTTGTTCAATCTTTATTTGGAACCATTGGGAAATCTCCTAAGTAAATCTGAGATCCTTTACCATCTCTATGCGGATGACACTCAAATCTACCTTAAGGTGTCTTCCGCACACGATATCTCAATCCTCAACTCTACTCTCAACTCTATTCAAAACTGGATGTTAGCTCATCAACTCATTCTGAATCCCTCCAAAACTGAATTCCTCCTCCTCCTCTCTACCTCACTCTCTCCTCCTGTTCAATCTTGGATGGATCAGCTGAATTTACTCAACAATAAACCTATCGTTGTCGACAGCGCTAAATCCCTTGGTGTCATACTTGACAAAAGGCTCAATCTACTCTCCCACATCAATTCCATTGCAAAGAATGCACAATACCAACTGCGCCTTCTCTGGGGGATTCGACGTTTCTTTCCGGAGCAAGACCTAAAAACCTTGGTCCAATCTCTGGTTCTCTCTAGACTGGACTATTGCAATTCTCTTCTTGCTGGCCTCCCCAAATCCCACCTTTCCCCTCTAAAATCCGTTCTCCATTCAGCGGCTTGTTTTGTCTTTGGGGCCAAAAGAAGTGACCACATCACACCCATTTTGTCTTCTCTTCGATGGCTTCCCATTGAGGCAAGATCAATCTACAAGAGTGCCTGTTTCACCCACAAAGCCTTGCACACTTCCTCCCCTCGATACCTGGCGAATAAACTTAAAATCTCTGGAGGCTCTAGACCTTCTCGTAATGCGGAAAATTTACTGCTTGAGCCCCCCACCTTCAAAAGGGAAAGATCGATGGCTCAATCCTTCTCAGGCAATGCGGTTAGAATCTGGAACTCGCTTCCTCCACTACTCCGTACCACCACCTCTACCCGGACCTTCAAAACTGACCTCAAATCTCTTCTCTTCCAAAGACACATCCAGAACGAATACATCCTTTTTCATGTCCCTCAAGGAAGCAGCCCTGCCAAGTACCACGCATCAGGCGTTAGACTAACGCATTTTGGTGTGGTGATCTGCATCACCGCACCAAAATGAGAAGTCACGCATTATAGCACCTCCTGAAGTTGCTGACAAAACGAGATGGTAGCGCCGCTACTGGCGCTCATTGAACAAAGCATGGACCGGGCCGCAGGCGCGTGCTGCTCTGCCAGCCCACAGTGTGTTACAGACTGTACTACTCTGTGCAGTGCAACTTCTGCACTGTTCTGCTCCGGTGTATCTTCATCTGACAGGAGGTGGTTCCGGCCAGGCTGGCTCAGCTGTGCTCTCACTGGCGGCAGCACTGCGCAGCATTCGCAACTTTGTCAATTTCCCACCTGAGTCAGAACTTAGGTCATTAAGTCAGTGGGTGGCGCAAGGGGGCGGAAGTTATGTTTGTAACTTTGGTTTTGAAGCCCACCACTGCTCGCACCGCCGCCTGTGCCTCTCATCACGATGCCCTGCTGTGACCGGTCGGACTATGCTGCTGAAGACTCCTCGTCGCGGCTCGAGGGGCCACAGTCACTCTCCAGATCCCGGGAAGACTCCTGTCCGTCCTTCGAGGTCAGGTGAGGCTCATTAAGATTTCAGAACTAAAGGGAAAGGCGCGCACGGGCAAATATCGATCCCTGGAAACAGGCCCCCCTTAGAATAAGTGTAGATGCAGGGATCAGGGTCGAAGACAGTCGCCTCAGCTAGCCGCCGCTCCCACTAACATCAAAGTGAGCACAGCCAACTGGACTTCTGCCCTATAGCAAGAGCGCCTGCCTCTAGTCAACTGTCTGTCTCTGGCCCTTCTTGTACAAGACTGACCTTAAATAGTGTTGATTTTGTTGTTTAAGAAAAAAACAACGGGCTGCTTGATCCACCTCTTTTAAATCTGTGTTCGGGTACCAGCAAGGTCAACTCTGGTACCGTCCACCTTAGGCTGGTAAATCATGTGCCATTAAATTGGGTAATAAAGCACATCTTTATAGAGCTTAGAAACATCTGAAGTGCAGCGTGAAGCGCTATACAAAAACACAGTTATTGTTACCATTCCCTGCCTTTCCTATTGGAAAGGCAAAAACCTTGTAATAAACCGTAGTATATTTTCTGGCCATTTCCAATAGTACGGGAGTCTTAATGCCAGCCTAGCTAGGGATGTCGTAGTGGTTGTATTGCACTCTTCTTCCCTCTCACCACCCAAGTAGGTCACACTGCTGTTAGCTACCAGTGCTATACATCTGCCTCATAGGAATCTCAGCGCTTCACCTCTCTGTCATCATGCAAGGACAGGAGTCCACCATCAATCATATAAAACAACCTCACAGAACATCCATGTGCCTATTCTTAAACATCTGCCTTAGAGCTGTTACCCCCTTGGCGACCTCTTACAGCGCTACTGTTGAAAGATGTGCTTCCAAGCACTTTAAGGTTCTTGCAGAGTAATGCCCGTCTGTTTGCTCCACTCTGTCAGGGGCTCTAGTGGTATACTGAGCTATGTTGGCCTTTGTAACATTGTCCATTTGCCGCCTGTGACAGAACATTAAGTCATCAAGTGGGCAGCACGAGCAGGCGGAAGTAGGTTCGTAAGACCAGAGCCGAGGAGCACACGCAAGAGCAGCGGGAGGCGCCGTGCCAGGAGCTGAGAGGATGGGAGTGCTGGAGGGGTTTGCTAAGCATTACACTTGCTTGCCACAGTTCTGTTTCATTTTTAAGTGCTCTGCAAATTGTTGCCATTATAATCGGCATGCTCTATTTGAAACTAATAAAGAAAAGACTGTAAAACTCCTTTTCCGATCAGTGCCTTTCAGCTAAGAAATGCTTCAAAACAGTGCAACACAACTTCTGCCAAAGATTCCAAGGAGTTATTCCTCGTTCACTTTCTACCATCGCAGTCCCTTCTCTCAATAAAATTACCAACAGGATGTCATGATCGTATTATATTACTTTCTTTAAAAATTATGACACCTTCGCAGTTTTCATGTGACCTAAATAAGTAATTTGTTGTAATGGTCACGATCAGTAAAACTGAGGTTTTTATTTGGGGTTCGGGGCTGCGTGTCTAAGGGTGTGCAGCTAGACCTCGAATGACAGAATCCCCAGGTTGACACAGATCCCACATTTGTAGGGGGCCCGAGTTACTTGGCATTACTCCAGTCAGAAAACACACCCTTCTAGTATTGTGGATGTTCTCACAATGCTGGACTGTGTGGCAGGGGGGACACAATCACAGATGTGAACCCCTCGAATGGGCTGTTGCGTTTATTGGCAGCGCCGAGAGACCCCAAACGTAGTTAGCACCTGTCGGGGGGGGTCCAAGACTCGCACCCCAGCTGCTACTGGACCTTCCTGCCTGGGTGCTGGAACAGTTCTGCCGGATAATGGACTGTCTGTCAGACAACAGCCTTTGCTCTTTGGTAAGAACCCCACCCTGTGTCCCCCATACCGGTTTATCCTCCTTACACGTTACCGGTGCTGCAACCCGCTCTGACGTCTTGTCGTGACTAGTAATTATCATAAATTATTAGCAGGCAGAGGCAGCAGAGATCCCTGTGCTTTTAGGGGGGGGGGGAGGAGCTCTCTCACATCCTTGATCTCTGCTGCTTCAGTCTGCTAATAAATTATGAAAATTAGTAGTTTCGACAGACTAACTCGGTCTCGGGACAGTCAGATCCCACGTGGAGAGCCTGGACAGACTCTCTGTGTGTCAAGTTGGTTAGCGCCTTCCCATTTCTGGTGATTTGCAGCTGTTTTAAGATGATGTTATAGTTTCTTGTTGCTCAAATGGGTGTAATTTCTGATATTTATGTTTCCCTCGTCTTCATTGCTTGATTTTGCTTGCGGCGGTAAAGTGTCACTCATAGTCTGAGAATGTCACTCATTATTACACTGAAATTATGAAAATGTCACACACAGCAATCTGAAAGCTTGGCAGCTATGAGGAAGGTTTTACAATATTGTAAATTTGTAATCTATGCCTGTACGGTCCCCATCCTAATGTGTTTTTTGTGTGACTGCCATCTATTGTTTTATTTTACTTTTTCTTCTTTCTCGTTTGTATCTGTAACGTGTAAATATGTAAAATTCTCCTCATGTAACGTACTTGGTTCTATTGTGAAGCGCTCTGACACCTTTGGGTAAAGTCTGCGCTATATAAAAATGCATTAAATAAAAATAAAAAGGACCAGTTACGTTACACATTCATTTTTGGTAGGTACGGGGAGATGAAGCGACTTGCCCAGAATCACAGGATGTTGAGGTGACGCCGAGGCTGGAACCTGGTTCCCCAGCTCCAAAATAGGCAGCTCTAGCCGTAAGGCTACATGCCCTCCCCCTTCAAAGTCAGCAGCTCCGGCTGTTCCAAAGGAACAGGATCGTCGCCTCTATAGCTTGAGGGCAGAAACTGGGAATACAAAGAGCAGATATATATTTATTTTAACAACTTGTAGAGCGCACAAATACCCGCAGGTGTCTCGGCGCTATGAGCTGGAAGGGTACGCAAAAAGGGAAGCCTATTGGTTAAAAAGCCAGGTTTTAATTTGTTTTCTAAATAATATCAGATTGGGACTAGCCTTAATCTGCAGGGGAAGAGAATTCCACAGTTTGGATGTGGCAACTATGAAACTTCTGTCACCCCAGTTGGCTTTCCTTGTTCTGGGGACGATCAGAAGATTGGCATCTGCTGAGCACAGAGATCTGCTGGGCGTGTAAGCCCGGAAGGCTTTCTTTAAACATTCTGCTCCGGTATCTTGAATTGCCTTATAGGCAATACAGAGAGCCTTGAATTTCGTTCTGCTTCTTATGGGCAGCCAATGGAGCTGTCACACCACATTGGATATGGGCTTGAACTTGGGGGTACCCGACAGTATCCTAGCGGCTGCGTTCTGTACCAACTGCAGCCTGCCAAAAACCCTTTCTTGGGCATTGATTAAAATGCTATTGCAGTAGTCAACCTTCGACATGACCAGAGCACAAATTAGCTTTCTCCCGGTACTGGCTGGGATGAAAGGTAACAGTTTCTTTATTATTCTTAAAACATAAAAAGATGAGGAGACCACTGCGTTAGCATGATGTATGAAAGATAATTTATCGTCAAAGATGACACCCAAGTTTATGGCCTTCTTAACAGGGATTGGGGGTACTCCCAAATTCTCTGGCCACCAGGTTGGGGACCATCCTGGGGCAAGGTTACCAAAGACCATTACCTCTGTCTTGGCTGAGTTTAATTTAAGGCAATGATTAGACATCCAGATACTAATGGCCAACATGCCATCATGAAAACTGGCCGCTACTGTGTCTCCATCTTTATGCACCGCAAGCACCAGTTGCGTATTATCAGCATATGACGCAAGTCCCATCCCAAATGATTTAATTACTCGTGCTAAGTCAGTCACGTAAATGTTGAATAACGTCGGACTTAGCGACGATCCTTGCGGAACTCCACACGGGAGTGAGAAAACTGGTGAGTTGAAGTCACCCAAACTGACTGACTGGGTGTGATTAGATAGAAAAGAGGACAGAAGGGCCAAACTTTGGCCTTGTGCCCAATGCCTATGGCTGAGACACGACTGATAAGCGTGGCATAATCAACCGTGTCAAATGCTGCCGATAGATCCAATAGCACCAGTACTGCGGCACCACCTTTATCAAGTACAAACCTAATTTCATCAGATGCTTTGATGAGAGCGGTTTCAGTGCTATGGTTTTTGCGGAAGCCAAACTGCGTGTCATCCAGCAGCTTATTTTCCTCAATAAATTGAGCCAGCTGTGTATTCATAATCTTTTCAATAAGTTTAGCTGGAAAAGGGAGACGCGCAATTGGCCGATAGTTTTTGGTCTCTCCTGGGTCAAGATTAGGTTTCTTTAACAGTGGTAGAATGATGGCCTTTTTCCATAGGGAGGGATAGGTGCCTGAACAGAACATAGAGTTGCAGATGCTCGTCAGGTTAGTGAATATTATATCTGGAATCAGTTTCAGGACTGAGGGGGGGCACGGATCGGACTGATAGCCTGATTTGACTGTATTGATCAGATCAGAGATCTGTTCCACTGAAACTGGTCTAAATACCATGAAGTTGGAGCTATCTCTACTCTCGCTATTTCCGACCATCTGGTTCCAGCCCACCGCGGGGGCAGTGAAGTTAGAGTAAATTTGTCCCACCTTATCTTGAAAGTAGCTAGCCAGAGAGTCACAAAGTGATTGGATTGCCAACTTAATGGAGCTGTCCGCTGGTTCTGCCAGCTTAGAGACTACCTGAAACAGCTGTTTAGAGGAGTCTTGTGCAGTTTCTATTTTCCTGGTATAGTAATTACTTTTTTCTGTAATTATGAGACGTTTATAATTTGTTAGTGCCATCCTGTAGCGAGATTTCTCCTCGCTGTCATTCTTGCCGCCAGCGCCTTTCTTGTCTCCTACATCGTTGTTTCTCCAATCTCAGTGCCTCAGAAAACCAAGGGGCGGAGGGAGCCTTCCTGTTTTTTGACACTGTGTTGTAAGGTACTAGTCTTGAAAAAGCATTTTGGAGCCACTGTGTAATTTGTGGAGGCCAATTCTGTGTCTGACACATCTTCAGGCTGGGTATCCGTAAGATGCTGTTTAAGAAGGGCCTGATCTATACTACTCCAATCCTTAAACTGGTTGGGGGGGATAGAACTGGGGTGGAAGGAGGTAGAATGCATTATCTTAATATCAAATAATACTGCAAAGTGGTCAGACCATGTTAGAGGGAGGATCTCATTTATAGAGATCTGCTCATTATTAGTGAACAGACCATCCAGAGTGTGCCCCGCCGAATGAGTAGGGATCATAATGTTTGAGGAGTCCCAACACCTCTAGCTCCAAGGTAAGGGCTATGGAATTCTTATCTTCGGGGGCTTCCAGATGAAAGTTGAAGTCCCCAAGAATGGTAAAATTAGATTCACCAGCCATGGGTTCCAGTAGGTTTCCCATAGCTGATAGAAAATCTCCCTTGGGGCCTGGTGGGCGGTATAAGAGGGTCCCCTTAAATGACTGATGATTGGTGAGCATTATGTTAAAATTAAATGCCTTGCATACCATGGAGGGAATCGTCTCGATCTTGACTAAAAAGTCATTTCGATGTATGAGAGCCAGACCTCCCACTCTCTTCTTTACTCTATCGCATCTATGTGCAGAGAAGCCGTCAGGGGTAGCGATACAAAAATCTGGACCAGCTGAGGGGTCAGCCCAAGTTTCTGTGATAAATAGGAGATCAAGATGTTGATTGTCTAGGAATTCCGCTCTTTCGTATTTGTGTTGAGGGAGAGAACGTGCATTAATCAGGGTAGAGTGAACCTTGTCCTTTTCCTTAAACTTTTTTGGCTGTGTGTTACGGAGTACAGTTTCCACCTCGTTAATATATACCCTGTCAGGGGCCACCAATCTAAACTCCCAGGTAGGACACAACACTGTGGCCCTGTTAGGGAGGTCCGCTGGATTTAGGTGGACACAAACCTGTTTGCACTGATTGCTACCATTGCTGATAGCCCTTAGTTGCTTATTGGTATAGGGTATAAAACATGTCTGCGCTCCTAACTGACAAGGGGGAGGGGAGGAGGGGGGAGGAGGAGGGAGGAGGAGGGGAAGGGGAGGGAGGAGGAGGAGGGGCAGGGAGGAGGAGGGGAGGGGAGGGAGGAGGAGGGGAGGGGAGGGGGAGGGAGGAGGAGGGGAGGGGAGGGGGAGGGAGGAGGAGGGGAGGGGAGGGGGAGGGAGGAGGAGGAGGGGAGGGGGAGGGAGGGAGGGAGGGGAGGGGAGGGAGGAGGAGGGAGGGGAGGAGGGAGGGAGGGAGGGAGGGGGAGGGAGGAGGAGGGAGGAGGGAGGGAGGAGGAGGGAGGAGGAGGGAGGGGGGAGGGAGGAGAGGGAGGAGGGAGAGGGAGGGAGGAGAGAGGGAGGGGGGAGGGAGGAGAGAGGAGAGGAGGGAGGGAGGAGAGAGGAGAGGGAGGAGAGAGGAGAGGGAGGGGGGAGAGAGGAGAGGGAGGGGGGAGAGAGGAGAGGGAGGGGGGGAGAGAGGAGAGGGAGGGGGGGGAGAGAGGAGAGGGAGGGGGGGAGAGAGAGGGAGAGGGAGGGGGGGAGAGAGGAGAGGGAGGGGGGAGGGAGGGAGGAGAGGGGGGAGGGAGGAGAGGGGGGGAGGGAGGGAGGAGGGAGGAGAGGGAGGGAGGAGAGGGGGGAGGAGGGAGGAGGAGGAGGGGGGGGAGGGAGGAGGAGGGGGGGGAGGAGGAGGAGGAGAGGGGGGAGGAGGAGGAGGAGAGGGGGAGGAGGAGAGGAGGAGGAGGGGGAGGGAGGAGGAGGAGGAGGGGAGGAGGAGGGGAGGGGGGGGAGGGAGGGAGGGGGGGAGGAGGGAGGGGGGGAGGGGGGAGGGGAGGGGGGAGGAGGGAGGAGGAGAGGAGCCAGAACACACCCACCGACACAACGGACCCAAACGAAGCAGCCAGCAACCTCGCCAAGTGGCTGACCGCCTGCGCCGACGACCTCGCACCACTAAAAAACCCTCCCAGCAGACCCGGAAGCAAGAAAACCCCTTGGTTCACCAACGAACTCAAGGAATCCAAGAAGAACTGCCGCACTCTCGAGAAAACCTGGCGACTCGACCAGACCACAGACAACAGGACCGCCCTCAAGCACGCCACCCGCAAACACCACCAGCTGATCCGTGCCACCAAGAAGTCGGCACTCAAAGAACGACTGGACAACAACGCCCATGACAGCAAGGAACTTTTCAGCATCGTCAAAGAGTTCTCCAACCCCAGCGCCGGAAACAACGACATCACCCCCTCGCAAGACCTCTGCAACTCACTCTCCGCGTTCTTCCACCGCAAGATCACCGACATACACAACAGCTTCAACGCACAAACAACGCACCCTACCGCCGAACCAATGCCCGCCACCACCACCCTCTGCAACTGGACCCCGATCAACACCGAAGACACCACCCGCACGATGAACTCCATCCACTCCGGATCACCAACCGACCCCTGCCCACACCACGTCTTCAACAAAGCCGACGCCACCATCGCACCCCATCTCCGGGACATCATCAACTCCTCCTTCCGCACCGCCACCTTCCCGGAGAGCTGGAAGCACGCCGAGCTTACCGCCCTCCTGAAGAAACCAACGGCGGACCCCACCGACCTCAAGAACTACCGCCCCATCTCGCTCCTTCCGTTTCCGGCCAAAGTCATCGAGAAGACCGTCAACAGACAGCTTGCCGCCTTCCTCGAGACGAATGGATCCCTCGACCCCTCGCAGTCCGGGTTTCGGGCCAACCACAGCACCGAGACCGCCCTTATCGCAGCCACCGACGACATCAGAACCCTAACCGACAACGGGGAAACAGCTGCCCTCATCCTCCTGGACCTCTCCGCGGCGTTCGACACCGTCTGCCACCGCACCCTAGTGAAGCGCCTCAGCAACATCGGAATCCGAGAGAAAGCACTGGAATGGATCATCTCGTTCCTCGCCGGAAGAACCCAGAGAGTCCGCCTCTCCCCGTTCAGATCCGAAGCCACCGAAGTCATCTGCGGCGTTCCACAAGGATCCTCACTCAGCCCGACCCTCTTCAACGTCTACATGAGCCCCCTCGCAGCCATCGCACGCCGACACAACCTCAACATCATCTCCTACGCCGACGACACCCAGCTGATCCTCTCCCTCACCAACGACCCCACTACCGCCAGAGCCAACCTGCACGACGGGATGAGAGACGTCGCCGACTGGATGAGGAACAGCCGCCTTAAACTGAACTCAGACAAGACGGAAGTCCTCATCCTGGGCTCATCACCCTCCGCCTGGGACGACTCCTGGTGGCCCCCGGCCCTGGGCACCGCACCCAAGCCAACGGACCACGCACGCAACCTGGGCTTCATCCTGGACTCCTCCCTATCAATGACCAAACAAGTCAACGCCGTCTCATCTTCATGCTTCAACACCCTGCGCATGCTCCGCAAGATCTTCAGATGGATCCCCACTGAAACCAGGAAGACCGTCACCCAGGCACTCGTCACCAGCCGACTGGACTATGGGAACACCCTCTACGCCGGAACCACAGCCAAACTTCAAAAGAGACTCCAGCGCATCCAGAACGCCTCCGCACGACTCATCCTGGACATCCCCCGACACAGCCACATCACCGTACACCTGAAAGACCTGCACTGGCTCCCCGTCAGCAAGAGAATCACGTTCAGACTCCTCACCCACGCACACAAGGCCCTCCACGACCTGGGCCCAAAGTACCTCAACGACCGCATGTCCTTCTACACGCCCACACGCCAGCTACGATCAACCAGCCACGCCCTCGCCACCGTACCACGCATCCGCAGAACCACCGCCGGAGGAAGATCCTTCTCCTACCTGGCGGCCAAGACCTGGAACTCCCTCCCCACTCACCTTCGGCGAACCCAGGACCATCTCGCCTTCAGGAAGCAGCTCAAGACCTGGCTGTTCGAGCAGTAACTTACCCCCTCCCCCAGCGCCTTGAGACCCTCCCGGGTGAGTAGCGCGCTCTATAAATGCCGTGATTGATTGATTGATTGATTGAGGAGGAGGGGGGGGGAGGGGTCCGGTCCGTCCCGTCCCGTCCCGTCCCGTCCGGTCCGGTCGCAGACTGGCTTGCCTTCGGCGCGACGGCGTCTTGCTGTGTTTTTATGGCGGAGGAGGCGAAAGAGCCCGGCAGAGCCCACCAACTAGACCGCCAACCTCCCTAGTTTTGCTTTTGACATACGGAAAAAGGAGATTTATAGACAAAACTCTAAAACTAGAAAATACTAAACTGATAGTAACCCTTGAGCAATTTCACTCTAAGAAATCTTACATAGCCGTACGTTCAGCTAAATGTTTTTGTCTTAATTCGCGCATTTTCAACTGGTTTTACATTTATTCGTACTTCTTTTTTCCAAGGGATCCCATTCGAAGATGGTCGTCAGTGGGAGTAAAGTAGTAAAATGAAATGAATCTTCTGCAAAAAGTCCGGCCACCGCGTTTAAAAAAAACGTGAAAAGACCTGTTCCGAGATGGCCCGCTGTCTTGAGGGGTGGTATGTATGGGATGCCGATGCCATTCCAAGATGGCCGGCAATAATTCGTAGTTTACCCTTGTGTGGCGAACAGGCTCTATTTCCGCAAGGGGTGAAAGTCACCCCTTTCATACCGGAAGTTCTTCTCGGTGCTAGGCTCCTTCATTGACGCGTTGACCATGGCGGCGTTCGGAAGGCTCTCTGGTGTGCTGAGCCGGGCCCTCGTTCCACGCGGCCGGCTTCTGTCTGCTGCAGCTGCTCACGGGGACTCGAATGCAGGTACTACGGGAGATCTATGCAGGAGGGCGTTGGGGAGCTCTCTGGCAAGTGGTGGGTGCTGTTCCCGGGGATGACCTTGGGGCCAGCGGTTGAGGTGCAGTCAGCAAAGGGGTCTGATATAAAGAAACACGGGTTGTTGTTGTCTGACACCCCTTAAACCGAGGTAGTGTGATTAGAGGCAGAGTCCGAATAACATGTTTTGTCGAGAGTCTCGGGGTTGTTATTTTTTTTTTTTTTTTTTTTTTTTGTTGCATATTTATATAGCGCGAACTCGACCCGAAGGTATTGGAGCGCTTTACATGAGCACCGTATTTACATTACACATTCAGGCACGGGGAGATTAAGTGATTTGCCCAGAATCACAGGATGTGGACGCGACCCCGAGGCTCGAACCCTGGTTTCCAGCACCAAAGTCGGCAGTCTAGCCGTGAGACCACATCCTCTCCCCAGGTTATTGACATCCCCTGGGTTGTTCAGGAGGTTAACCTAAATTCATCATAATCTAAATTGTTTTTGACTTGGATTCGCGTTCACTACTCTTGTAAACCCGGCATTGTTTCATAAAAAACATACCGAATGCTACGTTTTACAAGAAATCAACTAACTTTAGTCGCGTACACTTACTTTCTCACGAGTTAGTTGAGCTATACAGATTTCCACCTATCGGCTGTTAAGGCAACACTCGCGCTCCATCGACTTAAAGTGTAAGGTGTCATTTAAATAAAAAAATAGACTTGTTGTCTGTCCAAATCCACGCTTTGCAAGTATTAGGTACTAGTTTGTAGTTCCAACCATCCCTCATCCCGGTTTCCTTCTGTAGTATTAGAACAAAATGTCATGTTCCGTTTCTAGGTAAAATAGTGTCTTCCTCCGTTTTCTATCTTTCAGCCTGGAAGACGTTATCTCCTTTACACCTGTAGTTAATACTGGAAAAAATTAAGCCAAACAATTCAGTCGGAAGTCATTGATAAATTGCTCAAATACTTAATCATAGAGATAAAACAACTCAAAAAAGTACGTATACAGTTCCACAAAGCATCTTTGAGGTACCATAACCATGTTCCATGGCCTCTTGGAAGTACCTAATTGAAGAGGTCTCCTCGAGGATGAATGGAGCCAAGACTGAATAGCGAGAGCAAATCACAAAAGTTTAATGCAAATTAAAACATGCGACCGGCAGGGAAGAGACGCACAGCAGCTGTCGATTCAGTTCAAAACCCCTCACTTAACACTACAACACCCACTACAATTCCCCAACATGCTACAGTCCATCTTATATCAACCCTTAAGATCTAGCGCCTTTCCCTTCATGCATGACAACTGAACAAATTAACTGAACTCATGAGTAATATACTGATGCTTAAATGGAACATAGTCACAAAGTCTCCTCGGTGGTTTCCTCTCCATAGGTGTTCTCAACACTGTCATTTGAAGTGGAATGCAGACCCCTACCAGACTCATTCCCACCAGATGCAAGATCCGGTCCCTGTTTCTGCAAAGACAATCTCCACCATTTCCATCCTCTAGCAAAGCCACCATTTGTTTGGCTTGTACAACCTTCTAGGCACCAGAACACTTTAAATGGCTTTTAGCAATGATACCAGGTAATCTAACCCCGACCCAATCACCTTCATTAACCAAAACAGGACGCCTCCTTTGTCACCATTAGTAGATGCATACATATTGAGCACACTCCTGTTTACTATTGTGCAAGTAAATCCATATGGTCTTTATTCCAGTCCAAACCATAAGCCACCAACAACTGCACATTATCCTTAATGACCCGATTACATCTTTCCACAAAACCATTGCTCCTGGGGTGATATTAAGATGTGGTCAGATGCTTAATGCTTTAATGGTTCAAAATTTCTCAAATTCACTCAAAGTAAATTGTACCCCATTATCTGTTACCAATTCGCATGGGGCACTTTCCCATAAAACCGTGGTTGCAAGAAATTAATAATTTCGCCAGTATTAGCAGACTAGCCAGATTCTACTTCTGGCCAACGAGGAAGTAATCAACCAGCAAAATACTATACCTACAACTCTCCTTGAGTACATTCATTGGACCAATGACATCCATACCTAGTTTGAATTGGGGTTTGTCTGGAATAGGGATAGCTTCAATAGGACTAGGAACAGTTTCTGGGACTTACCACGATTGAGACAAGCCTCGAAATCCCTTACCTACACCTGGACACCATATCTCTGATTCTCCTTTTCAGGACTCTCATACTCACATGGCCCTTCATGGCCTAACTTAAGAACCTTACCTCACATTTCATTAGGAACAACCATTAAGTCTGAGCGCCTAAAGTATACCATCACTAACACTTCTGGAAACGTAGTTGAACGACTTGAGGTATTCACTTGCACCACACTTAGGCCACCCCCTGTTAACAAAGCTTACTACCTTCAGCGCTTTATCACTTAACATAGCTGTCTTCCATTTCATTTCAGAAATGCACTTTTCCTCAGTAGAAGATATCAGAGATGCACTTTTCCTCAGTAGCAGATATAAAAGCAATCATGCAAAAATCTTCGGCCTTCATGCCCTTTTCTACATCCTCTTCATTAAGGGGAAATCATGACAATCAGCAAACATGTCTTTCACTCGTAGTATGTACTCCAACTGAAATTCCAGTTATCTAGAATACCACTTGGCAATCCTAGGCGTGGCTTTGTTGGTACCGTTAGTGTAAAATAAGTTAACCAAAGGTTTATGGTCCACAGGAATGGTGAACTCTGCACCCCACAAATACTTTCTAAAATAATCCATACCCCACCAACAAGGCAGTGCCTCATGTTCAATAACTGAATATGTACTTTCAGATCCACAAAGAGCAAATGACGCAAAAGTCTCACATTCGTCCTTCCGTCCACGCACCTGTGGTAACACAGCTCGCAAACCATACTGACTGGCATCAGAGGCCACACACGGACCACATGTGTGAAATGGTTTGAGTGGCATGGCATTGGCCACTTTACATTTGATTAATTTGTATTCCTTTTCGACGTCTCTATTCCAAACAAATTCATTTTTTTCTTTAGACAAAATTTTAAATCGTGTCCTTTCTGTATATTTGGGAATAAATTCAGCATAAAACTCCAGCATGCCAAAAAAGGATTGCAGTTGGTCTTTTTCTGTGGTACTGGAAACTCCTTTATTGCTTTCACCAAATCGTTCACACAATCTACTGCAACCTTACTTTTAGTAGATTTCAAAGGGACTCCCTTCTCCTTCAAAATAGACAATACTGAACGCAACGCTTGATTGTGGGATCTTGAAAACATCTAACAATTTCAAGGTTCTTAAAAAACCTTGACAAACTGAAGAAGCTAAAGCCAACCCAGATGACATAGGTTTAACCATATAAGCGCCCCCATAAGTGACCAACAAAGTTAAGTGTCTCTAGTCATGATGCAATACAATCTGATACCCTGATATCATATATGAAGTAGAAAAAATCTTAGCTCCTTCGAGGAATGCCAATATTTCTGTAATGTTTGATAAGGGATGACTGCCGCCCCAAATTCTATCGTTTAGCTCTCGCCAATCAGCACACATCCTTAAAGATCCATTTACCTTCTTATGCCAAAACCACCGGAGATAACCATTCTGAACTCTCTATTGGCTCAATTATCCATTAATCTCTCATATCCTGCAGTTCTATCCCCCGCCCCCTTGTCCCTCATCAAAATCAATTTGATGGGTGAAACCTGTGATTTCACTAAAAACATGTGGAAAAGCATTGAACCGATAACACTCATCAATGGCCAATAATGGCATGCAGTCTTTTCTCAGCATAACCTAATCAGGACTGTTAGGATCTAAGACTATACCCAAGTTCCTTTGTTTTAACCATCCCAAAAGACAAAACCCATCCTTTCCCACATAAGTTGTGCTATTACCTCTGAAGTTCAATGTGGCATCAAATTTTCCTAGCACTTCAATTGGCTTGCCCCCATAGGCTTAGGTCGAACAATAATCAGTTGAAACGTTGGGTGCCAATAATATCTGCTGGTGTGCAAATGCACTTAGGAAGTACAATACCTTGATTTGCAAATCACTGTATTTCCAGGCATGCAAACATAAGTAATTACAGGAATCTCCTATGAAACTGGCACTGCTCTTTGGTGTGCAACTATGACTGTCCAAAATGACACATTTTCCATCTTTACAACACCTAGAACGTTAATTAAAGAGCAGTTTCATGAAAACACTTTTTTTTTTTTTTTTTGCATTGTAGTTTTTTATTTATTTTATCTATAACCCTACATTAGCTGGTAACCCAGTTCCACAAGTAAATATTACATCCATGCACAGTTGTAGCGTCAATAGCGAGCATGTACTATATTGCTTTCAACCGTCTGTGGCTGGCTGTAGTAGATGTAACTACTATACTCATTAAAGATTTAACCCCCCAAAAAATGTAGCCCCCCCAATCCAACAAAGCACAGGCAGTCAAGAAGGCCAAACAAAAGAAAACAAGGAGAACTGGTCTGTGATGTGTCATCCTGGTTTCATGCTATCAGTTGTGTGGGTTTCAACTCTGGGGGGAAGGAGGGAATAATCTCTTCTTCACGCAGATGCCTGCTTCACAAGTGTGTTCTTGGAAAAGCTTTCTTTGTCATTTGAGGTATTGATAGTCTCCAACTTCTAGGTGGAGGGATTTGTTTGACCTGTCTGCTTGGTAAGGATATTAGAGCACCCCTTTATGTGGCTTTGTTACACTGGGATGATTTTCTCACTTCACTACATTTGCATGAACGTAAACTTGTTGTTCTTGCAATGGTCATTGCCAAAAAAGAAATATTACAGTACCAGAAGCAAGGCACATGCCACAGGTGGAAACTTGACTGTCCAACTTTAAAAAATGGTTAATGGGCAAAATGATTTGTACCAGTGTAAGGGACACTGTACACGTTTGAGTGCATCTGGACTGCATTCAATAGCTGTTATGACCATGTACTGTTACTCTACGTAATTGTAGTTTTATTTTGTCTTTCTCTTCTCCCCCTTTTTTTTTTTTTTTTTTTTAACTATAATGGAATTTATTTAGATTTCTTGAGTGTAGTCTAATCTCTTTTGTGGTATTTTAATACTTTGTTATTAAAAAAGAAAGAAGCACTTAAATTCTATTTAAATAAACAGATCCCTTGTACAGTTTTTCACCTGTACAATACCACTATACCCCTTGGCCACTAGCATGAGAAACTCAATACACTGAGGTCCTCTGTCACCCTGAAAAGGGAATATTAAGCAGGGTTCTGAAGGTAGACAATCTAATGTTTGAGAGATTCTAGATAGTAAGGTGGACTTGATTGAGAGAGCGGAAGAGCTCGTTTCTGTGTAGTCTGCTTACAAATAAGAGAGACCAGATGAGGAGGTAATTTCACGTACAATGGTTTTGTACTGAGAAGAGATGAGACTTAGAACAACAACTGTAGGGAATTAGTTGGTGAATGTGTGGAGCACTATGAGACCGAAAAGGAACAGTTGGAGACTGAAGAGAACCAAGCCCCTTTCAGTCATGCCCTGGAAAGCTGGGGTTGCTTTTCTTGTTGGCCGATCAACAGTTTTGAGGGATGCCAAAAAGTTAGTGAGGATTTGAATTGAGGCACAATGGTTATGGTAAATGTAGGCAACAAAGTTTGATATGCGAGTCTGTCTCTGGAGTAAAGTTAGTCAATGCCCAATTTCAGTGTGGTGATTAAGATATGGGAGGTGGTGTAATACTAGTGTTTCAAGGATTATCTATTTAAAATAACTTGTATAGAAGTCATAGAGGAGTGGTTGAGTAGAATGGCGTGATAGGTCAGGGGGCTATATTTTTGGAGGGCACTTGGTTTCGTCAGTTTGGGAATGAATAAGTTAGTTGGAGCATTCAAAGTGCTAGAAGATCAGTCTGTGGATCTCAGTAGCTGGTGAGGTGGGATGTGTGGAGCTGACCATGCTGTGGGTGATAATGGTGGTGTGTGGACTGATAAGGGCATACTGACCGATTTCCCAATGGTGGCTTTGTGTCAAGGGTAGCTTTAATTAAAATTACAGGCAGTAAGATTAGATAAGGTGATTGTAGAGCAGGGACATAATGTGCTTCTGAGGAAATGATAGTAATATGGGCTAATATACTGATTTGGCGGTCTTGAGGGCAGAGGCGAGGGGTACCAAAGTTCTGAATGTCCTTGGTTCACACAGAATGCTGCACGTTTTTGGCTTGAGTGCCTAAGTATATGACTCAATTTATGCCTGTAGGTAGGGAGGCCTTGGGTTTGTAGTGGCAGTGGGGTATGTTAAAAGATGTTGAAAGGTGTGTTGGCTAGGTTGTAAGTCAGGTCATTGTGTATGTGCTGCAGGAATACTGGAATCACATTTTTATGGTGTTAGATAAGGGGGCAGATGTGGATTTTGGAATTATGGTTGGGGGTTGATTTGCATGAGTTTATAAATGATGGCATTAAGAGGAGTTCATGTGGTTTGCCAACATGGGTGTTGAGAGGTAATGTCAAAGCAACAGGGATGCTGATGTGTTAAAGAAATTCGATTGGTATATAGAATGTCTCTTGGATGTTGAGGTGAAGGGTTATAACCATATTGTGAAGAGACTGATTACTGGGGTACTTATGAAGGTTTCTGAGGTGGGTGCTTGGTGGCTGATGCAAATATGTGGGATGGATAAGTGAGTGACCAAGAAAGTCAGTGATTCTGGGATAAGTATGATATCACAGGGTAAACAGCATGTGGGAGCCCACCTGTAAACAAAGCTATTACAGCGGACCTATACTCTCACCTAGGGGCATAGCTTTGGATGGCTTGCAGTTTAATAGTGTGGCGGTCAGACTTTCATTGGCTCAGTTTTTAGGTCTCGCAGACCTAGCGAACATGCGCTCCTCGCTCTGCGAGGCTTATTGTGATCGATACACTTTTAGAAGGGGACTTGAAGCCCCACCCATGATTCCTATTGGCTTGCGTCATAGTGCATGGTAAAGGGTGGCTTCTCATTGTAAAGGAGGCTTCTTAGTCCCTCCTGGTTACCGCCCTGTCTCCTTTTGGCCCCGCCCACACGGACTGGATCTTTTACTGGCTGCGTTATACGGGATGCTTTAATTAGTGTGCGAGCACTATTTTCTTTACTAAAGAATGTGGGAGAATGGCGGCGCTTGAATTTGCAGTGCGCCCACACATCACTCACTGGACAATGGCGGGCGCTACTTCCATGCGGAGCACGCAATGCGCGCTTTCACTTTAATAGTGGCCAACACCCCCCTCCGCCCCGCCTCCCCAGCACTCGCAAGACAATGGCGGGCGTTATTTGTATACAGAGCGCACAATGCGCGCTTTCACTTTAATAGTGGCTGGCTGCTAGTGTCTTTGCAGGGGTGCCTTAGGTGAGGGGCGTGACTACATGAGGCACGCGAAGAGCGGGTGCATCGAGCTTTAGCTACATCATAGGGAGCGCAACCGTGCAGGACATGCTAGGCGACATAGGTGTTTCGTGTGCTTTGAAGGAATGTCTTTGCAGAGAGCCCCAGTGGCATGGTAAGGGGGCGTGGCAGGCTATACAGGACAGGTTGGGAAGGGGTGGGTGTGCGTGAAGGGGGTGTGGCCAGCGGGCATGCCAAAAAGGCTAAAAGTGAATAGGGCTGAGCTATGGAGGCAGCGGTTGTAACTTAGAGGTGCAGGCCGGCCTGCTTTCAAGCTACGCTGCCGAAAACGCGCCTTTCGTCGCCCGGTGCAGCGTCTGGCGCAGGACGAGCCGCGGTCGGAGGAAGGGGTACAGGCTGAATTTTGGGGAGCACAGCTGTTGGCAGAGGCGAGAAACCGAGGACAAGCTGAACATGCTAATCCGGCGCTGCCTCCTCAGCGGCTTGCAGCTCTTCCTCCTCTGTCAGATGGGCGAGTGATTTTCAGATGAATGAATTATATATTGTAAAAAAGAACCCCCTGCTGAGGACGGTACCTCATATCAGCGGTGCTCAGTCCTGTTTTATATATATGACCAGCGAGCGAGGGGTGTATCGCTGTGGCATGTGCATTCGTGTGTAATGCAATGAGCCTGTACAGCCGTGTAATATGGATTGCACTGTATTATCTTGTAATGGTACTTATATAGCGCTTACTACTCCAGACGAGGCGTTGAAGCGCTTTACTCGGGGCAGTACGCTGCTCCAGGCCCCAATTAATTGTGTGCATGTTCAGCGAGCCTGGGATGCACATATGTTTGTACATGTATGTGCAGCGTGGGGCATAAGTAGTACATTGAGTCCTCTGTGCACAGCCATGCGTATGTGTACATACGCTGTTCAATCGCGGTGCACCGCTGTTGGATATTTATATGTGGGCATCGAATTTGCGGTGCACATGTGGGATGTGTAGTACAATGAGTCCGCTGTGCACAGCCGTGGCGCATTTGTGCATGCGCTGTTAGCTCGCGGTGCACCTTTGTGGGATTGTGTATATATGGGCATCGAGCCTGCGGTGCACAGTTGTTCACACGTGGGCTTGTGCAGTAAGCGTGCGATGCACAGCTCTTCTCATCAGGTCATATCCAGTAAACCTGTGGTGTACGGCGGAACACATGTGTGCATGTGCAGTACGCCCCTTCACATGGGTCTCCCCATCCCTCTCCCACAGCGAGCAGCTCGCCTACTCGTCTCATCTGCCCCCGCCCGTGCCGGTTACATTTCCCCCAGACTGGCTGGTCGAGGAGCTTCTTTTGCCTGATCAGTCAGGCTGCGAGCACATTCCTTGCCGTGCAGTGGCAGGCTGGAGCTGTCTGCCCGCTCTCCTGCATGCTCACTCTCAGCTGCTGTCCATGACACCGTGCTGCCCTCGGCATGCTTTCCACACGGCGACGATCGCCAAGAGTTAGGGAAAGGCAGGATTATCCGTACAGTCGTAGAGAGGGGGACCACACGAGCCACTGTGACGTGTCTAGGTGTGATGGTAGCAGGTGGCGCCATTTCAGTTTGTTTACCTGTGTCATGCACACTCCGGACCGTGTGTAGGGGAGCTCTCGCAATAGCTTGCCCTCGTTGCTATGGCACGCGAGCTTCCTTCGAGAAGACTGGGTTAACCCAAAGGCGCTGTTCAGTGTTTAAATGAAGCAGGCACTTCTGGCCTGAAACCGGGTTATTTAAATGGCAGCGGTGTCTCTCGTGGTGCGGTGTGCAACCAGCCTCGGACCAGCCCCACTGGAAAAGGTCGATGTGTGCATTTTTTGTGCCGACATTGGCTAGCTTTGTGTCCACGGTGTGTCGGATTATCATGGCACTGTTAAAATTTCCTCACTTTCTTTGCACTTCACTGCTACCTTCATTTACAAGTAATTACAGAAATCAGTAGGCTTCAAGGGTGGAACTATTTCAAACGCTGCACAGCTCTACAAGTAAATCTGAAACCGGGAACTTCACTACACACCACATACACTCCATAACACATGGATAAAAGACATTGTCATTTACAACGCCATTTACAACATAAGCAAATGCGAGACGTATTGCATTTCCAATGCTTGTTCTGGGGTGCAGTGGCCCAAACCACTCAGTGGCACAGGTCTCATGAGATCAAAGACAACAAATATTACACAGACAGTTCTCAGGGGTGCAGATGACCCAGGATTAATGGAGATGTACTCTAGTCCTAGTTTTTACCAAGGGGTTCCTGAGAGCTAAAGCAGTTGAATGACATCAGTGTGTCCTGCTGCATTAGGTGGCTGCTTGCAGGAAAGAGCTTTTCGAAGCTTTGCATGCCCAAAAGAAGATGGATAACTCCAGTTACCACTTTTTATTCAGCCTGGTGATTACATTGACTAAGCTGGATTGTGCAGGTCTCCTAATTTGTTTTAATGGTCATTTATAATGTCACACACTAAACTCAGTCAGAGAAGCAAACTGAAACCTATTGTAGAAGACCAAAGAATGTTTTCTTCAGTTTCTTACTCCCATGACTCTCACAGCAGTATTAATGTCTGGCCCAAACCAATGGGCGGGCTTACTGAAAATTCAGTCACAGAGCTTCTTGCATACTTTCATTTGCAACAGCCTCTCCTATATGTCCTCCATTTACTTTGTCTCCAAGGGACTCTGGTTATTACTCAGTTTTTTTTCCAAAAGAGCAGATCATTTGGTTGGGGACAGGATTGAATGTGCAAGATTTTACTAACCACTTTAGTATTTAAATGTGAGGCATTTTATAAACATGCTGTATTAAAATTTAAGACGGTGTTGAATTGCCTGGATTTGTTTGTGTCCTGTGTTCCTAGCTTCTATTCAAGTTCTGATATGTCACTCTGGATTACTAAATTCATTGCTTCGTGCGTCACATTAGTAAAGACGTGAGTAGCTCGGCACCCTCTTTTTGTTTGAACAGCTTTCTAATTTTAGAACGACTTACTTAACAAATATATTAAATATTCAGCATTGGCAATGCAAGTAGGACTGGCTAATAACTAAAAGCTCCTTTTCAGTCACTGGTGATGTTGGTCCCTCAATTACTGAACGTGCATGCTTTCTGGCTCGTACTGGCACTCATTCATCCACCAACTGACTCATTCTTGTATTCACCCACTCTAAAAAAAAATGTGCTCACACAAATGAAAAGTAAAGTAGAAAAACATGACAGGCGTATACTTGCAATGAAAGATAAGTAAAACATTAATCATAGATATCTGTGGCTGTTTTGGAATGGTATTGTGCATAGTTAAGACCTTTTTGACTAATAAAACCTCCCCCGTTTATCTATTGCTAGGATCCTGGTTTACAGACCCCCTGATACTCCATCCTGCCATCTGCTAGAGTTATGCGACATTGCGGATCTGTCACTGAGGCACGCCAATTTTATAGTCCTTGGCGATGCCAATGGACAATGGCAATTGCTCAATGGCCACGCAGTTGGCAGACACGCTGGAGGGTTTAAACCTGACACAAAAGGTGTGTGCCCCTACCCATATAGCAGGCCATATGTTGGATCTTATTTTTACTAATGATTCCAACCTGAAAGTAGAGGCTCCACTACCTCTGACCTGGTCTGATCATCTGCTAGTTCCTTTCAGTTTTGTAGGCAAATCCTCGGGTAGTAGTGCCAGGCCAATACACGAGGAAAGGAGAAACTGGAGGAAAGTCTCCCCAGAAACTTTGGGGCCCTGGTTACAAAACGCACCCCCTCAGCTGACGGGTGACCCAAGCAGTGATGTATCCAGTTTCAACGGCTGGGTCACCTCTGCCCTAGACAGTGGCCCCTCTTAGAACAACTAAATCTGCTAGGAAAAAACCCTCTGCCCCTTGGTTTTCCTTGGAACTACAAGCTGGAAAAAGTTTATGCAAGAAATTGGAACGTGCCTGGCGTAAATCCTATAATCCAGCGGCTAAATGCTCTTATAAAGCGGCTCTAAAAAAAAATCACGGGTTGAAGCGCAACACCATTAGGGACTTCTATGCTAACCAAATTAAATTGTCTGATAACTCAGCCAAAAGTTTTTAAAATTGTCCAATGATTTATCAAGCTGAAGGCTCTTGACAGTACGGTGTCCCCATCAGCCACCCTCTGCGAGGACTTATCAGACTTTTTTCAGGAGAAAATACAATTAGTTTATTCCTCCTTTCCACCGGCTATGCCCTCTTCTATGTTAAATCCCACCTCGGACCCCATTGGCACCTGATTCGAATTTCGCCCGCTTCTCCTGGAGGCATCTCTCATAAAACTGTACAAGTGTAAATCTGATTCTCCTGGTGACCCCTGCCTGGCTCAGTTCTTCAAATTACTTGCCCCTTGGCTCAATACGCTGCTGAACCCGATTTGGAACTCCTCTGACAACTGGTATCTATCCCGCCGACTGGAAACAAGCCTATTTACTGCCTATTCTCAAGAAACCTGACGCTGATCCAGCAGAGCACAAGAATTTTAGGCCTATCTCCCTTCTACCAGCGCCAGCTAAAATTCTTGAGAGAGAAGTTCAGAAGCAACTGTCCAATTTCCTTGAATCTAACAAGTGTCTCTATGACTCCCAATCTAGTTTTAGATCGGGCTACAGCACGGAGGTAGCTCTTTTGGAAGTTGCTGAAACAGTACGTGAAGCCTTAGACCAGGGCAGCTCTGCAATGCTTGTGCTGTTGGATCTCTCCGCAGCATTCGACAGTGTCACATCGGATTCTGTTGGAGAGACTTAAGCACTTGGGAGTGAGGGGAACTACGCTGGCCTGGTTCCACTCGTTTTTAGAGCACCGCTCTCAGCAGGTATTTCTTTGCCCCTACATGTCCTCACAGAAACCCCTTGTCAGACCCCCCAGGATATTGCAGCATGGATTAGCAAATTTAGCTGCACAAATATGGAAATTTAGCGGCACAAATATGGAAATTTAGCGGCATTTTTGCGGCACTTTATTTTACTCATAATCATTCATTTTCAGATTTAAAACAATGGAAACTGTTTTAGCAGAGTATTCCACTTTGAAATAGGCCCTGATGTGATGTAATTTCCTGTGATGTCCCTTCCAGTACCCCGAGCATTTTAGTGACTTGACGCCCATGCTCTAGTTGGCCATGTTACCCCCTCACCTTCCATGTCCAATGTGCCTGTATTTAAAATATATCTTGATGCGTTGAGACAACCCATACTTTCATATATTAAAGCAACTTCTGAATTTGAAAGGTTTATTAAAAAGGGCTTTCTATTTTAGCTTTTACGTATATTGCTAGCAAGAAATAAATATACTTGGAAAAAATAAAACAGCCTATTTCCGTGATTTATTGCAGTACAACTTTGCTATAACATGAAGTTTGAGTATATGGGCTGACGTTGAATGTTTGCTTGGCCCATGTTAGCAGCTCATAAATCTCTTGAGTTCATCTTATAACTGCTGTAGAAGTTTAGTGATGCATGGATTGATGGTGTAAGTGTTATCTCCCTGCTTAGGAATGAGAGATCGGCTGCTGGCACCTACAATGTTTATTATGTGTCTCCCACAATGTTTATTATGTCTCGGTGACTCCACCACCTGCTCTCTTCCTTTCTCTTCAGGAAGGTTACCTTGCTTCAGCACCCCTGAACCCCCTTCGAATGCCCGTGATACTGTGCTTGGATAGTGTGCGCAGCCGCACTCGCTAGCGGGGATAAATATTTCCCAGACAGAATGCTTTTAAAGACTCTTTAGTACAGGATTCAAATTTCCGAATTAAACAGCATCCAGAATAAGGCAGAAGGAGAGACGTATAACAACTTAGTAAATACACCAATATTCCAATAATAAGACCTTTTTTGCACAATTTTAAACACTGGGAAGATTTACAACAAAGGGAGTAGTCCTTTTCACTTTGTCACACACTTTAACTCATTTGTGACACTTCTCCACATCTAATAAGGTTCTTAAATTGACACATAGCATAATACAGACTATAGATTACTTTAGGGGTCTCTATTATGTTTATGATCTGGAACACAAATGTAAATATCAATTTTGGCACAAAGGTGAGCTGAGGCGGTCACTAATTTTAATTAATATAGGAATTATTGTGCTTTTGGTGATGGAAGTATCAACAGTATGCATATGCTCATTCAAAAGTCAACACAGAATTTACTGTACAACTCGTATGTATTTTTCTTAGCCCTGAAAAACGTCAATTATCATAGAAATGTAAAAACCTTTTCCCTGCATTCCTTCATTTTCGCGGGCACTTATGTAAAAATCGCGGCATTTTTACAAAAGTGCCGATTTCACGGCAAACCGCGAAATCCTGGAGGGTCTGCCTTGTGTGTGGTGTTCCTCTGGGCTCGGCTTTGAGCCCTCTACTATTCAATGTCTATTTAATCCCCCTCGTGACTGTGGTGGAGCAATGGGGAGTGAAAGTAGTATCATACGCTGATGATACTCAGCTGGTGTTCTCTTTCAGAGAACACTCCGAGGCTGACTTTGCCAACTTCAAGCAATGCCTGAACAACATCTCGGCTTGGATGACGGAAAGTTGCTTGAAATTAAACCACGAGAAAACGGAGGTCCTATTCTTTAATCAATTCTCTCCACTGCTACCTGAGCTCTGGTGGCTGTCAGAGCTAAACCCCCTGCCGATTCCAGTATATACAGCTAGAAATCTGGAGTTTAAATTTGATACGGACCTCTCCTGCAAGGCCCAGATTTGCCAAGTCTCCTTGTCTTGCTTCTGGAAGCTGAGAGCCCTGCGACGATTCCTTCATCTTCTGCCTATTGACTGCAGGAAGACAGTGGTCCATGCATTGGTCACGTCCCAGCTAGACTACACCAATAGCCTCTATATTGGATTACCAGCGTATCTGATCCGCAGGCTGCAAATAATTCAAAATGCTGCGGCCAGACTTATTAGGAAAGAGCCGTTCCGCAACCACATTTTTCTCTCCCCCCCTCCTCCCCCCCCACCCCCCCTCCCCACTGGCTGCCTGTCAAAAGGAGGATTGAGTATAAGGCACTCACCATCGCCTACAAAGCCACCAGAGATTGGGGCCCGGGCTTCTTGAAACAGAGACATCAAGACAGGGTTCTGAGATCTAATCACCTGAAACTGCTCAGGATTCCTCGCTTCTGAGGCCAGGATAGGCGGTCGAGCTTTCTCGGTGAGAACGTAGTCACTCTGGAAATCCATGCCTGTCCATCTTCGTATGATAGCCAGAATTGGCATTTAGGAAAGCGCTGAAAACCTGGCTCTTTAGCCTCCAGTAGTTCTCCCCCCTTTTTTCCTCCTTGTGAATCTGCATTTAGCGCCGGGACACCTCTGTTGGAGGTAGCCGTGCGCTCTATGAATGTCAGTTGTTGTTTGTTCTAATTTTTCACAATAAACATAAAGTAACTAGCATCTATCATAACTTTCCAAAATGAGCCAATCCAGTTTTAACCTTTATCTCCATAACCAACTCAGGCGTGCTGTTTTGAACGAAAGCTTTCCCACAAGGCAGCCACCAGGCATACAATCCTAAAATTACTGGTGTGTAAAGTTGGCAAAACAATATTGAACCCCCAACTAGGACAGCCTAAGGATTCTCACAATGCACATCTTGTACCACTTTTGTCAGGGGGCAACCAATGTCCAAATCATTGCATATTATAGCAGTCTGTGAGCTTCCATATAATCTTTTACACAGTGCGATAATCCACCTGTAAAGAACCATTTTCTTTAACATATGCTTTTCAAGTTAAATACCTTGTGCTTGCTGGCGTTGTCATAACTTTTCATACTAAACAGATCAGACTTTTGGCACATGACCTAAATTTACCTAATGAACCAACAGGCCTATACCCTTTATTGTTGGATTGTCCCATGCCCAAGCCTACTATATTGAGCATAAGATTCCCCACAAGGCAGGTACTCGGTCATGTAGCTACGAATAAGTTTAAAATTACATTTGACAAATCAAATGTTGCCACCCTTCATGAGGTTGCCTAGAATGATTCTTGCAGTGCTGCAAGGGTTTATCAGAGTATTAACACCACTTGCCCAATACAGTAATCGGTGAGATTTCATGTAATGAAATACCTGTCTACAGGCTAGCACAGCGTAAAAACAAGCAGTCCCATGAGGTGTATTGTATTTAGCATATGCCTTTCAAAGTAAATAAATAAGCGGCTCATTGCCTTTATCATAAAATTTCATAAAACAGATCAGCCTTGATAACTGACTTGTTCCGAGAACCAACCCAGACATACTGTATCAAGCATGATCCTTATCAGAAGGCAAAAGTCCAATACAGGCACTCTTTATGGTCTGGCTTGACAGGATAGCGGTCACCAGATAATTGTGAGCATCATTTGAGAGGGGTGTTGGCTCCGCCCACATGTTGGGAGCCAGGAGTAATATTTTATTGGGCAGAAGTTGTGCTTCCCCATGAAAAGTACTTGCCCTCCACACAGATGTGATCATTTTATTGATCCAACTGCCTGAGTTTGAACTTTCAGGGGCACATACCTGATACTGTAATTCATTAAAGTGCTGTAGAAAACTAGATAATTTATGTTTCTATCTAGCAGCAGCACAGATGGAGGAGGAGAGTCATTAACCTGCATGGCTGTTTGGGTCTAGTTTAACCGTGCGCCTGTCACCCGACCTTTTAACCTACACCAATATTATTTTACAGTTCTTTGCTTCCACACAAATGCATTTCCAGGCTATTATACTGGTAATGCTTCACATTACCATACGACAGTCCTTTAAAGCCAGATCTGTTGGCATTGCCAATGCTTGTTTTAAGTCTGGTGTTGGCTAAGCCTGGGCGGAGCTCGCGGAGTTTCACTCCGTGGAATTCCGTGGAGTTACCAAAAAACTCCGCAAAATTCTGCAGAGTTCTGTGGGAGGGCGGAGTAAGAAATTTGAATGTGCTGCTATATAACAGATTCTTGAATACGACATGCATCTACAAAGAACCTCGCATTAATACATTTCATCACTAGAGGGCACTGCACACTTACAAATACAGTGAACATACGTGTGAGCAGTATTTTCCTGGGGGGGGGGGGGGTTGTCTTTAGAACATTGACCCTAACCAGTAAGGGTGCAACGCAGGTCCCCTAGAAGTGAAAATCGAAGACGTTTTTTTTCCAGAATAAAATTAATGAGGCACTATTTAAGAACGGACTCACTTAAACAGTGACATTTGGTCATTCTTCGCACGGGCTGCCCCAGTACCCCTTCCTACCTGTGTGCACTCAGTCAGTAGTACGCCTTCAGTTGCGAGAACCGAGAACTTGCCATAGACCTTTCCGCAGCAGTGCCTTTTGTTGGTCCTGCCCTGCGGGTATGGGGTGGGAAGTGGCGGTAAACTGTCCTTGCTATGGCGGGTGCCTAGGGCAAGGGGCTGGGAGCAGGGCTGCTTCGGTCCTCTTGCTCTGGTGGCAGTGGGCTGGGGGCGACGGGCAGAGTATTCGAGTGCTGCTGGATACTTGTTGAGGTCGAGCAGGCTCCGGGCGATGGCCAGCAGAGCACAGTAGTCCTTCCACATTTCCTGAGTCCGGCTCTTTGCCAAGCTCTGGTCACGGCCTGCGACTTCGGGCACAGCAGGTCCGTTTCCTCTGGTGCTGTGGCACCTTTCTGGCTCAGCACCGCCGGCAGCAGTGGCGCATGGCTCTCTGGTTTGTGGCATCAGCACAGACGGACGGTGGGAGTTGTTGGACATCAGACAAGAGTTGAACTCCCCTCTACCAGGGGGCACAGAAGGACCGTACCAGTCAGGAACAAAGGCAGCAGAAAAACCCCAGTCACTGTGAAAGAAATAGAAGAAAGACTAACCCGGCTAACTCCCATGGCCCCCTCGTCTCACATAGATTCAATGTCACGCTGCATCAGAGCAGACATATGGAGCGCGTTTAATGAGCTTTCTTTGTCACACTCACAACCACTCAACTTTTAGGCTGCATTTTCTTTTTAATATTTTGAATTCTATTATTAATAGAGAGCACGCACACATCAGTTCCCATTGTTGTACCCACCGTGCACACTCTGTAAAAAAAAAAAAAAAAAAAAAAAAATGCACGTAACATGTACATACAGAGGAATGGCTGCTACAATGATAGGACCCCTCTTCCTGCAGCCAGCATGGCCACCGCAAGTGCACAACACACTCCTTGTGAGCGCTCTTACTGGATTCAGCAGCAGCTGCATCAGCAGTGACATCTTGGCCCTTTAAATCCAAATCGACTCGGATAAGACCGGCTACCTTTCAGCACGCACCTTCACCTGCTTGCCTGCGCTGTATGCCTATACGGCTCAGTTTAACAGTAATACTGGCCAGATCAAGGGCAGGCTAATTAAGCATTGAGCGGCAGCCTCCAGCAGCGCTGCACACCGGTAAAGTCCGCTCTGCCTGAGGTCCAGGGAGTTGTTTTTTTATGCCAAATCCGCGCTCGAAGTGAGGAGTCGAAAAAAACCCTCCACAAATTCCGCCGGAGCGGAGTCCACCGCCCACACTTAGGGGCCGATTCCGATCTCGGCCGGTAGGGCTCCGAATCGGATTCGGCTTAACCGGATCCGATTCGGAGCCCTATTTCCCGACCGATTCGTACGCGCGTCCGGGCGAGCGAGTACGATGCGTATTCGCCGACCGACTCGTCCGGGCGTCCCGACCGCTCCGACCGACTCGATCCTGGGTCGCACCGACCGACTCGCACGGACACGACTCGCACCGCGCTATGGAGACGTTCCCCGGCCGGGTAAGTACGATGCGCGCCGCGAGCAGTCCGACCGAGCCGCGCACTCCGGCTCGAAAGAGCTGTCGGAGCAGTACTTTGGGGGTCCGTGTCGGACCCCTCTGTACGCGTAGCCGCGCGAGTCGCACACAGGGGGGGACCCATAGGTCCCCCCTACCTGTGCGTGTACGGCGCGAATCGCTTCGCCGCGTACACGCTGTAGGGGGCGCACTTGTCCGCATCGCACCCATTGAGTCAATGGGAGCCCGCGTACGCGTTGTACGACAGGCTCCCATTGACTTCAATGGGAGTCCGACCGACTCGAGTCCGATGGCATACATGCGCATCGTACTCGTTCGGACTGCACGGGTCCGATTCGGTCGGAAATCTCTCCGGGTCCGGCTCGGTCGGAGAGATTTCCGGCCCGAATCGGAATCGGCCCCTTAGTGTTAACCAAGATCTTTTGATTTTACTTAAATTAATTTCCTTCATATTTCATTCATTTGTCTGTCACTCACATTTTTAATCTGCCTTCTACAGTATGTGGCAGTGGGTCAGCCCATTTCAGCCATTACTTAAATTCAGTGAGTGATACCATTCCACTCATTCACAAGGAACACATCCACACACAAAGTAGTCCCTTCAGTGCCCCATACTACTGTGGCAATGTGTGCTTTTCAGTAGCAAAAATACTTTTGCTTTTAGCCAAATGTGACTGATACAGCAACAGGTGAAAGTGGATCTTAATATTAGATAGGCAGCACACCTGTTCATGAATCCTATATATAAAGTAATAATAAACATGTAACATGCATTGGCGAAGCCAAAATTGTCTGCCTGTTTTGTTTTATCACAGTATATTTTCTTTAAGATATTTTAACCGGCGTTTGTTTGTTTTTTTCCTAATTCTTGTGTGCGGTATAAAGAATCATTTTTCCCCTTCCAAAAATTGTATCCCGTTGATGGTAATTGTAAACATGCTAAATTTTGGGAAGTTTTCAGGGCGGTTAATGGCAGTCCATAGAAGTAGATGAGAAGAATATGTTGAATATCAATATTTCCAAAAACAGTATTTTCTAGAGAAGGCATAATCACCACAGCCAGGTGGCCTCTTGATGAACAAACTTTAGAAGTAGTTGCCCAGTATAGTTATCAGGGTGTGACTTTTTTTTTCTTCTACTGACTTGGACAACCCACAGGCAGAAAGACAATCATGGCCAGTAAAATAACAAAATATCTTCTAGCAATTTTAGCTTTGTGGACTAGGTAGAAAGTAGTAGCACTGAAGTTGTGCATTGTGAAAATTCCATCCCTATTGCACTATGGTTTAGAATGTCATTCCGTAAACTCCTCTCCCTTGAATTGACTGAAGTAAAAATTTGACGTTCATTGGTCAGTACAGCTGGGAATGGCGATTATCCAGTGCCCATCTTTGGAATTGGATTTTCAAATATTCAAAGATGTCCGTCCGTGTGCTTGCATGGATGCATGTGACTGCCATCTTTTGAATTATTTTGTAAGATTTTATTACAGAAATACTCGTAAAAATAAATGGGCACGCACATGCTTCTGCTCAAGGGGTTGGTCGTATGAAAATGTATGTAATGTTTCATAAAAATATTTACATAGTAAAAAGCATAGACAAAGCCAGTAAATCCACAGCTATTGACAGACCTATTTGCTTTGCCATTGCCTGTCTATTACAATGTGCAGAACCTCTGTGGAAGTCCTTGTTAATAAAGGAATTGATTGATAATGGGCAACAATTTTATCTTCTGTTTAGTGTATCTAAAGCACTTTATTTCATCAAAGTTTGACCATAGTTCCACACTGTTATAAATATATAATTGCAGAGCATTTCATTGTATTTGCACCTAATGCTGTACCTAACGTTGGCTCAGCCAATCCATTACAAATCAGAATTCAAAAACAAGCATTTGAAATGCTATGGGTCTCGCCTTTGGGACCCTATACGTTTTTAGCTATGAATCACATTATCCTGGGCAAAGCGATTCTGGAATTTTATTGACCCCTGCTGGTCGTATTCTATCAAGACAGTTAAATGGAGGCAGTTGCTAGAAAAAATAGTTCCTAAGCGGAAGCAGACAACTCCTGGGGCAATGCCCCAAAGCCCATACAAAGTACATACAACAGATCTTCCAGACAGCGCAAGTCTAGGCTCAACCTAATGAATAGCTATTGAAATTCGGCGATGCAGCGCAACCTCAAGGCATATGTAGCACTATATAATTGGAGCTAGTCGCCCTCTCCTTTGCAACAAAATTTACTGTGCCATTGATTTAAAATCTATTTTTATCTGCTTTTAATTCTTTCCTTTACACTAAACGTGACTCTAAAGCTCATCCTGTCTTTATCTTAACCATGACCCTTAATCCTAATTTTGGTTGTTTTATTTTCGGGAGGTGTAATTGCATCACGTTCACTTTCCAGTGAAGTTTGCTATGAGTTTTCTATGGAATAAATCAACTGCCCATCCCTCAAGTGCATACATTAACCAGGTGCAGGGCAATGTAAAACTGGACACCAGTCAGTGGTTGTTGAGTGACAAATGGGCCCAACACGTATTCTGTTCTAAAATGGTATCTAACCCTGAACCTTATTACCACCTGAGCACCATGAAGTATAAAATCAAAGATTTTTTTATTTTTTTTTAAAAGCCAGAGCTTATCCAAAAATGGAAGAAAATAAGCAACTGTTCACTGAGGACATTTTTAAATTTTACTGCAGAAGAGTCCTCCCTGCAATTCTTGCCATAAACTCAGCTGAGCCCCTTAAATCTGCACTAAGATATGCGATTTAGTGTGGACTTCACTAAAGAAAGTTACTTTGTACAAGATTAGTAGCATCAATTTGTTACTCAGTTGTGTATCTTTGTGTTTTTTCTCCCCAGCACGTACCTGGAAGATCCTAACCTTTGTGGTTGCTCTCCCTGGTGTTGCTGTCTGCATGCTGAATGTCTACTTAAAGATGCAGCATCACTCGCACGAGAGACCAGAATTTGTCCCCTACAGTCACCTCCGCATTAGATCAAAGGTAAGGCCACTGGGTATGTTGCAGCTGCGTACAGTCTACTTTTGTGGAACTTGCCAAGTCCAGAATTAAAGGTTGCATATCAAATGTGCTGCAGATTTGTATACAGCTTTCTTACAGGGTATTGTGCAGAGTTGGACTTCTGTTTGTATTTATTTTTGTGGTACAGTCCCTGTCTGGAGCAATAGTAACTTAATTTTTTCTTTGTAATACCTGCTGTCACGGCAGGGGTGTGGAATTTAATAAAATATCTACTTGTCCATGGGCCAAGTTGCTTTATAAATCTACTTGTCCTGTAACAAAATCCACTTGTCCCTTTGCCATGTAGTGCAGCGACAAATTATGGCAGCAATCTCATTCGATCAGAGCTCTGATATAGCCTCTCTGAATATGCCAGGGCTCATACCATAGTAGTGTTTGCAATCCCCTTGTGTTGCCACGTTTCTGCAGATCTACTTACTGGGGCTGAAGGTAGTGGTAAGCAATAGTTCCAGGGTTAGAATGCCCTTTTGAGTCTGTGCAAACCTACTAACTTGCATCTTTTTAAGGGTTTTCAACAACTCTTCTCTAATCTTTTCCCATACTGAGAAATGTTGGAAATTTACTCCTGACAATGGCAGACGTAAACCTTCTTCCAGAGTTGGGGGGAAAAAGTGGTTGAAAGAAAGTGAACTTGCAAACACTCAGATTTTTACATGAGCAAATCTACACATGCGAATTTGCTCATGCTAAAATGCAGTTCACAAATATTTTCTAGGAGTACTATTTCTTGTACTACTTCTGTAAATTCTTGGGAATTCACGAAAGCCGTATAGCTGCACTTAATGCAAGGACATATACTATGAGCGCACTTTTGAGACTTTCTTTAATAATTGGGCCCCTAATTTGGTCTGGCGTTGACAATGACCTTCTGCGTGTATTAAAATTCTGTCTCTCGCTGTATCGGCTGGCTTCACTGTGAGTGACAGCATTCTGCTCTTTCACCAGGAGCATATCAGCACACAAAGTAGTTTTGTTCAGTGCCAGTAACTACTGTGGCAGTGTGTGCTGTTTGAGACCAAAACATTTTCTGCTTTGCCTATGTTTGTTATAATGGTGAGGGCCCGGCAGCTCCCACACCAATAAGGTTTTACAAAAACCATGCCAAAACAATCCACACATTGACAAAACTAAAAAGCTGACCACCAATTTCAGACCTAGTGGCTTTGCCGATGCTTGTTTATTTTTTTCTTAAAATCTTATTGAAACTGGTTACACTGATTTTTCCATTATGAATATCTTTGGGAAATACTAGCATGCATCAACACGTTACTAAATGATGCTACAAAGAAATGGTACCTGAAATTTTACAGTAATTTAGCGATTTTTTGTTTTTTGTTTTTCCTGCTTTCATTTTTTTTATGTACATTTTATTTTGAAATCAAAGAATCATCTATCTTGCTTTCAAGCTTCTGCAAATATTTGCATCAAATCGGAGAGCATTTTGGGAGCATTATACATAGCCTCATATTGCTAAACTTTGAAAACGTGTGTACACATTTTTATACTGGAACCACTGTCAATAGTTCAGTCAGAGCTTACAACATTTACTTAGATGCTCACCCTAATAATAAAGGCTTTCAATTTCAATTAATAAAACATAAATACAAATTTGAACAGCATTAACATATGGACAAAAATATTACCTTAACTGCGGACAGTGCCCTTCCCTGATCCATAATGTGGTACTGCAAATTGGCAGCCAAGGGGTTTGTGCTGCAGGGGGTTGGGCCTGCTTGTCCCAAGGACAAAATGCACATGAAAACTTGTTGCCCGTGACCCCAAACAATATGTCCTGGGCGTTGGGCTATAGGAATTCCACATCCCTGCTGTCACTTGTTACATAGTGTTGTGAAATATGATTTGCGATTTTCCATTTTAATTAGTGGTATTTTTTCCATTACTGTAGGTTTAAAATACAAAGGTTGTTTAACACTTGAGACTTGGAGCTTTTGTGCTAGTCAGTTCCCTGGATGGGGGGGGTGGGGGGGGGGGTGTGTAAGAGGATAGAGTTAAACTAAAAGAACAAGTTACTTATCTTTGGTAACACTCCAGAATCTGTCTTATAACCCGGTAACCCTCTTTGCAGCATGCAGACGTTCCTCACAAGCTACTGCCGCTGCCGAGGCATTATCATTTGTAGCCTCCGCTCCAGCTGTAACAACTGCCAAACGACCACCTCTCCCTCTGCGCTGAGTGAATGAATGACCACAGAGGAGCCATTGCAGGAGCTGTCTTCAGCCGGCTGAAGACAAAGCAGTAAGGACCAGTCTGGCACCTCGCCGCCCTGATCTACAAGAGATGGTTACAGTGTATCCTAGTATATCTGCACCACATCAAATAGAAGAAACACTCCGCTGGATATAAGGATGCTCGCTTCTGCCGGTGTGATACTAATGTTGAATGCTCCAGCAGTCACTGTTATGGGAAGGAGAGAATATGCCGAGTCGGGTCATATCAGGTAGGCAGTGCGCTCACCACAGCACAGTCAATCCGCCATCTTCCTTTTCCCCTCCAATCGTGGAAGGCAGTGTGCCTCCTCCTAGCGTGCAACGAACGAGGAGTATGCCGTCCCCGCAAGATCTATGGTAGACACTCTGCTGAGTGCAGTACAGGCAACAGATGAAGCAAGGGGAGCCGGGTCTGTATTGCCAGATGCTTAAGCCACGTACGATACGGCTCTTAATGAGGTTGGGATGGGGAGTAAAGCAAGGGATTCTTCCCACCCTCCTCCACCCCACCTCCATTTATCTTTAAATACAAACTTTAACTTAAACAATACCTTCAGCCCAGAATCACGCAAAGGTTTGGGGGATCTTATGACTCTCCGGGCAGTATACTCTCCGGGTGTCTTTCTCCTGCAGTAGTATTGGATGCCAACATTTTAATCAGACCGACCTATCGGATGCGAAAGGGCCCTCTCTGTCTACAATTCTTGCAGGTGGAGCGCTCGGAGGCACAGTAATATGTGCAACCTAGAGCGGATAGCATCGCACTACAGCAATCGCTATTGGAAAGTAACTAGCAAAGTTGCAGTGCTTTCTTCTGAAATGGTAGAGCTTCAACAGCGGTTAACTGGGGCTGAGGAAGTCTGCTCGGCTGCTGTGAAATCAATCGGAATACAGGAGAGTCAATTGATGTCTGTCCAAAGTAAAGTCGAAGACTTGGTAAACCGGCAACGTCGAAACAATTTAAAGGTCTTTGGAATACCTGAAGGGAAAGAGTGAGGGGATTCTAGAGCTTTCGTTGTTGGGCTCCTAGACTCCCTATCTCTACAAGGCAGCCATCCCAGTTAAACTTCTCGCATCCATGCCCTATGCTTGCATTTGTTGGCAATTTTCTTCTTAGGCAATTTTTTTTAAAGCCCATCTTTCAATTCCTATAGTAGTGGATTCTATGTCCATTTTTGTACCAGCAGATTTATGTAAGGCTACAATGGACAGGCACTGGCAACTACGTCAGTTAATAGACCCTCTGACGGCAGTCGGAGCACAACTCTTCCTACAGGAACCTGCACACCTCAAGGTCTTTAAAGATGGTCGGTCACAGTTTTATCATTCAGAGCTTGAGGCCTCACAGGCTCAGTCTGTGGTAACCTGTATCTCTGCTTTCCTAAAGGGGCTCAGCGCTTGGCCTATGTTGGTGAAGTAACTTGTTTTCTGTAACTGAATGCTCGTCCGTAACTAAGCTATGATTATTTTCGTTTTTCTCTTTCCTGTGTGTTTTGGTCTAGAACTATATTTGTGGGTGGGAGGGATAATAAAACTTTCTCACTCCCAGATGGACGGGGTCAGTAGTTCTGGTAGGTGCGCTCCCAAAGGGCTGTGACATCAACTGAAAGCCAAGAGGTGGATGATTCCTTTTTCCAGACGCAGAGGGATGGGTTAGGTTTAAGGGGGTTATTGGTGGGGGGGGGGGTCACAGAATAGGTGATCTTCTTTGTTTGGACAAATTAGTTGCTGGGAGAAGGTGGGTGGAGGGGGGTTAGAGGAGTCGGAATGATTTGAATTTGGTTCTTAAATATGGTCTAAAATTTGAGACAGAAGGTATTTTGAAAGTAGGGTCAGGGAGGGACTAGCAAAGTCAAGACCATACTATGTCTAGTTTGAAATAAATGTGCTGGAATGTTGCTGGACTTAATCAACCTAGAAAGCGTCAAGTAATCAGAGTACTTAACGTTTTTAAACCACTCATATTAGGAGTAACTGAAACACATCTGGCATATAAGGATCGGGGTATGCTTAAACAGTTGGGGTATGACTTCCTTATTAGTACATCCCAGACCGTGTCAATACAGGGGGTGGCTATAATGAAATCTAAAAATTTGGTAGTCAATATAGTGCAGATTCTAAGGGAAGGTGGGCCATAGTCCAGTTGATAACTCTTGGGCAGAAGTTCACCATTTGTGTGGTGTATGGCCCGAACCTGGACGATCCCGATATGTTTGACTACTTAAGTCTGGCATTATTGGATTAGTCTGGTGAGCTAATAGTCATGGGGCATTTCAATTGTATAATTGACTATGGCATTGACACCACAAATCGACAGGTGCACACAAGGTTGGTTAAAACACATGCTTCTATTTTGGAATTTATGCGATTGCACCGGTTAATGGATGTATGGAGAACATTATTCCCTCAGACACCAGGGTATACTTATTACTCTCCCCATAAGCAGTATTCACGAACCTACATGCTTTTTACTAAAGGCCAGTTTTTAGGGGGTGCATGTATAGAGGTATGTCCCAAGATTACATCAGATCATAACCCTATCATGCTGACAGTACAGGTCATGCTAGAAGGCAGGGCAAGTCATCGTTCATTTTCATTCCCTCGTTATCTTTTCACTAATCTGGAGTATCAGGTGTACCTCAGAGGCTTACTGGGAGAATTCTTATGAATCAATACAGGATCTGTGTCAGCAGCTGTTGTCTGGGACTGTATGAAGGCATATATTGGAGGGGGTTACACTTCTATTTTTGTTTAAAATAAACTGATCTATCTGTGAGGAAGCGGCCCAATGTCACCAAATCTATCTGGTGCTAGAACTACAGCATGCACAGGCAATACTCTCCAGAGACTCCAAGGAGCAGGCTACATACCTCAGGCTAATTGAAAAGACGCTTATGATCAATGGGGGGGCTAACAGAGAAGGTGGTTGCTCGTTATCAGAACAAAATGTTTCACTACGAATATGGTGAGAAAGTTAGCCGCTTTCTCGCACTTCCGATTTCTGATAAAAGATCTAGAGGCGATATAAAGCGCATCAAGGGCGATGCCTGGGTGGTCTATACACATCCTCAATCTATAGCTGAGCAGTTCACGTCTTTTCATCAAGAGGTCTATAGTAAACCAGATAGCCCTAATTTTTCCATCATGGATTATTTGCAGGTTAGTCGCCTACCTCTGCTCGATTCACAGCAGGAATTCGCACTTCAAGGGGACATCGTCCTCTTAGAGATGGAAGTAGCTATCGGTGCTCTACCCTCTGGGAAAGCTGCAGGGGAGGATGCAATTCTCCTGGAATTTTGCAAAGTATTTTGAGAGATTTCAGCACCAGAATTTGTCGATCTGTTTACATATATAAGGGGCGAGGTGCTGCCCCTGCTTCTTGGGGGATGACTAATATTGTAGTGTTTCCTTAAAAAGGATAAAGCACCTGAGGAAAGGGGTTCATATCGCCCCATATCAATGATATGCCTAGCCCAGCTCCCTTCTTGCACAATCTGGTGTCAGATCAACAGCATGGATTTGTCCCTGGTCAGGATACATACTCTGGCTCACATTAACACTGCAATAGCAGCGTTCGATGTAGCAGGGAAAACTAAAGACTGGATCGGTATGATAATGTTGGATGCCGAGAAGGCCTTTGACCGGGTTACCTGGGATTCTCTTAGGCTGACTATGGAAGCATTTGGGCTCGTAAGTCGGATTATAGCAATGGTTTAGACACTATAAGAAACCTGTGGCAAAGGTCTTGGGAGGCAATTCTTCTCCTCTAGTCTCAATACAAAGAGTTACTTGCCTGGGCTGTCCCCTCTTCCCCGCTGTTATTCGCCCTCTATATAGAGCCATATATGACACCCTTTTGCAGAATAAGGGCAGCCAGCCAGTCAAACTAAATGGTACTAAGCTGAAAATAACTGCTTATGCTCATGATATTGCAATCTTCGCCGCTAACCCACTGGCTACCTTGGCATTTATTTCAAAAGAGGCGGATCAATTTGGTCCCGTCTCGGGATATAAGCTTAATCTATCTAAAACACAGATTCTCAATTTTCACCCGCTATCAAGGGTCACTGACACGGCCACATACTTTGGTATTAGACTGAGTGGCTGTGTGGAGGATATTATCCTGCTTAACTATGAACCTCGCCTGAAAGCAGTAGTCGCTAAATTACTGCAATGGCATCTGCTTCCTTTTAGCATTTTGTAAAATCCTAATTGACCTACTGCCTACATTTATTTATTTATTTAATGCCATTCCTCTTCGGGTCCCATACACATTTTTCAAGTGCTGAGTGTGTTCGGTAGCTTTATATGGGGCTATAAGAGGGCTGGGCATGTGATCTGCTTTCTAAAACTTCCATATAGACCAGGGGGATTTAACCTTCCGGATTTTAAATTATATTATTGGGCATAGTTTGCTGGACGAATTCAGAGTTTACTGACTGGGAGTGAAATTGGGTGGCTTTACTCCGATATCGATTAGCACTGGGCCCTTATATTAGATATTCACTCCATAAGCTGACTGGTCCTAACTACCTTAAAAAGGTTAGGTTCAAGATAGTCAAGGATATAGCACGGATTTGGCAGGAAATTTGCGCAAAGTATTCTTTACCTGTATTTCACATCTATACTCCTTTATGGGGCAACCTACGTTCCCGGACATATTCCAGGATAATGTTAGGAAAACATAGGGACAATTGGAGGTATGTAATTTGGGACACTTTTATGACTATCAGGGGTTTCTGACTTTTGCTTCACCACAGGAAGCGTATGGGCTTCCTCAACGCTTCTTTTTTAAGTATCTAGAGGTGAGGGATTATCTACTGTACAGATGCAAGTTGAAGATCGACCAACAAACATCTGAAACTCTCACCTGTATATTCCAGACCTCGGTCAAAACTTCTATAAGCAAATTTTACCAGAGGTTTATCTCCTATGCTAAAGACGATAGCTCGCAGATAGATTTAAGGTGGAGTTTGATTCTTGCATCTGAAGCCACGGCTACAGAAGTGCTAGTCTCAAGTTACTAGCGAGTGAGGGTACCTATAAGGGATTTTCTAAAGCACACATAGTTTAAGCATTCAATATACAAATAATGATGACCAGCTTTATGCAATCGCTTGCATTAAATTATTTTAGAAAATCAATTCAACTCATTTATACTTGAACTAAACTGTTAGAAAAAGATCTTACACAGGTGTAAATGTTTAAAAGAATTGAGTTTACAATATCTTTCAAAGGGTACAAAAAAAAATACAAATGAAACTACACATAGCAACTGAGGTTTCCAGATCATTTGATGTTACAAACACCTTAGTCACTAGTGTGGACACCTCTTTACAAAAATATAACCGGAAAATGTGACTGGTTCAACAGATCCTTGAAAACAACAGTTCAACGTGAAAGTAGGTGCAATTGTCGACGTTATGGTCTATATTGTAGACATCCACTAGACCATCTTCGGGACATAAAATTCAAGTGTTGGATGACCCTTAACAGTTAGTGTCAACTGATTCAAGTCAGACGCTGACTGTTAACACAGCGGTACTTTCTGTGATGCCGGGCCCATCCAGTTTCTAGACACAAGCTAGTTCTGGGCACATCGGAGCCTAATAAAGAAACCGTCGGGCTCCGATTAAATCAGAGTTGCCTGCTTTTATTGTTGAAACAGTGGGTGCTATTTGATAGCCCTTTTCTCAATTTCGAATCTAAGTCTTGATGGACTTGACCATGACTTAAATAGAGTCCACACTAACTGTTAAGGGTCATCCAACACTTGAATTTTAGGTCTCATACATATTACAGCTCCACAGGGCAAGCTCTGTGCAATGATTACACATGCATCATTGACAGCCTGAGCAAGGCCAAGGATCGGGAACAACTACAGGGTCAAACTCGCTGTGTGAGCGCAACACTTGAGTTTAGCTTAATAGTGTTAATAATAATAAGTAAAATCTTAGTGGGGCTGTTAAGGTAGACTGAGGGGTACACTTGGACGCTAAAGGAGAACTTGATGTGGTGTCATACCTGCCATGATGCGTTCTCTTTGTTGAATATTCATTTACTATGCAGGAGCACCAGTGGTACAGACTTGCACCTTTACTGTACGTTTAAAAATGTTGCGTTGATCATTGTCTAGCAGATGCTTTTGGACCATTTTAGCACTGCAAAACCGCCAGTGCTCTAGAAAGCATTTCTTGTTCTACATTTACTCTGGCAGAAACAAGTTGCACCAAACCCTAATCTTTGGGATTTGAGAAGTGAGAATAGTGAACTTGTCAGTGTTTTTTTTTTTTTTTTTTGTCTTGTACACTTAGTGGGGTTTGTTAAGGAATGCTTGTCTAATCATTCCAGTTGATATAAATTAGGTTTTTGCTTAAGTAGAGTTTCTATGGAAGAATTGTGGACTGGGTACTTTATGAAACTCCCCTACTTCCCACTTTAAGGTTGTACCCATGAAGGTAACAAATAAAACCACCTGAAGTTTTAGTGCAATTTGTTGCCAGTCCTGTTGGATTTATTTTGTTTAATTTTTACTGTGGCATTTCTAGCTTGTTGTTATATTTATATGGTGCAGTCTGCTAATGGTATACTCTTGCCGGGCCAGTCTGGTTCACTATCTTCTTTCCCTGGTTTTGAGGGTTCCATTAGAGACCAGAGACTGCTGCCTGTGAGGTGCACAAAATACCAACCAAGACGAGGCTCTTTATCTTGAAAATGGTCACCCCTGTTGATGACTATTCTTTAGTTTGTCAGAAGGCGACATTGTTGGGTTTAACACTTTTCACATACGGGTGTAGGGTACCATGGTGTTGTATAATGTTTTGGGTAGCTGAATTGACACCATACAAGTAGTTGTACAGTTAGTAACTATGCTATTGTTTCTTTTCCTACTTAGCCATTCCCCTGGGGAGATGGGCAAAAATCCCTCTTTCACAACGCTCATGCCAATGCACTTCCTGATGGCTACGAGGAGGATGGACATGAACATTGAATGAGAACCCGTGGACCACAGCAGTACCTCGGACCCTCCCCTGGACCAGAAGCTCTGTTGGAGCTGTTCACTTGTGTATTTAAAGCTGCAAAATATGTTGACCTCTGTGCAAGGTGCAGTATCACGCAGCGGCACCAGAGTATGCACCATCAATAAAATATTCTATTCAGTCTATGTAATTTTTTACTTTTTTGAGCAAAGGAGCCTTTACTAGTTTAAGTGGAAAATGGTATGAGTAAAACATCCGATTCTAGATCATATATTTTTTTTTAATGGTTAATAGCAAGACTTATAGTTGAGATTATGCTTTTTAGTTCATGGAGAGAAGGCAACTTTCTAGTTTTCAATGAATTCTGTTTGCTAATTTTGTTATGCCCCTTCAACCACACGGATGCTAGTCTTCTGTCCCATCCTATTTAAATTTTATCTGCCCCAATTTAACCCCTTCGGTGCTCATGACGGAATGGTTCCGTCATGAGCATCAGTGCTCCTGTGCTCATGACGCAACCATTCCGTCATGAGGACAGGGGCACGAAATCCCTCTGCTGCAAACAGCAGAGCGATTTCCATTTTTTTGGGGGGCCTCTGGAGGTGGGGGAAGAGCTTCCCCCAACCTCCCGAGGCCCTTCCCTCATTTTCAATCTAATGACGATGGTGCGCTGTCATTAGATTGAAAACGAAACTGAAACTTAGTTTCAGTTTTAGTGTTTCAGTGCTCGTGGGGCTATCGCAGCCCCCCGAGCACCGAAACACTTGGGAGAGGTATCGTTGGAAAGGGGAGAATCTCACCTTTCCAATGGTACCCTTCCCTAATGGATCCCTGCTTGGGGATCACCCCAGGAGGGAGATCCCCATGCAGGGATCCACCCACTAGCACCAGGGAGGGGGGGATCGGCCCCTTAGGCAAGGGCCTTTGCTCCCCCCATATTTTTTTGGGCACAAGTCTTTCTGCCCCCCCTGGGGGGCAGAAAGCCCACTAGAAACCAGGGATTTTTTTTTTTATTGACGTTGGGGTGGGGGCTGCCCAAAAAGGGCAGGCCAATGCACCCCCACCCCCCCAAAATGCAAGTCTTTCTGCTCCCCCCAGAGAAGTCAGTCTTTCTGCTCCCAACGGGGACAGTAGCCCCCAATCTGTCCCCTGGCGGGGCAGAAAGCCCATTAGAAACCAGGGATGTTTTTTTCTTTTATTGATGTAGGGGTGGGGGCTGCCCAAGATAGGCAGGCCAATGCCCCCTCCCCCCCCCCCCCCAAAAATGCAAGTCTTTCTGCTCCCCCAGGGGCAGTTGGGGGCAATAGCCCCTGATCTGCCCCCAGGGGGGGCAGAAAGCCCACTAGGCACCAGGGATTTTTTTTTTTTATAATGTAGGGGTGGGGGCTACCCAGAATGGGCATGATAATGCCCTCACCCCAAAAACAATTACCAGTCTTTCTGCCCCTCCCCGGAGGCATATTGGGGCAATAGCCCCTTATCTGCCTCCCCCCGGGGGGGCAGAAAGCCCACTAGGCCTCAGGAAATATTTTTTTTTTAATTCGGGGTTGAGGTCAGCCCAGAAGGGGCATGCCAATGCCCACTCCTCCCGAAAAAAATGCCAGTCTTTCTGCCCCCCCCCCCCCCCCCGGGGGCAGATGGGGGCAGAAAGCCCACTAGGTGCCAGCGATTACGCTGGCTTTTTTTATGTGTGGGGATTGCCTTAGTGTCCAGAGTAAAATTATACCTCACTTGTGTGGGTGTCCAATGCAGAATTGGCTAAAAACTTATTTTTTTTTAAATGTAGCGCTTAGAATTCTGTGCTATACCCTTAATCCCTGTGTTTTGGGCTCTTCCCAGTCACAGGCCCTTGCCCCACCCACACAAGTGAGGTATCATTTTACTCGGGAGACTGAGGGGAATGCTGTGGGGTAGGACATTTGTGCCGGCACGGTGATTCCACCCAAAAATATGTGGAAATTTTTTTTTTTTCACCTAATTTGAGGTTTGCAGGGGATTCCGGGTAGGAAAATGTTGGGGGACCCACGCAAGCCTTACCTCGCTGGACTCCCCTGGGTGTCTAGTTTTCAGAAATGTGTGGTGTTGGTAAGTTTCCCAAGATGGCCGCCGTGCCCGGGGCCAAAAACCCAGGTGACTCCCCTTGCAAAACCAGGTTGGTTTGTTATAGGTAATTTTGATGTCTCCTCAATACGTTTTGGGCCCTTGCCTGTCGCTGGTACTTCCAGAATTGTAGAGCAGCTGTTATTACCTATTGACTTTCGATGCATTTCTGCCTTCCAAATTAAAGACTGTGTAAAAAATAAGTCATTTTGAAAAATGACCTATAATTCTCATGCTAGTATGGGTACTCCCAATTTCGGAAATTTGCCAATATCTGTTTCTAAACTCTATATTTTGTTCCAATTTTAGACATACATGGGTGTCTTTCATACCGATTTTTCCATGTATATATTTTCCCAAATTAATTGCTATATACCCGGTACATAATAAAAAAACCATTGCAAGACGCTGCTCAGTTATTGGCTCTGGGTTCGTCGGGTTCTTAGTGAACCTACAAGTGCTATATATCCCCACAACCAGAAAGGTCCAGCGGATGTAACGGTATATTGCTTTCAAACAGCTGTCACAATTAGAAGAAGTTACAGGTGAAAACGTTAGCACAAATGGCTAGTTTTTTTCAACTAATTTTCAATTTTTCCTATATTCAACTATTAGTTTCTATAAAGAAACCTTGAAGGATCGACACAAATGACCCCTTGCTGAATTCAGAATTTTTTGTATACTTTTCTAAAATGTATAGCTTTCCAGGATCCATTATTGCTTTCATACCCACTTCTACCATTAACTGGAAGAAGGTTGAAAGCACAGAAAATAGCAAAAATAGGCTATATCCCAGTAAAATGCAAAAACTGTGTAAACATTTTTGGTTTTCTGACAAAAGTAGCACTGTCCCTAAAAGCTGGGAAAATGGTGATTTCAGCCCCACAAACCCTTTGTTGATACCATTTGCAGGGAAAAACAGACTTTCATTTGCAGCACTTTTTTCCCCCAAAAAACAATTTAGCTGTATTTTGGCTAATTTCTGGGTCCCCTCTAGGAGAATCCACAAACCCTGGGTACCTTTAGAATCCCTATGATGTTGGAAGAAAAGGACGCAAATTTGGCGTGGATACCTTATGTGGTCAAAAAGTTACAGGGGCCGAAGCGCGAACTACCCCAAATAGCCAAAAAAAGGCTTAGCGCGTGCCGGGGGGGAGGAGGCCTAGCAGCGAAGGGGTTAAGGTTTTTGCAGCATTTTCACAAACTGAAGGCTTGGAGAATGCACGGAGATAAAGGTAACAGAAAAATCTGTGCCATGACCATTCTGATGTTTTTGAAAAATGTGTCTAATTAAAAACTATGCATACACGTGCTTGCTTCAGGGTTGTAAACCTTTCGAGTTCCTTCACTTTGGTAGAAACAAATCCATACCTTAAACTCTCACCTGTGAAGTACTGGGGGTGATGTCGTGGTGTCTTCTGCTTACTTTGGTTTGTGGGCAACAGCATCCCGATTCCGCAGACTGTCCTCGTCACTTAATCTTTAGAGTAGAGCACAAGAATCCTTCCTACAGTCTGGGTTTGGTGCACTAGTGCAGCTTTCTGTTCTCCCACCATAAGCCACATCCAGTAGCAGTACATATCTGCACGCATTAGTTTGTGTGAACTGCCTAGTCTATTGAATTCAAGAGTTACGTTGAAGGTACTTTTGTATTTGGTATCTTAACTAATGTGCCATATGCTTTTATGTATAAATTAAGATTTCCTGGAGAGGCCTGACTGATTTAATCAGATTAGGGTTTATTGTTAAAAATCGTACTGGAGTAGTGAGTCGTGCCCGCTTTTTTCCAGACTTCCTACAACACGCTTTATATTTTTGGTCCGTATTTAGAATCAATCTTTTTATTGAACAGGGACCACATTCGTTGTACACAGCCTACTGCCTACATCTCGAAGCCGGCAGGGCGGAATCAAGCACAATACACAGCGTGTAGGCACACAACCCGGAGGCCGGCTGCGGTTTTTGGTCCGTATTTAGAGCCGAACCAGTCAATCCTCATTCCGCCCTTTCTATACTTTTGTTGTGATAGCAGGAAACTGGTCCCTTGTTTTTACAAGAGAGAGTAAGGCTTAGACTAGAAGGGTTGATTACAACACATTCTGTTATTTTAAAAATAGTGTTTTAGTTGCCATATCTCATGCTGGAGTAGACAGGAAGACATGGCTTACTGATTATTATTTTTTTTGCTCAAAAGATAGGTTTGCTCCAGCATTCTTTTTAGCATACATTTTTCAGGAGGAGGAGTGACCTATATATGCTGGCAGAACACAAATACAAAAGGATATCAGTAAATTGTATATTTTTTTTTATAGTTACTTTTGTTGGCCGATCCAACTGCATCATGAAAGAAAGATGCATTTTCAGAGCCAAAGCTACACATTAGGCTCAGTCACTTTGGTGATGTTGAGAGATGGAATGAGGAAAAAGACCAGAAACTGAGCACAGGAATATGGGTACATTTTTGCTATAAAAGATTCAATGTGCTTATACACTGGAATATTAATGAAAAGACCAAGAAATGACTTGTTGGTCTACTTCAAGGACCTCAGAATGCTCGGTGTGACATGGTGGATAATATATGAGGGTGCTAGCTAGCACATCAATTGTTGCATCCGTTGTCTTCCTCTTTCTACAGAATGTCACTGTTCCAGAGGTTACCAGAACTAGTGCATTTAGAGTTTGTCTGCCTTTAAATTACAGAAGTCACTCATTCAAGTTCAGTAGTTAGAAATCACATGGCCAGGAAGGATATTTCTCTCCAAGAGGCATTTTGTGCTTTTTATCATCAATTAACATATATATTGGACATTTTGGATTAGAAGTCCACATTTATCAGGAGAAGAATATTAAACAATAAAACCTCAATTTCTATTCTAAATGCTTCACTAAGTTGAATTCTTGCACAAATTTGTAGGACCCTTGCCCCCCAAATCTACTAAATGCATAACTTAGGGGACTATCTAAGCTTATTCAGTGAATTCAGATTGTGATGTGCATCCCCTTGTCCATCACGCATCCAGCAGTTTAGTATTCAAAACTAAAATAATTTTATATGCGTTCAGAAAATGTGAGTGGCATGTTTTTTTCTTTTTGCGTAAATGAACCAGGATCAATAAAGATTATCACACTGTAGATCACAAAGTGCTCAGAGCCACCAGTAATTAATGAAACTGTTTCAATCCCAGAACAACTTGTAACGCATTACTTACAAAAATATCTTTCAAATCTTCAAAATGTTTTTCAAATATTTCATATACATAAATGAAGGCAAAATAATTGTGCTTATGTAACACTTTGGGCATCGAAGAGACTAGTAAGGGTGGTTGGTATGAATGGACCACTGATGGTACATTACAAAGATGAAACAGTAGCTGATTGAAAACCAGTATTTAATACATGATCTTGGTCCTATAAATTACAAATTCAAGATTTGATAAAAATGGCTACCAATGGAGGATTGATGCAGACTGTCCAGTATCTTGTAGTTGGAACACCACACACTATTCCTGGAACTTCACTTAATCAAGTTTTGCATTTTATTTCAAGCTTACTAAAGGATGCAACTCTTTTGTTTTACAGAAACTTGTGCTGATTCCATCTTTGCTCTCTTTACATGTGGCTTTTAACTTTTTTTCAAGTATACAAGTCATTAAACCTGTGAACATCTCATTGTGAATTGGAGCTACAATGGGATTTCATCTACATATATTGAACCAGTTTCACTTTTTTTATTTTGATACAAAAATTTTTTTTTACCCCATACAGTTGGTAGGTTAAGGCCAGCAATATGGGACCTGAACACATTTATATGCATTACTTGACTTTGAAGATGTCCTAGAAAATTCGGGAGTGGTCACATAGTGAAATTGTAAAATTATATCGATGAGCATTTGGAGAAGAATATCAATTAAATATTGACATTTTCCTAAATTTTTGAAAGCGTGCCATTACATGAAATTAATTAAAGGAGATGTGTATGTTTATCTTGGTACAAGCATTTATTTACAAGACAGCCAACTTATGACTGACTCTTTTTTTGTTATGAAAACTCCACAAAATATCTTGTTGGCTAATAGTTACCATCCTGAACGACTGTGGGAAATCTGCCTTGTGGTAATTAAATATCAAACTCTACAACCAAGGGCTTATAATGAAATTCTGTATTTGTAATTATAGTTAGGACTGCTTATTAAAGCAATGGAACACGTATTGGATTACTCAAGGAGTAGGCTCTACAACCATAATACATACAAAGGAAGAGATGTAAATTGTGATAAGGAAGATTTTATTGAGACGAATATGATTAAACGGGATTTTGGGTTATGCAAATTACAACACAAACCATCAAGAGTTTACACACTTAAAAGTAATTTGTGGGATTTCTATTATTGGAAGATATTGGCACACTAATCTTTCACTCATAATATTATGCACATCATGTTTATATTGTAATAAGCAGTCAAAGGATCCACGCACCATCATCAAATAGCTGGTCACGAAATAGAAGACTTTGGAATATGTGAATCAACAGCTGCTGTTTGTGGCATTAAATGCCCATGTGGCAAACTACCCAGAAAGGTAAAACAAAAATTCAGACCCTTAATCTGCAATTTTTTCTGGATATGTCGGATACAGGCTCATGTATCCCTGCAAGAGATACCAACATACAGTATGGTATCAAGGCTGAGACATGCAGATCCTCCATGGCATTATACCGCTAGTATTGTGGATTCATATATTTCATTCACAATTCCCATATCATTTGAAGATGTGTAATAGAGGTAGAAAAAGCAACCTGGCTACGTCCAGAACTGTAGCTCTATCCTTAGCTTTCCAATTGAACCAGCCCACTCACCATACATTAGCACAGCATCATGATCCGTGTTCTGCTACTTTTTGCGCTTGACACCAAAACACACCAATCTTGCAGCCAGACGCCTTAAGAAAAGATTTACAGGATATGTGACTTTACATGATGCCTCAATTACATGCTTTGCTTGGACTAGAAGCTCAACTTGGTCAATCTTGCCAGACGTAAGAGAATCCCACACAGCAATTCAACGCTCTTCCAAGCAAACACTCTCCATAGTGAAGCATGCTACCCATCTACTGCAGCAGCACCACCACCTCATTAAGGGTAGTAAATGCCATAAACAAGGCAATAAATGTTCCCTTTTCTCTCTTTTGTAATTGCATGCATAGAGCTTCCTGCCTTTGACAAGGCACTGAAGCACTTGTGTGGAGTAACCCGGTCCGCTACTTTCTAAGGACCTTGAAACATACCACCAGCACAGCGGAAGGCCTGCAGGGTAATAGAGCACCGAAGCAGTTCAGATCTGTAATCCGGCTTTACAAACCAATAGAACATTGGCTGTGCTCCTGGGTCGTGACATGTGCTTGCAGGAAACTGCTGTAAGACGGCACTCCCTTTGCAGCTATAAGTTGCAGCACCCAGCTCCGGATATTCATCCACTTGTTTGTTGTTGCATAAATGTATATATTTAAATTTTGTTGGCTGTATAATTCGGTAAAGCTGCAAAAGCTAGAAAAGAAGTGGCGTTAAGCAAATTGACATACTAGTAGCATTACAAAGGCATGCTTAATTTATTTTCTTTTTAAACTGTACAGAAGTTTAGTTCAAATATTACTCTAATAAATGTTAACTGAAGAATGAACACAGGTTGACCTGCTTCTGTGGCTTCAAACGGACTGGTCCTAAAAGAAAGGAAGAGATGTGCTGATTCTTGTACAGACTAGTCTTGTACACCACGCACACGTAGAAAACGTCTGAACTCCATAGGAAAGCTCCCTGGTTTAGGATCTTTTATCTCTAAGTATCCTTGATTGTATGCTGCAGTTCACCCCACTGCTATATATGGATGTATGATGTTACAACGCATGTACCATTACAACATAATTTACTATTCTAACACCGCTGGGTGCTTACCTCAGGGAAGGTGTTGGTCAGTGAGGCATATGTGTTGTAATGGCATGTGTTGTAATGGATGTTTCCCGCTATATATCATCGTAACGAGGATTTCATCATAATACTCTATTTGAAAAGATTTCTAATCGGGAGAATGATTCTACTTGGGTGCTTGATCGGAGGATGCTGAGGGGCGGCCCCTACTTCCTTTTGCTGAATCCCAAGGGACTTGATCTACAGCTGCTACAGGGGGGCAGACCCGTTCATATGCCTAGTCCTTGCATTGCCTTCCCGCCTGTCCGGGACCTACGGGCACTGCATCCCTGATGCCAGTGGGAGCTCCCTGAAACACAAGGATGTTACACTGCCGTTGGCCTGCCTGTTTTTCCCTCCTGCTGGCAATCGGTCGGGCTGCCCTAGTGTGCTGATGTCCTCTTTGTGGAATAATAATACTACTAATTCCACATTTGTAAAGCGTGAACTTATCACCCCAAAGGGTATCCAGGTGCTGCGAGATTGAGTGAGCTACTGCCCAGTCACATGATCCCAAGTCTGCTTGTTTTCCCTTATTCCTGAGGGCATTGCCATTGGCCTGCCTGTTTTTCCCTCCTGCTGGCAGTCAGTCCGCCTGCCTGCCCTAACTCCAGAGCCGATGAGAAGATACAAGTGTTGCGCCTCTGGCCTGCCCGCTTTGCCCTTCATGATATGTTTACACGAACAATGGTTCACAAAGAAATAAATCGTTTGGAGTTTCACCATCTGGGAAACCAAAATGCATATGCAAATCCTTTTATAGGCAATTAGTGTACACAAGGTCATGGACACATGTCTATAGCAAATACATTTATTGCACAAAATATCCTTGAATTATATATACTGGAATAAACAAGAACTAGTGCTCATGCTTTTCAGTGAAGAGAAGGTGCACAAGCCCCTCCTGCCAGTGTGCGTTTCTTTAGATTGTCACCTATGCCAGATAAACACTATTATATAGGCAAGTGACCTACGAGGTCCCCACGCATATTGTAAATACTACACAGGTCCTGTTCTATATTCTTATATCCTTTTTTTTCAAATTATTTATTTGGATTCAGAGCGGTCTTGCTCAGTCCTGTTGATGACCTCAGAATAACAGAGTTCAAAACTTCAACAACTAGACTTAAATATACTCATTTTATATTCTTAAAATCAACCAAGACAGGAGTCTTGTCTTTAATAGCAATGCACTGTTTTCTACTACCTTTATTACACCTTCCCTGAAAAGCATGAGCTTCCTCACATGCCAGACTCATTCTAAGAAGGCGGTCCTCTCCCTGCTGAAACCAACATAGGACTCGTCCCACACAGATTCACTGAAAGTGAAGAGGGGCCCGGTCTCACAGTGGTTCATTGAAACTAAAGAATGATCTCTTATGGCCATAGGACTTATCTTTAGGGACTACTCCTCCGCTAAGGTGGAGGAGCTTCACCCCCACAGAAAAAATAAAATGATAGCATGTTATCATTTTATTTTTCAGTACTCCTCTGCAGGGGAGGAGTGGCTGTCTTGGGCCTGCCAAACCGTCATGCACACTTGGCATGTTCTCCACTGGGCTGTGTTGCACAGCCTGGGTGCAGAACCTGCCCAGGTTCCCAGTCCTGGTCTGAGTGCCGAACCATGGCGCTCAGACCAATGGTAAGGGAGTCTGGAAGTCTGGGTTCCTCCTGTTCCTGCGTTGATGGAAGAAGAAGAGGATGGAGGAGAAGTGGTGGCCGACGGGCAAGTTTAAAAAAAAAAAAAAAAAAAAATTCCTTTTATTTCTTTTTTTTTTTTTTTTTTTTAACCTTTACGGCCCCGTAACAGCCAGTACTGCTTGTCTTACGCATGAATAATTTCTTGACTAGATTGGAAGAGTAATGTATTCAGTAAGAATATCTACACAGCAGATTGGATAAAACAAAATTTGAATAAGTTAATTTCCCCACTCCCAATCAGACTCTATTTAGGTGCTTCTCCCATTGCCTACCTTGTTCCTACCTCACTGGAAGAACTTGTGGCTCGAGTTACCTACTCCTCACCCATTGCAACTATACCTCATCTGTTTACACTCCTTCAGATGCCATTATACCTTTTTGCACTGAGCACCTGTTTTTAGCCTGATGGGCTTCTCAGGAGGTCATTTCTAACCCTTAAACTATTGTAGCTCTCACCGCAATGGAGTTAAGTCCTAATGATAGCCTGATATCATAAGCAGGCCGTAATGCACTCAAGATTAAATACCCACCTAACCTATCTTAAAAACACAGCCAAAAACTTCCAACATTAACTATTGGAAAGGAATGCTGAAACACTCATCTCAGTTTACTTTTTGTGCCAATAAAGGATCCGTGGTTACTGATTTAATTTCTTCACCAACAAAAGAGCACAATGGAGGAGAGCCATTGCCGAAACACTCAAGATTAATGCATCTGGGCAAACACCACATGGCCTTTGAATCTCCATAACAGCCTCACCAATTTTATTTATTTTTAGAGTTTTATATAGCGCGAACTAGACCCGAGACATCGGGTATCGGAGCGTTTACACGAGCACCAGTTTCGTTACACATGGACACATTAATTTCTGTTAGGCACGGGGAGATTACGTGATTTGCCCAGAATCACAAGATGTTGAGCGTCGTTGCCGAGACTCGAACCCGGTTCCCCAGCTTCGAGGTCGGCTGCTCTAGCCGTAAGGCTACATCCGCTCTCTATCTTCACTGATCTTCAAAGCCGAAGCCACTATCTCCCTTTACAACAATGGAAATGTTCTCATTCAGTTGTGAGACTTATCTAAAGAATGCTTGATGAAATATTCTTGAGGATCAAAAATGTGATGTCCCCATCTCCTCCACAGGTCTACTTCTCCCCTCCTGCTCATCGACAGAAACACGTCACCTAATCCTCCCCAGGAACAATCTCGCAGCTCCATCAGTGAAGCCATTGCCTACTCGCACCAAGGGAGGACTCTTACTCTTCCCCCCCTGTAGCCCACATATCTGCCCTGATCCTTGGCACTTAAAAGTAATAATACCCATAAAGTGAATACGGACAACCTTAGCCCGGAGATGATCACAAATACTTTGCTGCCTCCCTCGATCGCTAGTCCACCCTGTGGTACCTCATCTGCTTCCCAAGAGTCGACCCAGTCAATCACACAGCTAACTTGGCTTTAATGACCACCCGACACCATGGGCGCCCTGATGATCTTTCCAACCCTCTTCCTATCACCTCCATGAGTAGACCCTCTCTTAACCCTCCTATCATGTCTCCTATCTCACTCCTCCCTGTATCTGGCTGTGCTACTTATAACACCCCCCCGCCCCCACCTAATGGGGCTTCCTAGTCTTCTGTGCCTAGATTTACATAAACACTGACCACCTCCACGGATAATAAACTTTCTGATATCAGTCAAGACCTTTAGTTAGTCAAAACTAGTCTTCAGAAACGTATTCATTCCAGCTCGAAGATCTTGAAATGCAACCTGACCCCTTGGGTTAACAGAGCCCCACACACCAAACAACAGACCTTACCCCAAAACGGATGGCCGAACTTCTCCTGGCACGGGACGTCTTGCATCAAAAACTCTCCGAACTTAAACTGGAAAACTCAACTCCATTTCAATCCCATCTCCAGACCCCAGAGAGTTATAGACCACGTATCTGACTGACATTCACTCCCTTCTGCTATCTTACACCAGTACTAATGGGGTTTCGTTATCTGTGCCAGTCTCTATCCAGACTATTCCATCCAACACTATTAGAGAATCTAGTTGCAACTGCAGAACCTTGAATGAACACAACCTACTAACTACAAGTCCCCATAACACACCCTGGAGCTTCAGAAACTAAATCTTATCTCAGATCTATGCTTTTCAATTGCAGATCGGCAGTAAAACATGCAGCTGACAGCGCAGATCTATTTCTCACACAAGACCTTGACCTAATACTAACCGAAACTTGGCTGAATGAGACCTCATCAACTATGTTGGATATTCTAGTTCCATACAACTATGACATCATCAGACTTGATGGAACTGGAAGAGATTTGGGGGAGGGGCGGCTTACCACGCATCTACCGCTCCATGCTCACCCTGAAACATTCACAACCTATGCCAATGACCTCCTGTGAATAACTAGGTATAGAAATATGGAGCAAGGATAAGATAGAATGCAAACTACACACAATTTACCACCTCTGGGAAATAACCTACCATTAATTGAACAAATAATGGAGACCATCTCCTCTAACTCAACTCAACACACCAACCATATCTTCCTTGGGGACTTCTTCAACATTCATTGGAATGACTCCTTACTGAACCGCTTCAAGGCCGTGCTTGCGGACCTTAACCAGGTTTGTAATCGCCCTACTCACAACAAGAGGTGCTCTACCCCTGATCTAATCATCTCGAAAATCAACACTATTCAACTAGAATCCATAACTCCCCTGTGACTGGTCAGACCACTACCTAATCTCCTTCCTTATCCTGGAGAAGGTAACCACTAGAAAAGGCCAGCTGCCTAAACCCAAACATTGGTCCAGAGACTTGAGAAATATTAATCTTTCTGATTTGACCTCTACTAGCAACATCATCCTACAGCTGCCCACAAATATGATGAATGTGAATGATCTCACTGAACATTATATACAATCTATGTCAAACATACTTGATACTATTGCTCTGAAGCAGTTAAAAATAATACAGATCCGACCCGCACAAATCCTGGTTCAACGCCAGCCTTCATGAACAAAGACGCAAATTAAGGCTCGGTGAGAGCAGTGGCGTAACACAGGCCCCCAAGCTCCAGGTGGCCCCCTCAGCACAGTTTTCTGGCTGGAATGCTCCCGATTTATTCCGGAGGGGGCACTTCCACGTACCTTGTAGGGGGGGGGGGCCCTCAAGTTTCGTTACGCCAGTGGCTGAGAGAACTTGGAGAAGCTCTCCCTCCATCACTCACCTCAAGCACCTGGGTCAACAAGAAGTTCCTATGACAAACTCATCTGAAGTTCCAAAGCATAACACTTCAGGAAGCAATTAGACAATGCCAAAAATGGACCCAAAAAAAACTTCTCAAAATCAACAAGTAACACACAAATCTAACCATAACTGGTAGACTCTGGATCCTTACCAAGTGGTGAGAAGTCCTCAACCTTTTTCATTGAAAAGACTAAGAGGATTAAATCAGATCTCTTTCGTGCCTCACAACTTCTGCTAACTCAGGTCCAGCCCAGTCCCTTACCTATACAGTACTAGGCGATTTCCCCTCCTCTGGCTATTCTACTAAAAACATTGATACTAGGAGTGCCTTCAAGATCCCGGATGAAGCCTCTTTACTCACTTTATTAACAACAATAAAGCCCTCAAATTCCTTCAATGACCTACTGCCTGCCAAGTTCATCAAACAGCTTAGCCCTTCCATGCTCCCTCTCTGGACCAAGAAGATCATCATCGCATCTCTCTTTTCAGGGCATGTTTCCTGACTGCTTAAAGATAGGAAAGGCCACCCCTCTTCCATAAAAACAACTACCACCCTATCACCAACATCCGACTAGCAAAGCTTTTGGAAAAATATGTACACATGCAACTTTGCAAACACATTGAACAATTTCAAATCCTTGATCAACATCAATCTAGCTTCAGAATGGGTCATAATCACTAAAACAGCTCTAACACACATTGTTGATGACGCCCTGAGAATGTTGGACCAGAATGAATTCTGCCTGCTTATTCTACTTGATCTCTCCTCTGCTTTCGATACGGTCAAACATGATAATATGATTGACCTTCTTGAGAAGAGGATGGGGCTATCTGGTCTCGTCTTAAAATGGTTTGCATCTTACCATCATAATTGAGCCAAAAGTTCAATGTCAATCAAACCCTATCTAACACCACTCCAGTCCCGATTTGAATTCCCCAAGGTTCCACACACTCACCAACCTTATTCAGTTTGCTCATGGAACCTCTTACAGATCTTTTGAATCTTTCTAACATTAACTACCACATGTACGCTGATGACACAACTATGTTTGAAAATTTCCTCCTCAATGACCTTAAACTGCTGAACTGCACCCTAGAGAAAACCCAACAATAGTTGACCCGTGATCACCTGATGCTTAAACACCCTCAAAACTGAATTCCTCCTGATCACACCTCCCAGTCACTCTGCCCCTATAGAAGAATGGCTCAAGCAACTCACTGCTCTTAACTGAGTCCCACACTTGAACAATTGCACTAGATCACTAGGTATACGTTGGACAAACACCGAGTATGCAAGATCAGATCAGTACCACTACTAGAGGAGCCAACTACCATCTAAACGTATTAAGGAAAAGCAAACGTTTCTTGCCCCCGGCGGACTTTTAATTAGCAGTCCAATCCCTGGTTATCTCCCAATTGGATTATGGGAGCGCTACTCTTGATGGTTTACCCAAAGTACAGCTGGTTCTACTAAGAGCCACAATGGTTCATCACTGGATCCAAAAGATTCAACCACATTACTCCTGACCTCAACCACCTAAAATTGCGCCAGTTTGAAGCCAGATGAAGATAGCTTGCATGACACACTTTCCCACAACACACTTGTCTACCTGGCTAAAAAACTTGAACTATCCGGAGGTAATCAAGAAGTTTTTCTAACTCGCTGCTGCTGCTGAAGCCACAGAAGTTCAAAAACAAAGAGGCGTACAACCGCTCCTTCTCTGGGCTAGCTCCTAGATTATGGAACTCACTACTGCCTGAAACCAGGACGAACCCCTCCTCTACCTTCTTCGAAAAGGAAATAAAAAGATTGGATGAATAGTTTCCTTCACTAGTCCTTTTTAGTCATTCAGCCTCTTCTCTTTAAGGTCGACTTTTCAGGATCATGGATCTTCCAAGTTGTTTTTGATATATTGTATCTGTATTTATGTGGTTTGTTCCCTGCTTTGTCCCTCTTGCATTTTCTCTTATATGTACAACCTGACTACTACTTGTACAGCACTCTGACACCCTTAAGGGTCATGTTCATGCTATATAAAACTCTGCAAATAAATAATAAAATACATATTTCGATTCAGACCATTCTAATTCAATGTCTGTATTCATTATAATACCCCACTCATTGTTATTTTACCAATCAATCCATGTCCATAGGATTATTCGTACTACCCAAACCTTATACTTGTACACAACCGGTGTTTCTGCAAAGTTGTGAAAATTGGCCCTTCACAAAATAGGGTATGTGTTTCAGTCCTACACCCCTGAGATAGTTTGCCAGCTGCTCAACATAGCACAGCGCAAAAAGAACAATTGATGGACCGAATGCTGAACAATGTTAAATATTCAACCCAGTACAGAGCTGTGGGCCTAAATCCATCATTTTGTTTCCTCACCATGCCATTCCAGTTTGGACCCAGCCATATGCAAATCAGTCTCGACCCTGCTCCCCATGAGAACAGTCCAGCCTGAACTGCTAGTCCACTGCTAGTGAACAGTAACTACCAAAAATTATCACAGAAGTATATACCTATCTGAATCGTGATAGATACCTTTGGTACACGACCAGTTAAGCCACATTTAAAACCTAAAAATGACAATGAGGGTTCTGCAACGGAAGGGAAGAAGAAACAGAAAAGAAGGACTGAATCGCCCACATCCTGGTAATCTAATAGGAGTGGTTATAACTTAAGAGACCGCAATAAAATTTAAAAACCTGAACGGTCTGCCGTTCTCGCCGTTCTTTTCAAGATACTGACGGTAAATGAGCAAAGACAGGGAGTCGGTCCAAGTACCGAAGAAAGGAGTGTAGCAGGAAAAGTGAAGCAAGATACAAGGCTGAATTTAGCATAAAGAGGGAGGAGAAAGGATTGGATTCTAAAACTCCATTAAAAAAGAAGAAAGTAGCAGAACTTTCTCAAAAAAAGATGCAGATACAACTACGAGTTCTCCTGCGAAACAGGACTTGGGTGCGAGTGCTTCTAGACAGTACAGAAGCAGTCATGATAATGCTTCAGAGGTTTCTGGATGTAAATCCAACTGATGAGTTTATACAAATTGAAACTCCAGATAAACATTTAAATCCTCCCAATAGTTTTTATAATTTAAACATACAAATGGAAGGGGATATACCACATGCCCATACTTTTTAAAGAAGGAAGCAAAACGTGGTATGAAAGCAATTTTGGATCAATTGCAATAGCGCCTTGTCTGTCACCAATGAATACATCCCTTTTCCCAGTCTCCAAACCAGGCCAATCCTATAAGATAGTTTTAGACTATAGGAATCTAAATTTGCATACATGGAGCAAAATTCTCATAGCACAAGTTTAATGACCAACCTGGTGTGGAAAAAATACAAAGCTAACCTGGACATTTCCAGTGGGTTCTTCAGTCAAAACATGGCGCCTGAAAGTGAGTATCTAACTGCCTATAATTCCAACAGGGTGCAGTTCTCATTTCAAAGTTTGCCTATGGGCTATAACAACAGTCCTGGGTTATTCTAAGTGCAAATTATGGAGATCTTACAGCCACTTCCCAGGGTTTTGTCATACATTGATATCTATCTTACAGATGATGATTTGGATGCACACCTGACTAGGGTGGACAGAGTTGTGACCATATCAACATCACAGGATGAACTTTTTTTCTTCTTAAATGTGAAGATCTGACAGTGCCCTTCCTTGGATACGAGTTATCCAGCGAGGGTAGGGTTTAGCTCCTGATTTCCTCCAGAAGTATGCTACCTTGCAGCCTACGAACACACTGAAGAAGTTGCATTCCCTTCTGGGGTTTCTCAACTTTAGATGTACTTACTTGCCGCACTACACTGAGTAAATGAAGCCCTTGTATGACTGATTTTGCCCATGTTTTCATCAAAACAGTGAACATGTAAACACACTGATTTCTTGTGTGGTCTGCAAGCAGACATGCTAGAAACTAAATATTTACAAACTAGGGACAGTAAGACCAATCTGGTTATCAGAGTTATACCAAATCACCCAGGTTATACCTATGTGACCAACAATGAAGAACAGGCTGTATCTATTGCCTACGAGTCTCACTTTTCCCCCCCAGCCGAAGCACATTTTGCTCGTATTGAAAAGAGTCTTGCAGCTATGCAGACTGCTATTTTGAAGCAGTGCTCTTTCGTGCAAGGAAAACTAATGATTGTAGTTTCTCTCTTACCGACACTAGAGGCAGCCACCTAGGCAAGCATTCCTAATGCTCACACCCTACACCCAAGGTGGGTACAGTGGGCCTCTACTTTAAATGCAGTGGATGTAAAGTTTCAGTTTGATCCCACATTTTCATACACAGGCTTTTCTCCAATATGAACAACATATTGCTCCAACTCCAACTGCTTTGCCCATAGAGTCTTACCAGAGCATATTCTATATAGATTGTTATGCACAACCAGTGGTAGGAACAAAATGTAAGTACTCCACAGCCTGCGCAGTGGTGCAAGGTGTAGTGAAAGATGGTGAATTCCGTCCACAGCACACCCACACTAAAATCCTAGGTGATAGCACTGCACAACATGCAGAACTTCATGCCCTGTTACTTGCATTACAAAAGCCTGACTCGTCAGTTCCCACACTCATTGTGTCTGACTTACCCTTTTGTGTGTAATGTTAACTTAAAACCTCGGCATTTGAATGGATTCAAAGGCAAAATCTATAAAGAATAAACAGCTTTGGGGAAAGTTAGCTGTTTTACAAGGTAAGCTTCCACTGGTCCATGTGAGGCACACTTTGGGCTATCAGCGTGATGGTATTCACACCAAAGGGAACTGTGCAGCTGATTTAGCTGAAATTCAGACTTTTCTAGCAGTCCTAACCAGATCTCAAATGAAGATCGACACAGATATCCTAACAGCCTTACACACAACCAAGCAAGGTAGAAAGCCTCCTGCAGGCTTTCCTCCCAAGAAATCTTACACCCTTAATTCATACTTCACTCCTGTAGTCACACTACCAGGAGTAGAAGACAGAATAACACCTAATATGCTGTCCAGATTAAATTTAATCAAAGAACCTGATGAGGGATTGGCATCTGCCCATGCATGGGTCAATGCAACCGTACCAATGCTACAGCAACACTACTGGTGGCCTGGTTTATATAAACAGACTATGTTGGACTGTGTGACATTTGTCAACAAATTGTGCCTTCCACTGTCGAGAGACCCTTGCCATATCCTCTCACAGTCTCCAACATCCCTTTCAGGGTGATTTATTTGGACCACATAGGTCCAATAAACTCCGTTAACCGATATAGACATATATATTGGTGGCAATCAATTCATGTTCTCGATTTCTATGGGTGTGGCCACAGAGAAATGCAAGTGCTCCAGCAGTCACAAAGGATTTCCAATCGCTGGTAAAGATAGGGGCAGTACATTGATTTCACTGAGATAACGGTCCTGCGTTTGTTCATCTCTAAAGCTTATAGGGGTCCAATGTTTGCACTGGGAGTTTGTCTGCAATTCAGCAACCTGTTTAGGGTCGAGTCCAATGGTTTCGTTGAATGTGCTAACTGCTTGATTAAACAAGCCTTGACTGCTATGGTACTAAGTTCAGGTCTTAGTTGGTACTATAATATGTATGGAGTCCAGAGAGCATTAAATAACTTGCCTAGACAAGTATTGTGAGGCCGCAGTTCATACTAGGTTCTCTTTGAAATTCGCTTTCGGGCATTAGTTGCGCTCTACAAGTTTTATTTACATTACATATGTATGTGCCTGGCTTGGATAATCCTGGGTAGGTGGTGTATGAAGATAAATTTAACTTGGAGAAACGTTTGAATGTTTTGTGGAGTAGCCAAGAGGTCAGATACAAGATGTCTAATTTCACCCACTCTGACTCCGCCACTGTGAAAAAAGGTTATAACTGCTGCTGATGAGTGGGTTGCCAGAGTTGGGGACCTAATTTGTCAAAACATTAATGACTAGCAAGCTTTCGAACCATTCTACAGACTACCCCTTACAGTTTTTGGGGTGAAAGGCAAAAGGACTGTGATCCTGCCTCGGTTCCAAGGAGAAACAGACAGGTGACCATCAAACACGTAAAAAAGCAATACGTGGCCGATCGATCTTTTACAGCAGACCATCACAGACCTCAAGAAGAATTCAGAGTAGAACCTCTCAACCTCTCCCTACTCTGAATGAATTACCCCTTGAACAAAACAGTAACAATACTAGCTTGAGATACCAGACGAGGATTTTAGAGCACACTGCAATTCTACAAAGAGCATTAAGTTCCACAGATTAATCTGATGCTCCCATCACTAAAGTTGCTACTGTTCAATGCAACACCATTGTTTGCTGTGAAATACCACGTGACTCAACATCGTTCGAGATGATGCCTTTTCGAGAGCCAAATAATTAGGAGAACAACACTGGATATTGTACAGAGGACTTTAACACTCTACAGTCACTTTATGCGAGAGATTGTTTTGCGCCTAACATTCGTTTTGTGACAGATACTTGTTTCCACCTTGATCCTATGCCTTGGGAACATTTCTGTTTGTGTGGCCATCAACGATGATAGTCGTTATACTGCTACTGAATGGGCACTCCGTCCCTGCTAGAACAATTGCACCACCTGTGGTTTGTGAACTACAGCCACATTCTTCAACCCACAGAGATCTATACGCTGCAAACATCACAGCTTAACATGTGCCCGAGGGCAGACTTTGGGTAAAGGTTCAATACCAGATAATGGGACCTACTGAATGAATGGATGAATAAAATGCAACCTATAAAGTGCCTGGCTACTCCATGGAGTGTCTCGGCACTGAGATTTCAATCATCAACGCTGCGCAGTGAGATCTTCTAGTCTTGTTGGAAGAGCCAAGTCTGCAACCTTTTCTTAAACAAGGCGGTAGCTGCTACACAGCGTAGCAAAAGTGGGATTTTATTCCACGCTACTGGTCTGAGGTAAGAGAAGGTCCTTCCGCCAATTCTCATGTAACAGATCTTAGGGATCCTTACCAGAAAGCAGTTGGTTGACTACAAGTTTCTGGAGGGGGGCATAGAAACTAATTCTAGCCCTAAAATAACCTGCACCTGAATGGTGCAGTGCTCTATGGACTAGGACTAATGTTTTGAAGAGAATTCTCTTCTTTATCCAGTGCAGTGGAGAGCACTCAGGTGCGGAGACACGTGTTCTTTGGGGCGGTGAAGTAAAATGCCGGCTGCCGTATTTTGGACCATTTGAAGCTTGTTGAGCAGATAATCCGGGCATCCCAGATATAGGGCATTGCCGTAGTCCAGCCATGATGTTATGAGTGCCTGAATGACCACCTTTCTTGCAGACAGGGAGAGGAAGTGTAAACATTTTTTTAGTGTCAGCAGAAGCCCAAAACATGTTCCGATAACTAACAATCTGTAGCTGAAAAGATAGAGAATTGTCAGATTTAATGCCCAAGTTCTTGACTGTTCCTCCCTGGGGGTGGGGCGTCTTTGGGCCACAGAGTCTGCAATTCGGAGGACTGGGGCTGAAAAATAGTATTTTGGTCCGATCTGCGTTGCATTTTAATTGATGTGAGATCATCCAGTGAAAGACCGAAGAAAGGCAGGTTTTAATGGACTCTCGCACAATCTTTTCTAGGCCTGGGTGGAGTTCGCGGAGTTCTGCTCGGCAAAGTGATGCAGATACTCCCCCGCGCTCTGCGGAGTTCCGCCAGCTGCAGAGCTCGGCAAGTAGCGCTACTCGCACTGGTTTTTAGTGCCTATAGTTTGTCACGTACTGTAAAATCAGCACAAACAGCACTATGCACAGCGCAAGAGGGAGCAGCTTAGTTCTGCTGCTCGAGTAGATGTTCTACTCGAGCGGCAGCATCATCAACGCAAGCAGCAGATCTTTCAACGCAAGCGGTCGCGACCTGCCACGACCGCCCGCATTGAAAAATCTCGCTGAGACGAGGTCTAGCGCACGATTTTTTCTCACGAGTGCTCGCCAACATAATGTTGGTGAGCCGCTCAAGAGAAAAAACTGCGCTCCACGTCACTTCGCAGAGTTTGGCGGAACTCCGTGCAGAGTTCGCAAAACTCCACAAACTCTGCCAGCAGAGCAGAATTCTTAGCCCACCCCTAACCTCTTCGCCCTTCCCACATGTGAACTGCAGCTGGGTGTTGTCAGCGTATGTAATTACCTTAGCCCCCAAGGCCTCTGCCAACTGTGCTAAAGGGATAAGGTGCGCATTAAACAGTGTGGGGTTCAGAGCCAACACCTGCAGCACTCCCACCGTCAGTCCATGTGCTCTGGAAGAGTATGGAATAACCCACACTTCCTGCTTTTTACCCTTCAAAAAGGAAGCTGGCCAATTCAAAGCCAATCCACCTTTCCGATGGATTGGAGGCGTGCTAGGAGCACAGAATAAGAGACCGTATTGAAGGCCGCTGACAGGTCTAGCATAATCAGGAAGGCCTTCCCCCCCGCGTCCATGGTACCTCTAATGTGTTCGGTGACTTCAATCAATGTTGTCTCAGTACTGAAGTCTGACATAAAGCCAGACTGGCTGGGATGGAGGAGCTCATTAGTTTCTAGATACTGAGACAGCTGTTGGTTTACCTATTTTTCCAGTTCCTTGGACAATGCTGGCAGTAGCGAGATAAGCCTATAGTTTGATTGCCCTGTAGGGTCCGCTGCGGGATTTTTTAGGAGCGGCAGAACTTTAGTCTGCTCCATGACACAAGAACTGTTGCTAAGGACTACTCCATGAGCACCCTATTAGCCAGTGGATTAATGGTGGCTGCACCTATCACTAATAGATTTAGAGGACAGGGATCAGCTGGCGATCCTGATTTGAGGGCACGTATGGCCGCCAATGATTCCACCAAAGTGATAGGCTGAAAATTTTAAATTGAAGCAATAGAGGGAGTGACCAAGCTAGAGCAAACTGTGTCCAACCGACTCTCCTCTGAATGGATCACTGATGTTAGGTTGGCTTGAATAGCTGTGATCTTATCACGAAAATAAGAGGCCATCTGGTTGCACAATTCTACAGTGGGTTGGTGCCGTCTAGTGCAGGCCTCAGGGGACATGATGTTTTTAACAACTCTGAAGATTTCCCTAGATTTATTGTCTGCCTCCTCTATCGTCTCCTCAAAGTGTGCTTTTTTTTCCTGTCCTGACCCTTGCAAAGTATTTTTTAGAGCTGCCTTATAGATGACTTTGTCATTAGCCGATTCGTTCTTTTTGCCATTGCCTCTCTAAAATTTTGCATTGTTTCTTCAGAATCCTGAAATTATCTTTTAACCAGTGGTTGGAAGGATTGTTTCTGCAGGGTGTAGATAAGGAGACCGGTGCTAGCTTATTGGGGGTGTTTTTAATCCAACTTTCAAGTGTGCTGGCGTTTTCCTCCACTAGACCCGAGAGAGAGGGGATACTCTCTCTTCCAGAGAGCAAATAAATTCCGAAGGTAGAATTTTATGATATTATCTCATGATTGAGGGAATTTTATTAGTCATAGGTTTCGATTTTACTACTATAGACCAATAAAACATGATTAAATAATGATCTGTCCAGACTAGTAGTGTAGGCTCTTCAAGGTGTAGTCTAATATTAGAAAAATGTGATCAAGCACAACCTGCTTTATGTGTGGGGCTAAACACATGTTAGAGCTCTAAGGATGTCATTGTGTCTAACAGTGCTGCCACTTCACTGTTTTCTATTTTATCCATATGCAAATTAAAGTCCCCTAATACTATAAAATGCGCAAATCATAAGGCGCAATGAGCAAGCGCACTGCCCAGAAATTTAAGAAAGGGACCTGCATTGCCCGGGGGTCTGCAAATTAGTACCCCGGCCATTGATTGGTGGGGTGTCATGGAAAAGCGGAAGCCCAACACCTCTACACCTACTATTACCTTATGTGATAAAGGTTTCATTGAATGAGATTATTATTCCAGGTTCTATTTCAGATGACTGGTACAGAGACTGCTAAAAAATGTCTGACTTACAGGCATATGCTACTTTGACTAATTCTTATTTAAAATCGGCAAATTACAAATAAATGTATAGTTACCATCACTATGCACACTATTACATACATAGAATTAGTTACCAAAGAGAAATATACAATTACACACAATGGGAACATTGCGAGGCTCCATCTCCTAATAGTCACCCTATTTTTTTGAAGAAATTCCCTTATTTTCAGATTGATGACCTATTAAGTCCTTCAGCTTTCTATTTCACACAGAAGCTACAACTTCTTCAGAAAAACCTAATCACTACGGACAAACTGATTTATTCCACTGAGTTTAGTCAAAATCCGGCTATGCAGGGATAGGAGTATTGGAAAGCAAATATTAATGAGAAAAGTATTTGGGGAACCAAATTTTGGCAAATTCAAGGCAACTAAGCCTTATTTCAAGCATGCATAATACTTAAAGAAATGATTTTTCTGAACAAACCTATTAAGCAGACTACCTGTCTGGGATTTGGTACTATGAAAGACCTAAAGGAACCTTCTATACCAAAAGTAAATTTGAGCCTGCTCAATAACTGGCCCTTTCAAATGTATATGTCAGAATCGGACGTAAATGATATGATCCAAAATGGAACTTATAATTCAACTGAGATCCCTATTGAAGGTTTAAACTTATGGCCATATGATTCAGAGACCTGCATGCGCTGTTTTCTTTCCAACACTCCTGGACCTAAAGCTACTCGTCCCAATCCACATTATAACCTGCAAGCACCTGTAACGGTCACTACATAAAGTGTAGGTAAACTATGCTGACGACGAATAGAACATTTGAGTCTTTCAGTTGTGACAGCATTTTTCCCTAATTAAAGAAAACATGGATGTGTCTGGTTTTGTTCTAGGACCACGCCCTACTAGAAATAAAAGATTCCTTGAAAAAGGAATATATGCCATTTACAATGACCTAAACAAAAACTCAGAAAAAGAAGCTGCAGAAAGAATTAGGCAAATAGATCAGGAAAATTTGCAAGCAGCCCTTAAAATTATGGACAATGGAATGCACACACTTTCTAAAAGGGTGTACTCATTAAACCATATTCTGCCCTCAGCCTTAGACCTAATAAAAGGGTATTTGGAGTTATTACAACAAGGACAAGCTCAGTTAATAACTATCATACAATTAAATTGGGCATTACAGACACTCAGGTCAGGTTTTGTGCCTTGGCAACTTTTAAACGGAACAGCTATTTTTAAACAGCATAATCTGACACTAACGCAGAAAACAATAGCACAGCATGAATCCATATATACACTATTGAGTATTGAGCAAATGGAAGAAGTACCATTTTCAGTTAGTGATACACTACCTGTGACATGGTTAATACATGGCATCATTTCTCTACCGATTATGTTTCATTTTCACAGCTGCCAAAAATATTAATCTGTAGACTGGTATGAAACCACGTACAATTGTTCCATTAGTGGACGTTTCCTTTTTCTTGAGTGTTTAAATGAAAAGGCAGATGACCCTGTATATATTAGTACCGCTAATTGCAGAAACCCCCTGGGTCACTCCCTGCTGTGTGATACTATTTCATTGCATGGAATATGTAGCACTATGATGCCAGGGTTAAGTTGTTTTATCTGTGACCTACACATCATGTACTGAATAATGGTTCTTATCTTGTTTTTTTTTAAACAAAAGTTACTTGCTGTGGGCTGGAACCCGGCAGCCATAAGTGATTATTAAAGTTTCGAAAACAATAAAGAGTTATGGAAGGACCTTGTACCTGTCACCTTGAAACATAATTAGAAATATCCCTTTGCCTAGTATTGATTTGAAAGACATGCGTTTTGACAACAAACGAAGTATTGTCAGTTTTGCTAAGAAGCCCCTTTGGCTTCTGCAGCTGAACTATATAATCTGCAGACAGCCAGAACTGCTTCAGAGATTCAGAGGCTGTCACACACCCAATATCCAACACTTTTTGCTGATGTTGTGCAAATGATTTTCAACTCGTCTTTGACAACTGGTGTTGTGCATCTTTTTAAGAACATTAGATCTGGTCTGGTGACCGGATTTAAAGCAGTATTTGGACCGATACCATCATTTTTCCACTCTTTGCTCTCCAGTCTGTAGGGAGTCTTGCTGTTAATCAGCTGTGGTATTGTCATCTTTCTCTAGCCCGTTTGGAGGTTTTCCAACCATCTTACTGTTAATCAACTGTGGTATTGTCATCTTACTCCTGTTCCAACAAGGAAATCAAGAACATGGAGAACATGTATCCAGCTGAATAAAGATGCAGACAGACTCTAGTACATTATTTGGGACATGCTTGGCTTTCTGGACTCAGCGAAAGCTGGAGGCTATCCTTTCACAAAATGGACACTACTACACAAATGAATCCTGTGTTCTGGTGCATGAACTGTCCAACTGAAATAATTGTTGACCTACAACTGGAACAGCCCCCAGTGTCTTGTCTTGATATGAATGCTATGCTATGCTGCAACAACTACAACAGTACCAGAGACAATGCTGAGCAATGCATATGTCCCTCCTACAGGATGCTGACTATGATACATCGGTCTCACCAGTAACACTTTGACGCAACACTCAATGAATGGCTTAAGTCACTGTTAATGTTCGAGCCTCCAAGGGAAGAATTCCAACACTACCATGTGCCTCAGACAAGCAACCAGTTGCTGGTCGATCAAATGTGCGAGTTAACAACAAAAACGCAGTAACCGGTTTCCTTATTGACCACACGTATGCTACATGTGCACCTGATGACACGGACATCTCCTCTGACAAGGATTAATGACCTGAGGCATGTATCTGATTTTTTCCGTATCACAGAGACTGCAAAGAAACGAAATTATTTATTTTCCATTTCTCAATTAACTTTTTAATTTTGCTTTTTTAAAGCTGCAGTATTTTTAATTGCCCAATTTGATATCATGACTGGTATGTTTACTCACCAACACGCATCTCTTTTTTGTCCGCTTTTGTAAGATGCATTTACATCTATACATATCTTATAAATTGCTTGAAACATGCAAGGCTTATGGAAAAGATTCATGCTTAGCTCATGGCATAATTTTTCGCTGCGTTATATAATCAAGAATATATTCTACAAATTATTTTAATTTTTATCATGACACATTGTATGCATAAGGTCTTAGATATAGAATTTGTCTTGATATATTGACAGCATGTATTTTCCTATACATTAGATTAGGGATTCTAAAAGTACGGCCTGGGGGCCACATGCAGCCCTCCTGACTTATACATGTGGCCCCCTGATCCACAGTAGCACTGGGATGCTGTTCGCTCGACTCAGCTGGAACATTAAAACATGTTAAATAATCAGGCAAGCCTTTACATAAATGTTAATTGAAATTGAGAAAAAAAGTAACTAGGTTATCCTGCACCACTTAACTTTAGGAACAACTTCATTTTCAAAGCCATCTTGCAGCAAAAGTGTAAAAATATGATAAGGTCTCTTCAAAATTCAAAAAGTGTATTTCATTAACCTGTAGAGCCTTTTCACCTTAGTATATCAGATTATATCAGTGCATGAGAAGTATTTTTTTTAAGTGATAGTTTTAAAATACGAATTTAGAAACATTCATTCTAACCCCCAGACTGACAATGCCAACAGTGAACTAAGAAGCAAGTCAGTTAAGTGCACTCTTAGGGTGCTCTAGGTACCTATTACACATGAACAACATTATAGTTTATTAAATCAAACAAAGGAGAAGATTTTGTACAGCCCACACCCTGAAGTAATGTATTTTGAGGTCCTATTATATGTGATAATGAGAGGATGTAGCATTACAGCTAGAGCGGTCGACCCCGAAGCTGGGGAACCGGGTTAGAGTCTCGGCAACGACGCTCAACATCCTGTGATTCTGGGCAAATCACTTAATCTCCCCATGCCTAACAAAAATGAATGTGTCCTTCTGTAACTAAACTGGTGCTTTGTAAAGCGCTCTGATACCCGATGTCTCGGGTCTAGTTCACGCTATATAAAACTCTTTAAAAACTTTTTTTAAAATTTTACAAAAAAAAGAAGGGAGAGTGAAATAAATCAATTGCCAAGGATCACACAATTTGGTAAACTGGGGAAGCTGGGAATAATCCCAGGTTTTCTGGTTTCAAAGTGTGCAATTCAGCCACTAGATGTTAATGCTTTGTTTCCCTGATACCCACCTTACCACCGCCTCCCCCACCAGACCACCCCGCTGCTGTCATCAATGCGGCCCTCGGTCACATTGCAGACCAACCTTTGTGGCCCTCGGGAAATGTTTGCAAGTACCCATGCATTAGATAAATCCCTACATGTGGCTAAGCCCCTATGATGCCACAAATCAGACATATATGCTGGGGATGTAGTGAAGTCCATAAGACTCAACTCCATCTTGGGTAAGCCGTGACTCCAATTTAAGGCAAACTGAATCTCCATCCTCTCTATTTCTGCAGAACCGTTGTTGTGTCTGCCATTGTCACAAATGTCATCGGACCTCATCTTTTCAAGAACTGTGAAAGTGTCAAGTCATTCAGACAATGACATAGATAAAAAACCTGATGTGACATCAGTCTGGGACAAGTGTTTTATTATCACAATGTCAAATAAGAGCAAATACAGATGAACAGGCACAATGTTGTCATCTGAATTAACGTCCATTTACCCTATATGATCATTTCGGTATGTCTAGGACACACACCTTGATGCAAATCTGTCACAGAAATTCCAATCCTTAAAAAGAGATAGAATAAAAGGGCTATCACTTAACTTATTAGGAGAGGTCCTTTGCCCAGATTATTGCACAAGATACTACCGGAGACGGTTTTGACCTCTTCCAGTGCACCAAGAAGATGCTGCATCGCACCTGTTGCAGATAACGAGCTGAGGCCAGGAGAAAGGACACTGCTGTGTCATGTGTTTTCCTTTCTCAGGGAACACTGCCTTCAAGCCTCTCTGATAACCACAGCTTTTGCAGTCAACAAAGTATTTGCAGTGAGTTGCTTCTCCTTAAGAAACTCTAAATTGTGAGATCTACTTTCAATGTTCCCTAGTGTAGGGCATAGAAGTAGGTTTTAGGGGGTTAGATTTTAAATTACATTTTAATTGTTAGAAATGTTAATTTTATTCTCGTTGTTCACAACATGCTTATTTGCTGTTTTTATGATACTGTGTGGTTATTTTAGATGTGCTGAGAAACAGTTTCACCCTGTTGCAATAAATGCTTTTAGTTAAATGTCTATTCTTCTTAGTGCCATTTATGTGTGATGTAAAGAGTGAAATAGGTTTGTTTCCGGTACCACGATGCCCCAGATCCCAGTTTAGGGATTTTTAGTAACACAAAAGCAAGGATTCCACTTTAACAATGTATTGGGTGGGATTCTTCAGGGCTACACTAACCTGTCTTTCACATTCAGCACTGGATCATTGAACCACGTTCACCTGTGTCACCCGTGGGTGCTAAAGCAAACCCTGTAGGACTACACCAGAGCCGTAGTTTACGCAACACTTAGTCATTTGACCATACATAAAATTGAACTATCACTTGACAGCCAGGGTAGCAAGGGCAAACAGTTGCATGCTTCTCAGGTAGGGATTGTGAAGGGCAAGAGCTTGGAAGTCAACGGCCAACTAATGGATGCAATAAAATAATGTCCAACCCAGTGCTTAGCTTTATGAAAAAGAAGGTACTTTTTAATCTCGCACCAAAACTAAATACAGTACAATTCAATGTGCATGACAACCGGGTTGCAGAATACTGCGTTTTAACAATGAGCCACTTTAACCCTACCCTTCTCAGTAATCATCCTGCTAGTGCTAAGATTCCCACTGTTATAGTTCCAACCCATCCACATGGCTAGGCTCAGGTGCAATTCTCTTAGACATGCTACCGGTTTTTGATATGCAGTCTTGTTCAATAGTTTCTCATTCCTTAACCTTAGTTCAACAGTTTGGGATCAGATTTTCAAAAGTCTGCCACATTACCAGTATGTCTTCCATTATCAAGGGGTTGTACTACAGAGAAGAACATTTGCAATTAAATACATTGCATATGGACCGTTATGCTAAGGTCTAAGTACATTTTCAGCAACTTGATGACATAGCAAACTAGCTTTTAGGCACAGGAGTTTCTTTATTAGTATGAGTCTTAGATGTTATATTGCTTTAAATTATTTTATTTTTTTGCCAAATAGTAAACAATCTCCATCTTGAGTGAGGAAAGACACACAAGTAGGCTGAAATTGTGGTATCTCTTCACATTTGAATTGTCAAAGGCTCAATTTTTATCCGAGTTTGCACATTCTGCTGCACCATTTTGACCTTCTTGCTGCTCCAAAGAAACCCTATTATCTTGTTGATGCCAGAGAAGAATTTTAGAGAGATACTGCAGACAAGCTGTCCTTCTTTAGGAGCATGCAGAACTCCATTCTGTCATTTATCAGGAGTTTGAACGCAAAGGACATGCTAGAAGTTCCACCAGTTTATATAAAGGTTTAGCTCTTCATCTAAATTCTGCCCATAACTCAGCAACCCTACCCTGCCCTAACAAGACAGCAATTACCCGATTTTATCATTAGATCTGATTGCACTAGGTGGGTAACTTACCGCTCTGATTCTGGAGTATTCCATCATTCACCTCACGAGTTTGGTGAAACACTACAAGGGCAGGAATATATGATGTTACTTAGCAAACCGTTACTCCGCCGGTATTTACTTCGAAGTTTTTACTTCGCAAATACCATTACTACGCATGATTTTAGTGCGCATGCTTTTACTTCGCAAATATATACAAATACATTAAAAATGCTTTTACTTCGCAGTTAATTATTACGCATACCGTTACAACGCGTTATTGGAACTTTAAAACAAAAAATTAATCGTAATAGTAACCTATCCCCTGGCACGCACCCTGAACCCTAAAAATACCCCCTACACCTCAAAACCCTATCTCACCCTGACCCCTAAAAATATCCCAGCACCCCAAAACCTAAACGCACTCTGAACCCCAAAAATACCCCGGCACCCCAAAACCTTAAATGCACCCTGAACCCTCAAAATACCCCATGCACCCCAAAACCCTAACCCACCCTGACCCCTAAAAATACCCCAGTACCCCAAAGCCTAAACGCACCCTGAACCCTAAAATTACCCCCTACACCCCAAAACCCTAACCCACCCTGACCCCTAAAATTACCCCAGCACCCCAAAAACTAAACGCACCCTGAACCCCAAAAATACCCCAGCACCCCAAAACCCTATCCCACCCTGACCCCTAAAAATATCCCAGCACCCCAAAACCTAAACGCACCCTGAACCCCAAAAATACCCCAGAACCCCAAAACCTAAACACACCCTGAACCCCTAAAAATACCCCTGTACCCCAAAACCTAAACGCACCCTGAACCCCAAAAAGTACCCCAGCACCCCAAAACCTTAAACGCACCCTGAACCCTCAAAATACCCCATGCACCCCAAAACCCTAACCCACCCTGACCCCTAAAAATACCCCAGTACCCCAAAGCCTAAACGCACCCTGAACCCTAAAATTACCCCCTACACCCCAACCCACCCTGACCCCTAAAATTACCCCAGCACCACAAAACCTAAATGCACCCTGAACCCTAAAAATACCCCCTACACCCCAAAACCCTATCCCACCCTGACCCCTAAAAATATCCCAGCACCCCAAAACCTAAACGCACCCTGAACCCTAAAAATACCCCCTACACCCCAAAACCCTAACCCACCCTGACCCCTAAAAATAACCCTGTACCCCAAAACCTAAACGCACCCTGAACCCCAAAAATACCCCTGCACCCCAAAACCTTAAACGCACCCTGAACCCTCAAAATACCCCATGCACCCCAAAACCCTAACCCACCCTGACCCCTAAAAATACCCCAGTACCCCAAAACCTAAACACCCTGAACCCCAAAAATACCCCCGCACCCCAAAACCTTAAACGCACCCTGAACCCTCAAAATACCCCATGCACCCCAAAACCTTAACACACCCTGACCCCTAAAAATACCCCAGTACCCCAAAAATACCCCAACACCCCAAAATCTTAAACGCACCCTGATCCCATTAACAGAATTAATACTACAATGCACAGTAACTCCATTATGCGTAGTAAGTGCATGCTAAGTAATGGAACATGCGTAGTAAATGCATGCTAAGTAAATGCATGCTAAGTAATGGCATCTGCGAACTAAAATATGCGTAGTAATGGTACTACTAAGTAATGACCGCGTAGTAAAGGTAGAATACCCAAGGGCAGTGCCACAAACACTCTCGACCCTTCCTTTGACTGCCACTTACCCAGATTATTGCAGTGCATATGGGACAGTATGAGATGAGTCTTTCAAGTTGAGCCAGACCACCCAGCCACCCATCAGAAGTGCATCCCCCAGGAGAGGGATGCCCTCATCTTGAATTTTTGGCTTTTAAGCCATCTACTAACTCCTGGAAACAGAAGAGTGGACGGTGCCCTTGTCCTTTTTCTCCACTAGCAAACGGTTGCTATAAAAGCAACTTGGGTGCAAAACAGTCCTCACTACAGCCCTTTTCATTCACGTCTGCCGCCTCCTCATCTACGAGAAGGCGATCCTTGCCTGAAAATACCAAAGGCTGCAGTCTCCTATCCCACCTCCGTGTCTCATAAAATTCTATATGAAAAGCAGTTACTGACTTAAGCATCGCCCGTTCAGAGCCATAAAGTGTGCAGACTCTTGTGCTTCTTCCCTGCCATGCAATCTTAGACTGGAATAATCCCTCCATGATCCTTGTAAGGATGGTCAGCTGAGCACACCCCACCTTAACTGGCCTCAGAAAAAACCTTTGGGTGAAGACCTTTTTTTAAAAAAATCTTGAAACGTGAGCCTTATCCGCGCTAAAGAGATAGCCCTGGTGCAGCTTCCAAAGAGGCAACACCCACCAACTCATGGTCTACCTTAATTAAGAGGGGGCCTCTCCTCTCTGCAAACATGGTGCAATTGCTGTCCCTGTAAAACTAAAATGGCTGACTGGTCCACCCTAAGAGAATACCAGGGGACGATTGCAACCAATTGTTTGTTCTCTCTTGACTTGGCCAGCATTTTTGTAAGGACACACACATCTAGAACTTTATACGGGGGAGATCTAGCTATACACTATGTCGTTCTTTAAAGCCAGGTTATCAGATGCTCTTGTAGAAGTGACTGCCAGAGAGGAGCAAGATAAGGAAGACTAGAAATGCAAGAAAGAAGATAAGAAACGGGAAGGCTGCTCAGAATGTGTGAGACTTGGAGTGCCTTTGATGAATCAATACCGGAAGTAGGGCCTAATATCCAGGAAGTGATGTCTGTGAATATATGTCCCATTTAATGGAAGGTTTATAAACTATACTTTGGCATTGTGCAGCGTACAGACCGTGTATCCAGGTTGGTATACTCCAGACTATCTTTAATAGGGCTGTCCTAAGATGGCACCCAGCAGGCTAGACTCTTAATGTTTAAGTGATGTGTATATTCAAACTTGCAAGTTTTAAGCTATCTGCCCGGATATGGAGCACTATGTATGTTATTTTTCCAGCTTACATCCTCAGATTGCTTTCTACAACTTACATTGATAGCTATCTCATAAAGCCATCTTCTGCTATACTCCTAAAACTCTGCTTGAAAAAAAACTGAACTGGACTTAATTTCACTTGATTCCTTTAGGCATGATTTCTCTCCTTTTTTCTTCAGAGTGACCCTCTTCTTACCTTCCATCCTCCGTATGCTTTCTATTTCGGAGTATAGCCGTCTCTCAGTCTCATACCGGTCTGCCTTATTCTCCCTTATTGTAATTCTGCAAAAGGCCGACGACTTATTTAATAGATCACAACCTCTATGGCTTTAAAACCCTATCGCTGCAACCTAACATTACCTAATCAACTCCAGCCTATATATATCTCATCAACCATTCATCTGAAACCACATATCTCCCATTAATGACCACACCTAACTGGTGTTTTTATAATCTATAACAAAGTAACTGAAGAAAACTTTTACGGATGTGTTGACTGACTTGGTATCGCAGCTTTGGGATAAACTGGACAAAGTCTTAACCGAGACCAAAGACACATTTAACGAAGTGGAGTGCTTGTTGAAAACTGTTTCCAAAATTCCCCATCCTGCAATGGCGCAACCTCCGGCAGCTTGTAATACAAGTGAAGGGGCACTGATGAAGTTGCCTGTAGAGAAAGGGTCACATTGTCAAGTTATGGTCCCTAGCCCCCATACGGGTAGTGTAAGTGGGAGGGTTGGAGGAAGGGGGGAGCAACATCCCAATGAGGGTGAGACAGAGCATGCCAGGACCAATCATGCCATCACAAACAGTGTAGGTCTGCCGACAATTGATTTGCCGCCGGAGTGTTGTCCCTTCACGGTGGTCTTGGTGGGGGTAAAAGGTCTGGGTACGAATAATATGGAAACCACAGAAAATCTGATCAACAAAGTAGCTCACTGGCTAGGGACTCACAGTAGATTTAATGTTTCAGATCACACTAACATCCTGATGGCAAGAAGGGTCGACTGGATTGGGCGCTCGAAGAAAATCTTTAGGGGTGACGATGTGATTGTCTCTTTTAGATTCCCAGTATTGGTACATAACATCTTGAGACATACAGCTGAGTTTCTGTTTTATACCTCAGAGATTAAACCTCTACCTCTAGGCTTTTTCTATAGGCCTACACCGAACCTCGCTGCAAAGAACTCGGTCTACGGGCGGGCAGGGGGGGATCCGGTAAATGAGGGTTTACTAATAACACTGAATGTTTATGCCCCTTTGTCAGATCTAAATGATTTGGATTGACTTGAGGATGAGACAGTACCAAGAATCCGGCAGATAACCAACATTAAATTGCAAACTCAGGTCTTGATGCCCAGGGTACATCAAAGGAGTGACGTCTTAGCTCAACCTGCAGACAGTATCACCCTTCCCTGCCAGATAGACAACAGAGGGGGAGAGACAGCTCCGGCCACAGGTTAGAACGTCCACTGTGGGGGAAATATTAGTTTATCTTGGAACGTGGCAGGTTTAGCTTCCAAATTTGGTGATGAGAGATGGGTTAATTTTATAACCTCTTACAAGATTATATGCTTGCAGGAGACTTGGGAGGTAAAAAAACAAATTCTTCTTAGAGGGTTATAAGACATTTTTTCTCCCAGCAGAAGGGTCGCCCTCTGGACGTGCAAAAGGGGGTCTAATTATTTTTATAGCACTTGACATAGGTGCAGCTATGGTACCGCTGAAGTGGAACTCTAGTGTAGCACAGGGCATTAAGATAGTGGTGGGGAGAACTTTGCGGTTTTTATTGGTAAATTTCTATAATGCAAAAAATAAGACCCAGGGCCCCTCAAGTCTGAAGGAATTATCCGGGCGTCTGGAATCGTCAAGGGGTGACGAATTTGCACAGGACAACGCTGTGTTGCTTGGGGACTTTAATTGTCACCTGTGCTCAGATATTGGTCAAAGCTCATATGAAACCCCCAATTGCTAGGCCTTAGAGGAATGGCATATGGAGCATTCCTCAGACGGAACTGAATTAAATGCCCTTTTAAACACCTATGATTTAATGTTTGCATTGCACCTTTTTATAAAGGCAGGGGTTACGCCACTATTATTGATTTTATTTTTGTTTCATCATCTATGGGTTATCTTACACAGTCTTCTAGGATCTTGGAGAGCCCCTTTAGTGACCATAATCGGGTGATCCTGGGGATAGGGGCACCAGATTGGAGGGAAGTTCAAGTCAATGGGAGGATGGGGGCAATAACCTCAATTGACCAGGGGAGGCGATTAGGGTGGTCTCAGGTGGAGACTAGCGCGCTCAATAACTCCATATTCAAACTAAGGCAAAAAGAGATTATGAAATGCCTCGAATCAGAGCCCTCAGATGAAGACTTACTTAGCTCCTTTGTCTCCATTGCACAGGCAGTGGCTGGCTTATTAACTGTGCCAGCAGTCCAGCCCTGCTCGGATAACCCAAGATGGTTCGACAGTGGGTGCTCTAAGGCAATAAGGAAGCTAAAAGCAGCCCTGAAAGAGATCCCGCGTAACAAAGACAGGGTAGCTAGTGCCCGTAAAAATTATAAATGTGCGCTAAAAGAGCGGAGGTCACTATTGCAAAACCAGGCCTGGGAAGAGCTGGTTCAAGCCAGTGAACTAAAGGACAGTACTCTTTTTTGGAAAGTCATCAACAGTCCTCGTTTCTCTGAACCTGATAAACCAAGCATGGTACATCATATAACCCAGGATCAATGGAAGGTACATTTCCAGGGGGTCTATAATTACGGGGAAGGAGAACAAGATAGTGATGACCTGGGGTTACACACAGGCGTTGTGCAGATCAACTTCATATTGGATGAGGTCAAAACTGCTATTGAGGGACTGTATGGAATAAGGCCCCAGGACAGGATGGGTCTCGCCATCATGGCTGCTCAGACGTAGGTTCGTTCGGCTCTGCTCCGAGCCCCGGAGATTTTGCAGCTGCCCCGAGCAAAATGCGGTCCTGACCGCACACGCTGCGAAATAAGGCACGGGGCATCCGAAGGGCTCTGTGACGACCCTGTGCAGCCCCTAACACTTGTCCTTGCCGGCAGGGAGAAGACGGCCGCGCGACGGACCGAGGCAGGCAAGATGGCGGCGGCCCGCCGCGGGAGTTGAATGCAGAGTGACCGCTGCTCCTACGCGACTGCAAAAGCCACCGGGAGCGCAGCGCGGAAATCGTGCTTCGTGCCTGCCCGGCGTGGGAGCGGGGGGCTCCCTAAGGTGCAAGCTTGAAAACTCCATTGGAGGGGTCTGCAGAGAGTCTACCCAAGCGAGGATAGGCGAGGAGAGCTCGACTGACCTCATCAGACCCAGGTGGGGACACGCGCTGCGTGCGGGGATGTGAGGTATTCGATCAGCGCCTCCCAATTTGGCCGCAATTCAAGCCCCACGAGGCCCCCTGCCCGACCAACATCCACAGTGCCTGACCTTAAGATGGCGGCAAGCAGGCCCCAACACTTCTCAGGGACAGTGCGCAACAACGGCAGTTCGACGGGGGGAGCCACCCCACGCATCTTTACACCGCACCCGGCTGCTGGGAGGGGCAAGAGGCCAGAAGAAAACGTCCTCCCTAATCTACGGTGAGCACATTAATGCGGCAGAGGTGCTAAAGACCTCATTTCCCCCTGGAAGCAGCTCAAGGCCCGAAGTTCAGTTCAGGAGACTCCTGAAGAAGCGGAGGGAATACCCTAGGGGCCCCTGAGACTACAAAGGGTAAAAAAAAAAAAGGGGGACCGGCCGAATGGAACACCAGGGGCAGAATCTCTTGCCTGGCCCCAAGATGGCCGCCACAGTGGTCCTTTACCACAATGAGTTACAACTCCCACATTGGTGTGAAGAGCCACAGGCTTACTCCGTATGGAACACCAGGGCACCATTTGTTTGTGGACTGTTGCACTGTACTGCTTTCACAGCGTTCGATCCCGAGATGCTGCCTGTACCTGCCTTCTATTGAACTATGACGATGCCCCACGGGCTGAAACTAAAACTCTTTGTACTTTCCCGCGGAGCCCGAGTACCCTTGGCCGCTGCCCGGTGGAGCTGTCCTATGCAGCTATAGCGGAGTCTGTCTCTGGGTCACCCCCTTGGCCGTCACCTACCCAGCCGGACATTGTTTTTCACGGTTCTATCTATCTCTCTCCTCGACTGCCTTGTTCCCCCAAGAGTACTTTCCCCCTTCAGATCTACCTGACTGTCTGCTTTCCTCTCCCTGTCTACCTTTCCCCCACTTTCTTCCATTCCTCATATGACGTGTGTCTTGGATATGCTACGCGCTAATATCTTATATTTTTGTGTAAGCTCACGTTTTTCTCCTAAGCCTATACTGGTAATTGCAACTGTAACTGATGTAACTATGTAACAATGTTCTGAAACAATGTCCTATCTCATGTAAAGCGCTCTGATACCTCCGGGTCTAGCCAGCGCTATATAAAACTTTTCAAATAAAAATAAAATAAAATAAATTCCTCCGGACCCGTTTCAGAACAATATAGACGTCTGGGCTCTGATTCTGACCAGGGTACTTAATGCAGCAGCAGCATCAACATCAATGCCCAAGTCATGGTCCTCCACCATTATTGTCCCCATCTTTAAGAAAGGTGATAGGGACAACCCCCAGTGTTATCGTCCCATATCTCTGATAGATTGCATTGTTAAGGTTTTGGGTAGGGTCCTACTAAACAGGCTAACAGAATGGGCAGATACTAACGGAATTATTTCTGATGTCCATAGAACAGGCAAATCAGCAGTAGGGCAATGCCTGAACCTTCATCTGTTGATTTCCAAATATACCATCGCCAAAGAAGGTTCTATTTACTTGGGGTTTATGGACCTTACTGCGGCGTTCGATAGAGTGAACCGTAGCAGTTTATGGGCCTTATTAGATGAGATAGGCGTCGAGAGGGCTATAATAAATGTTTTAATGTCCTTATATGCGAATACAACAGCTGCTGTTCGTTTTACACAGGAGGGGGGACTTACTGACTGCGTCATGGCTGCATTCTTGCCCCTTTTGTATTTACATTGTATATTAATGGGCTGGAATCCCATTTGATTTCACTGCACGCTGATACCCCGAGGATAGGAACTAGATCAGTCCCAGTCTTGCTATACGCAGACGACGCGGTGCTAATGGCACGAACACCTAGAGCATTACAAGTATTAATTGACGGGTTTGTCTCCTTCATGATTACGCTAGATTTATCCCCCAATTTTTCTAAATCTTTTGTTATGGAAGTGGGGCGTCGGGGGACTAGCACAAAAGCCTATAAGGCAGGCTCTGCTAGCTTAGCCTAAGTCCCGACCTTTACATATCTAGGTGTTTTATTTGATGATCAATTCAAATGGAATACCCTGATGGAGGAAAAGACAAAAATGATGAATAAAGCCCTGGGAGCCATTGCAAATTATGCACACAGGTTAGGTACATGGTCCCCGGGGGTGATTTTAAAATTATACCAATCTTTTTGCATCTCCAAGGCCTTGTACGGGAGTGAGATTTGGGGCTATATGGTAGCTGATAAATTACAAATTACACAAAATAAATTTTTAAAGCATATTTTAAAAGTCCCTCAGGGAACTCCTACACACACTGTACACGAGGAATTGGGCGTCAAATATATTACAGACCTAGAGGCAGTCAGGCCTTTGCTTTGCTGGGTGAATGTTTGGTCTAATGAAGAGGCTTCTTTTAACCAAGCAGTAATCGCGGATTGCCTCTCCTTGGACCATGCATTAAAAATTCCCTGGCTAAGCTACATTAAGGATTCATTCAGTGCCCTGGGAAGATCGGATATATATATGAATTATAGGACAGTGAAGAAGGAGGATAAAACGTTAATTAAAAATTTATTTTTTAAAACATTTAGCGCTGAACGTGAAGGAAAGGAGTTTATGAAGCCTAGGGTAAGAGCCCACGCTTTAGTTAAATCTGCGCCGGGTATGGAGCCTTATCTCTTTTTATCAACTAGTCCCCATGGGCGTTTAATTACTCGTTTTAGGCTGAATTTGTTTCACCATTTAGTTGCCTCACCTCCTGGTTTTGTAGTACGTACCGAGGATAGAGGGCCCTGTGGCTGCGACAATAGGTCTCCACAGGATATTTTACACTTTATCTTTTTATGTAAATATTTTACGCTGCTAAGGCGTCAATTTCTTAAACAGTACTTGAAAGATTTGGGGTTCAGGCAAGCTCGTGTGGCTCTTTTAAATTTGCAACTTATGCAAGATGTTAGTACACCGAGTGTGGTTACTCATTTACTAAGAGCAATGATAAGATCAAGGAAATCTAGACATGATTGAGCTCGGGAGGGTCAGGGTGGAACTAGGCTGGGATGATATAAGAATTAAATTTAAAGGTTTGATTAAATGAGTGTATTTATGTCACATGGAAGGTATGTAAAGAAGAGTGCCGTCTTTTAGGATTTTTTAAAGAGTAATTTTAGGTCAAGGTTTGTCCTGTTTCTTAGTAGAATGATAATGATATCTGTATGATTACTGTGTGATGAAATATCTTCCAATGAATTCGATATTGTTTTAATGTACGATTTCTTTTATGGTGGTATCACTGCCGAATAAAGATTGCATTATTATTATTATTAACTGGAGTAAATGCATGCAATGTTTTTTCATGGGAGCACATAACTAATAGCAATAACCAAAATGTAACCACTGGATTAACCACTATCCTTGGGTTCCAGAGTAGCATGCTACTCACAGTAAAGCGCTTCAACGTCAGGGCTAGTAAGTGCTATATAAATGCAATAACACAGGAAAGGAGACTGCAGATTCACATTGCTTGGAGCCCAGATATGGAACTTGCTGCCAGAGGATATAAAGTTGAAGCCCAATTGGAAGATCTTCATAAAAGCAATTACCTCTAATTCACGTGGATACTTCTGATAAGGGATGCCGCAACACTGTAGATACTTACATTTGTTTACTCCGCCAAATGGTGCATATGCACAACAAAATTTGAAATGTGCACCATACAAATAAATAGATGGAAAAGAAACAGCGAGCATTAAAAACATGCCTGCAAAGTTCACACACATTTGGAAGCCTTTCCCTGACTTTCACATATGAAGCAACAAACATTGCCAGAAGTGCCAACTTCTTACATAGGTTTCCATCTCATGGATAAAAGGATAAGCATACCAATGCAGTTAAAGGCTCTCTGTGCAGTTCCTTCACCCCAACTATCTCCACAATTTTTATGGCTAGCTTTTTCACCATGATGATGGTCGCGTTGCCCAGTTCAGGAGTCTCACAACTCTTATTTTGATACTCTTGGGGAAAACATATTGGAACGGCCCTCTTCCGTGACCAAATGATGTATGGTAAACGTCTTTACTTTTGCAGCTTATGTTTCTATCTTCTCCTTTCCTTGAAAACTGCAATACATACTGTTTAAAAGTGCCCTTAATAAAACAATGTTAAAAAAAAGATAGCCTGCTTTCCAGATTGTGTTCCATTTCATCAGTGTGAACTGGCATATGTTTACCATCCAAGCTGCCAAAATAACATGGTATGTGTACTTAGAGTGCACGATTCACCCAGAGGGCATCCTGGCGCTAATAAGATGCGGGCTGCGCTAGCCGTGCTTGGGGCGGAATAAAAGCACTGCAGAGACAGCCCTGATGTGTAGGGGAAGGTTGTTACAGGCTTTAGGAGCGAGACAGGGAAAAGTGCGATCTCTGGCTTTGCGTATGCAGGGTATGTGTACAAGCCGGAGGCCTGCCAAACGAAAATTTCTGGTTGGGGTGTGGAAATTGATGTGGCTGTTGAGGTAGGACGGGCCTAGGGTGAAAGGTGCAAGTGAATGCTTGAGGAGTGCATGTTTCTGAATAGGGAGCCAGTGGAGTTCTTTGAGGTGTGAGGTGATGTGTGTGCATGGTGGCAGCCCGAGTGAGAGTCTGGTTGCCACGTTTTATATAGTCAGTTGTCATCTGGTCAATTGGGTCTGGATGCACACAGAGTGTCGCTGTAATCCAGCCTGCTGGTAATGAGGGCCTGGGTTACAGTTCTGTGGGCTTGATCTGGAGCCATTTGTAAATGTTTTTGAGGATCTGGGGGTGTAGAAACAGGAGGCGACTGCGTTAACTTGGCATGTCACTGCAAGTCGGTTGTCCACTGCTATTCCTAGGTTCTTGGCTTTATTGGCTAGGCAGTGTGTGGGCCCAAGATGTGCTAGCCACAGGTGGAGCTCCATAGCGAGGTGTCCTTGCCGAACAGTACCACATCAGTTTTATATGCGTTGAGTTTCAGACAGTTGGTCTTCATCTAGCTGCCAACTTCGGACAGGCATGCGGTAAATGTGGTCCAGGTGATGGATATTTCATCGGAAAGGATGAGCTAGGTGTCATCAGCATAAGAGATGATGTTGATTCTGTGAGTCTGGGTGATGTTAGCTGGAGGTACAATGTAGGCATTGAACAGTGCAGGACCGAAGGAAGACCACAGGGAGACTCCGCAGATAAGGGTGGCACTGGTCCAGGGGGGACAGGCTAACTGATTGGTGCGCCCGATTAGGAAGGAGCAAATCCATCAGAGAACGGGTCCTTGAATAGCAGCATCATGGAGGTGTCGAATGAGGATGGGGTAGGAGATGGTGACAAAAGCAGCAGATAATCACCGAGTAATATGAGGGCATACATGGCAAGGACATACAATCGTTTCTATATTAACTATTATTGTATTTCTTATTTTCCGTTTGCTTATAAGGAGGAGATTCAGCCAATACATCAAATGTTGCCAGATGTAGATATTACTTAAGTTTGTGCATGTGGAGTCTTAAATATTAAGCACAGAGAAAAGTTCAGACACTTTTTTACAATGGTGTATTTCTTTATTTGAGGTTTTTATTGCATTCCAAAAACTCTGAAGCTCATGCAAGTCAGACAAATTGCAAGTCTGTTCTGGTATAGCTACTGACAGGGTTATCACGTTCTCAAAAATATGTAGAAAGAAGAAAACACCATTGATAAATAAGCAGCTACAATAGGAATAGTTTCTGCTTCCCTATAATACAACGGAGTCCCGTGTGTATAATAACAAGAAAAAGGATGATCTATTATCACACAAGTTTCTATTGCAATTTGCTGTTGATCCTAGTTATAATTTCCACATGGATAACTAAATTTGAAATGACATATTAGAACCAGGGAGTTAAAAATAACATAGGGACAGCAAACACCCCTAATGCTCAGCTCTTCTATTGTCCAGGGAAAAGCAACCATTGTTGTTTAAATCCAAATCAATGTATACCTCAAAAACGCTTTTCCAGAGCACAAGTTGCCATTGCACAGATCATAATTTCTTGACAAAACACAGTGTGGCAGCCCAGGTCATTCTGACCTGAGTTTTCAATGATCTTGGAAACGGACAGTGCTTTGAACATGTACTCTTCAATGAGCCATTTATCTTGCAACCATTTATATAGTATATGAGCACAGAGAAAGGGCTCATCTATGATCCGCAGCCCCTGTTTTTTTCATAGAGGATGAAGATCAACAGACATCTCTCCACTTCTGATGCACATTCCAGGCAGCCTTCAGCCACTGGATACCAGCAGCCAAAAACCATAAACAATAAGGACCTGCTTTTATTACCAATGTTCCCGTTTGCTCTACCACTAACGCAAGCGTTCGGGATGTTATCGGAAGGAACTTGCGGCTGGCCCTCGTGGCCACAGGTTATTCTGTAATACAAAAGGGCCGTGAAGCATCTAGATAGTAACTGCTCCTTACAGGTCCACCACCTGCTGCAGAACTGCTCTTGCATGCCAGCACACAAAGGCATCTCAAATCCCTATTATCAGTTAGAAAATCGAATGTTGGGAAAAAAAAGGTAGAATCATATTGGGATATAACTTTGCATAATCTTGACACACAAAGAAATATCACTGCAGGGTTTCCCAAGCATTTCCCGTGGTTGATAAAATCCTCCAGTTTTCATAGATGCAAAACTTCAGCAAAGTTGCAGCACACCCGGAAACACAAACCACTCTCCAATGTAGCAAAATGGTATGCCGTCAGGGAGGGTGGGAAAATCTACCCCATTTTACTTCGAGAAATGTACAGCGTTGCACACTGCGCTACCAGTGTGGTCAGGAAGAGCTCTGAGGTTTTTCCTTGCTAGGACCCATGAATTCCAGACCTTCAATTGGGATGTCCTTCTCCTTAATTGCTTTCTGGAACAAAGCAAAAGCATAAATAAGAATGGTCAACGTGGATTATTTCCTGAAAACAATGCACAGAAGCCAAATGCAGAAAGTGGTCCCAGCTTTGTATACCTCAGGCAAAACAGCAACCACCAGATGCACACCTTTTCAAACCTTAGGCTATAAATATTAAAATCATCCCTCCACTGTTGCAATCTCCACTTTCACATTCGGGTTCTTCAGCATTAAATGCCCCCCATACTCCAAATTAAGAGATCTGAAGTCAAACACCTGCCAAATGTTGAAGCAACGCAAAAGGTTGGTCTAGTTTCTGGGGCAAACCACGTTTTCTAGCCATGAATGGCAAACAAATACAATTTTGTCAGAAAGGCAATAGCCGAGAACCTGTAGCCCTAACCGAACATCACAGGGTCTCATTTTGTCTCAAATTTACCTATACCATTAGAAAATAATAATATTTTTTTTTAAAGTTAATTCAGATCATTGTATTACGTACTGAAGCCATCCAATATAAGGGTGGCCATCATTCTACCCTAAATTAGCACAAATATGAACGAGCAGAACTTTCCTTATTAAGTAAATATATCAGTCCTGCCCAAGGCCTCTGTTGCTCTGTCCACTTCCAGCGGTACTATTTATATGCACTGGAGTGGGGTCGGGGAACTAGGGAAACTGTGCAAGCTTGAAAAAGAAGAGTAATGTCAGAGCAGAACATGACCTCTCGTGGAGTGCTAAATCACAAATGGTAGAACAAAAAAAAAAAAGAGAAAAAGAAAACGAGTTCCCTGATATTAGCAGTGGACGGATGCAACTTCACGAATCAAAACCAGAAAAGATCCACGGGCAGGAGAAACTCAAGAAAAAATAGAAGCAAAATCCATTTAAAAACTGACCTGATGGCTATGAGTGACTGAAATAATACAATGTATATTATAACAGGCGGAGAAGAAGGGGGAAAAGTAGAGTGATAAGCGTCTATTTGGGAGAAAACGGTGTCTAATGGAGAACAGTTTGTGATCTGGAAGTGGAAAGTTTTTTCTAGCATGCACATGCAATGGAAAATGTGTCACATTTAGCTTAGAGTGCATATTATTTATTGATAGCATGGCATGTACTTCTAAACTCAGAGTCATGAGGAACTGTGTACTTTGCTAAAAGTCTGACAAGCCTCAGCACGCGAGACTGGGAATATCTCAGTATTGCTTACGAAAAAGACGGCATGGACACAATCAGTCCGGTACAGGTAGGATGCGACTGTTGCAAGTAGCCCGAATTGGGGTTTGTGGGTGTAGTTAACAACCTAAGTGCAAACACTGATGAAGGAACTGAATTTTCACCTTTTCGTATAATGACAGTGCCTTATTCGAAGCTGACTTCATAGAGTAAGCAGAAGGAACATCAGCAGTAAACAGGAGAATTGGGAAAATAAATTCATGTGGGTTATAAACACTTTCATAATGTGAAAGTTGGTGAACTTTGGATTAAAGTAAGCATTAAGAGGAGTGAAGGATGTCAAAGCAAAATCATTGATTTCAGTACCAAGGATGGCTGTGAAGGTGCTGCAGAACTACGTAATATTGGAAAAACGTGTCATCTTGAACAGGCTGTTTTATGCAAGGTGTTTGGGGGTAACGAGATGCAATGGTACAAAGTCAGAGAAGTGGTGAGAGTAGGGTAGACAAGAATTCACGAGGTGGAAAGTCAAGTTGGTGGAAAGAATGAGAAGATGTTTTACAGGGGAATGAAGAATAGATTTGATGTCAAAGTGGTGTTTCATTCTGTGTTGGTAGTGAGAGTGAAGGTGATGTAAGGGTTGTTGTGGGTAAGTTAAGGGAAGATGGGTTCAATAGAAAGATGATTGTGTAAAAAAGTCCAGAACGATGTGTTACAAGGAGAAAGAATGGTGGAATTGGAAAGGTCTGCTAGCAAACATAGAAAAAAAAGAGTTGCCTGTTGCTTCGCTAGGCAGAGTGAATTAGTTTGAATGTCATTCTTCCATTTTTTGTTTTAGCAAATGGAATGTGTGTAATGTTCTCTCTTCATAAACAAGGCAAACGTTGTAGGTGATGTACTGCAAACAATCATTTGTTCAGGTTCCCTTATGAACCATCTCTAGAGTATAACAGCTGTATCGGCCAACCCTGGATGTCCAGGGGCTGTACTATTAAAGCACTTTTTTAGGTCGAAGCCTATAGACAGCACAGCTGTCTGGTTTGCTAAAGACATCTTGTGGACATTCAGAAAGTTTTCCTGGGAATGCATTTCACCTATTGCTTACCATTGGCTTTGTGGTTTGTAACTCACATTATCTGGCTATTTGCTGGCTTTATTTAGGCGGTCCAGAGTAAGTTCGTTCCTCTCAAGGAGCAAACCCTTTTCACACTACCTCTCCTTGAATTCTTCTAGGAGTACTCCTTTCTGTAAACAGGCCTGTAAATCTTGTTCTTATCTTGTCACATTTGCTGTGCATTCAAAGACAGAGGTCAAATGTCAGACTCTGTCTTCCGAGGTAGTTTTGGATTTACTTTTCTTTCTCGGACTTCAAAGTGAGAGGATTTATGTGACAATCGTGCTAGATACTTGGGGTAGGTAAGGTTTTTTTTTCTTGCACACAACATTTAAATGAACTGTGCAAGTATTTGTAAACGGTATAGTTTTATTAATAAAACTTTATGTCTGTACAAATGTAATGGTTATTTCAATTGAAAATATGTTGTCTGTAATGGCAGTGTGCTAAAACACCATGCATACTCCAATCTACACCACTCCACAGTACTCTGTACCACTCCAAGCCACTGCACTCTATGACACTACTCTGCACTCTATGCCACTCTACTCTGCACTACTGTATTGTGCCAATGCACTCTACGCCACTCCTCTATGCCACTGTACTCTGCATCACTCCACTCTATGCCACTGCACTCATCTACGCCAATGCACTCTGCCACTCCACGTCACTGTACTCTGCCACTCTACACCACTGCATTCTACACTGCTGAATTCTATGCCGCTACACTCTACGCCACTGCACTCCAATCCAATCTACGCCACCACTAAATTCTATAACACTGCATTGTACGCCGCTGAATTCTATGCCGCTGCACTCTACGCCACTATACTCTGCAACACTCTATGCCAATGCACTGTATACCACTTCACTCTACTCTACTGTACACCCCTCTATGCAACACTACTCTATGCTACTCCACTCTACGACACTCAACGCTACTTTCCACTAACTTTTAGCCATGCTAAACTGCAGCCACGCTGGTTTACTATATGGCTAAAACACATTGGCAAAGCAAATAGCTCTTGCACAAGCGAGACCTATTGGCTTTGCCAATGCTTGTTCAATTTGCTTTAGTGTCTGTAGTAAGAGCAAAAATTACAGAATACAAAGAAAACGAGGTTATGTAAGCTACAAAAAACACCAGTGATTAGTTTTTAATTAGCAAGTGCAGTCCCTTGTGGCTGGGTGTCAGACCCCGTTTAGAAGGCCACACAGCAGACAGGGGCTATGGCTACTGGGCCCCAACCGTGGTGGTTGATGAAGTTTGCCACTGGAGTCTGACCTCATAAGGCTTTGGAATCCAGTCCAGGTATCCACTTTCCACATGTTACTGTCAGAGTAGTAAGGATAAGAAGGCATAGGCTTCACAGGGAGGCAGTGTGGGGGGCAAGATCTCAGAACTCAGTCAACCAACTCACAGAATAATTATGATGCCCAGACCCACTGCATATCTTTTAATTAAAAGAAAGTACTTTAATCTCACAGCAACACAAAATACTACACAGTTCAATAGAGGTCTCAATTAAAAGGATTCTAATCTCATCTATGATCCTCAGCGAGGTGCTACTCCCCCTCCAGTGCCATCTCCTGGCTATTGGAGTTCACTAATGTCTACAGCCCCTGCTAGCATGGATATTGGAGTTAATTAGGCACTGATACAGTTCACTTTGGATTCACCCATTGGCTAGATGTGTAAATCAGGTTAATGGCTTTCACCAAGTCGCGTTCTCCTGTGCAAAAATCTCCAGTTTGTAGATTAGATTTCTTTGCGTCTTCAGTCTCTGGTTCCGTTCACAAAAATGTAATGTAATCTATCATGCAATCTATTTGGGCCTTTTTCCCCCCAATGCAAACATAGAGGGAGTACAGGTAGAAATCGCTACAAAATACTAGCAGCATCCTCACTAAGGAAGCCAAGTCACTAGTGTGGAGATACAACAGAATTGCATCTGCTTCAGTGAATACCTTCTAGCCATGGAACTAGAACATATGAAATTTAACCCCAGCTTTCACACTTAAATATGCAAGAAATAAACACCATTCTCTAAATCTGGGCAGGGCCTACAACACAGTGACATTTTCCTGGAAAAGGCAGTCTCTTGACCTTGCCATTAGAACCATAGCTGTGGTTGATTGTTATGATGTATGTATTTGTAGAACGCTGCAAATATCCCAAAAAGCATGGCGCTAGGAAACTAGATCAGGGCCAGCAACAATAAGAACAAGTTAGTTAAATAACCATATTTTGAGTTTCTTTATGAACAAGGTGAGATTAAGAATAGGATATGACAGACCAAGAAAGAGAATTCCTGTGCTTGGTAGACAGCAAAGTAAGAGCGGTCCCCCGTACGCGAGTCTCACCTAGGGTACGTAAACTAAGGATGCTGGGGAGGAGCGCAAAGCTTTACAGGGTTGGAATATTGAAAGCATACATTCAAGGTAAACAGGGCCAATGTTGTTGATGGCTTAATGAGTCAAACATTAAGATTTGAAAATACAGCACTTTTTGGAGAGGAAGCCAATGTAGATCTTTGAGCCTGGAACCTGAAAGCAAGCGAGAAAGTAGGTCCAAGATTAAAGTATGAGACTAGCTGCAGGGTTTTGAGGTATCTGAAGAGGATGTGTCAGAAGATTTGCCTGAGTCAAGCCTGTGTTGTGCCCCTGTTTCTCGCTGAATCTGCAGATACTGGGCCTGGACCAAGGCCAATATTGTGACGACCATGGTACAGAGGGATTTCCGAAAATTCTAACCTCTTTGCACCATCGACGGAAAGGAAGTTTTCCCTCAACCAAGTGGCTACCTCAACCACAGAGGAGCAGAGTTGTCAGTTTAAACTTTATTTTGGTCATAGACCGCCATATTCAAGCTAGCCTGGCTGATGAGGGGTGTTACCCCGAAACCGGTGCCAGGATGCTAGTTTCTGGTCCAAAGAGGACCTGGCAAAATAAAAAACTGTTCCCACAGGGAGCAGGGTCAAGACTGATTTGCATATGGCTGGGTCTAAACTGGAATGGCGCGACGTGCAAAAAAACGATGGATTTATCCCAGATCTGTGACTGGGGGTGAATGTTTGATTAATTCAGTGTTCCGTTCATCATCTGTTCTTTTTTCATAGACCATAAAAGTCACAGATGAGAAGAAAAATACAGTACATAAGCCCAGTTAAAAATTACAGTTAGAAACAAAATGCAACGTTTTAAGAAAAATAATGTGGGCTCACTTAGGTGACAGCAAAACAAATACCATAAATCTTAAAACCATAGTATAAAATAATTAAAAAGCCATAAATAGAAAGATATTCTTTTTTTTTAATAATTACACATAAAATTTACACATATACTACAATTAAAACACTGTGCGTGCGAAAGGAATGATTCAATTCGGTATAGTTATGCGACAAAATATTTATCTCAGCCCTAAAGATTAGCGTGGAATGGCTTTGCGCCGGATCAGTCAAACACTCTCTAGAAACTTGGCAATCGAAAATACGATGGTGGGCGAGGTGTTGACTGCAAATTCTCAGGGCAACCCTATACTGGTGCACTCCTAACAAACGTAGACGATCCAGCGCTGGCGCTGCTTCAAGTAAAAGGAGCAAAAAAACAGCAGATGGTTGTCAGTTTCCTCACACCCATTGCATGCTGGGCAGAGGCTACTTCCCCCCGGGCCACGTTTCCATTTACAGGTAAATGAAGCAAGGGGAAGAGTGCCCAATCTGAACCTTATATAAAGGGCTTTGGTGCAGGGAGGCTCAATCTGGTCCATATAGGCCTCAAAAGCCGAAAATGGAACCCTATAAAGTGGTTGCTAAGGTACCCCGGGACTTGGCTGGCTAATCAGCTTTGTCTCCTCATGTTTCCTGTAAAGAGACTTCAGCTTTTTAAATTGAGGAAGATGTGATGTCAGAAGTGTCTACCCAAACTCTTGCACCCCTAATGAGTAGGAGTGCTGTTTGATATACCTCAGCCATGGCACCAAAGCCCTACTTTTTTGTCTACCCAAGATGTCGCTCAGACTCGCCCTATAGTGTGACAGCTCGGGAACATACCAAAAGCATAGCCAGTAAAGTAGGGGTTTCAGTCGCACCAGAGAAATGATAGGGCAGATAGCAAGGTCTTGTCTAAAAATCAAGGGACCGCTTTGGGGTAGTTTAAGGGCCATCCTCAAAAATTAGTTTTCAGCTGTTCCCAATATACCTATTTTACTACGCTCCCAGAGTTCTGCGCCATAGGTAGCAGCTGCTCCGGCCTAGGCTCTCCAAACTTCCAGCAGTGGAGAGACAGGGTGGAAAGTAGTTTTACCAGCAAATCTTAAAATAGCAGCGGCCATATGGGTTAACCTAAGAGAACTCTTAAAGACTTGACTGTCCCAGGAGTTAGAAGTGGAGAGCCGGATTCGGAGATAGTCAAATTCGAGAACTCTCTCCAATTCCAGCTCCTCTAAAGTTAATGGCCCTCTGTAGCCCCTGTGGGGATTTACTGCCATAAACCTAGTTTTAGATATGTTTATAGTCAGTCCAGAGGAATTGCAGAATTAATGGAACCTTAGAAGGAGCGTCTTGATATCCACTAGGTTTTTCAAAATCAGTAGTGTCAACTGCAAACAATAGCGCTGGAATTTTAGTACCCCCAAGCACCGAGGAATCATTGTCACAGCCCATGAGGAAATCGACAGAGCTGTTGATAAAAAAGAAGGAATAAAGTAGGGGCAAGGACGCAGCCCTACGTGACTCCGCTGCTGACTTCAAAAAGGTCAGTAGTTTCCCAGTTTGCTCCCCAGTGGATTTTTGAGAAGTTATCGCAATGGAGCAGAGTTTACTTTGGGTAATGGATGGGTTCTCAGAAATGGATAATAACCTGTGTGTGACAATGTCAAAGCAGAATGATCATACGATGGAAGCGGAAGAGGTGGAATAAATGTTAACCAGTATGGGATTCAGTGAAGAGCCCTATGGAACACTACAGAAGAGAGCGGTAGATTTAGAGTGGAAAGGAGAGAGAGTGTTATAGATTACGTTCTTGAGGATAAGAAAGAACAGAGCCACTTTAGTACATCTTAGCAAATACGGAGTTTTGAAAGGTTGGAAATGAGGACCAGTGGACTAGCTGAAGACTGGTACCATGAGAAACGCTTTTTATTTCGAGCCATGCTGTACTGGAGTATGTACTTGAAGCCCCGCCCACTCCGCCCATATTGGTCATTGGCTTGTGTCACTGTCCTTCGTAAATGCTGGCTTCTGATTCGTTATTAGGCTGGTTAGTCCCTCCTTAGTACCACCTTGTCTTCATTCGTAACCTCCCATTAGGACTGGCCATTTTACTTTGGTTGTTACACGGTACGTCTTCTTTAGTCTGTAAGTACTGTTTTCCTTAATGAGTTTCTCTAACTTAACCCCTTCCATGCTCATGACGAGCTGGACTCGTCATGGCACACAGTGCTCGTGTGCTCATGACGAGTCCAGCTCGTCATGGAACCCAGCACAGGAAATCCCTCTGGTGCGGGCACCAGAGGGATTCCCTTTAATCCCCTAAAGCCTCGGGAGCTGGGGAAGAGCTTCCCCAGCTCCCGAGGCCCCCTGGTTTCCCTGAAATGACGATCGGCGCGCACGTCGCGCTGATGTCATTTCTCAGTGAAACTGAAACTGAAATGAGCCAAGAGGCTCATTTCAGTTTCAGCTTACGTGCTCAGGGGCTATCTCAGCCCCCTGAGCACGTAGAAACTCAGGAGAGGTATCGCTGGAAAGGGAGAATCTCCCTTTCCAATGGTACGCCTCCCTAGTGGATCCCTGCTTGGGGATCGCCCCAGGAGGGCGATCCCCAAGCAGGGATCCACCCACTAGGCACCAGGGAGGGGGAGCGGCCCCTTGGGCAAGGGCCTTTGCTCCCCCATACAATTTTTGGCATGATTAGTCTTTCTGCCCCCGGGGGGTAGAAAGCCCACTAGACACCAGGGATTTTTATGGCATGTTTATTAGGGGTGGGGGCTGCCCAAAACGGGCATGCCGATGCCCCCCCCCGGCCACAAAATTAGTCTTTCTGCCCCCCTGGGGGGCAGATGGGGCAGTAGCCCCCAATCTGCCCCCGGGGGCAGAAAGCCCACTAGATACCAGGGATTTTTAAAAAATTATAGTTAGGAGTGGGGGCTGCCCAATATGGGCATGCTAATGCCCCCAACCCCCACGCCGCAAAGGTACAGTCTTTCTGCCCCTCCTGGGGGCAGATGGGGGCAGTAGCCCCCAATCTGCTCCCGGGGGCAGAAAGCCCACTAGATACCAGGGATTTTTTTAATTATAATTTGGGGTAGGGGCTGCCCAATATGGGCATGCCAATGCCCCCACCACCCGACGCAACAGGTACAGTCCTTTCTGCCCCGGGGGCAGAAAGCCCACTAGACACCAGGGTTTTTTTCCCTCGATACATTATGGGGTGGGGGTTGCCCAAGATGGGCATGCCAATGCCCCCACCCCTCCCCCACGAAATTCCAGTCTTTCTGCTCCCCCAGGGGGCAGATCATGGCAGTGGCCACCAATCTGCCCCCCAGGGGTTCAGAAACACCCTAGATGCCAGGGATTTTTTTTATAGGCCCGGGGTGGGGGCTGCCCAGAATGGGCATGCAAATGCCCCCACCGTACCCCCCCAAAGAAAAAAAAAAGACTTTCTGCCCCCCCAGGAGGCAGATGGGGGCAATAGCCCCTGATCTTCCCTCCCCGGGGAGGGGGAGAAACCCCACTAAGCACCAGGGATTTTTTTTTTATATAGGTAGGGGTGGGGGCTGCCCAGAATGGGCATGTCAATGCCCCCACCCCAAAAAAAATGCTACAGTCTTTCTGCCCCCCCTGGGAGGCAGATGGGGCAATAGCACCTTATCTGCCCCCCCCCCGGGGGGGCAGAAAGCCCACTAGCCACCAGGGATTTTTTTTTACAAAGTTCGGGTTGGGGGCTGCCAAGAATGGACATGCCAATGCCCCCACCCACCCCAAAAAAGATGTCACTGTCTTTCTGCCCCTCCCAGGAGGCAGATAGGGGCAGTAGCCCCTGATCTGCCCTCCCGGGGAGGCAGAAAGCTCACTATGTGCCAGCGATTATGCTGGCTTTTTTTATACGCAGGGGTGGGGGCTGACCAGAATAGGCATCCCAATGCCCCGACCCCCAAAAGAATAGCCACAGTCTTTCTGCCCCTCTCGGGGGCATAACGGGGCAATAGCCCCTGATTTCCCCCTCCCCAGGGCGGCAGAAAGCCCAGTAGGCACTGACTTTTTCGGAATGTGCCTACCTGTTGAATTTGGTTCCTAGCTCTGCCGGCACCTAGGAAAACCTAGCAAACCTATACATTTTTAAAACTAGACACCCAGGGGAATCCAGGATGGGCTGACTTGACTGGCTCTCACCAGGTTTTGTTACCCAGAATCCCTTGCAAACCTAAAAATGTGTCCAAAAAAACACATTTTCCTCATATTTCTGTGGTGGAAAGTTCTGGAATCTGCGTGGATCCACAAAATTCCACCCACCCCGCGTTCCCCAAAGTCTTTTGAGAAACATGGTACCTCACTTGTGTGGGTAGGACTAGTGGCCGCGACAGGAAACGGCCCAAAACGCAACATGGACACACCACATTTTCCCAGTGAAAACGGACCCTTTTTTTGCAAAGTGCCTAGCTGTAGATTTTGAACCCTAACTCTGCCGGCACCTAGGGAAACCTAGCAAACCTATACATTTTTGAAAACTAGATACCCAGGGAATCCAGGATGGGGTGACTTGACTGGCTCTCACCAGGATCTGTTACCCAGAATCCCTTGCAAACCTAAAAATATGTCCAAAAAACACATTTTCCTCACATTTCTGTGGTGGAAAGTTCTGGAATCTGCGTGGATATACAAAATTCCACCCACCCCGCGTCCCCAAAGTCTTCCGTGAAAAATGGTACCTCACTTGTGTGGATGGGTCAAGTACCCGCGACAGGCAAGGGCCCAAAACGTATTGAGGAGACATCAAAATTACCTATCACAAAACAACCTGGTTTTGCAAGGGGGGTCACCTGGGTTTTGGCCCCGGGCTCAGCGGCCATCTTGGGAATCTACCAAACCCACACATTTCTGAAAACTAGACACTTGGGGAGTCCAGCGAGGTATGGCTTGCATGGGTCCCCAAACGTTTTCCTACCCAGAATGCCCTGCAAACCTCAAATTTAGCAGAAAAAATCACTTTTACTCAAATTTCTGTGTGGGAAAGTTCTGGAATCTGCGTGGATCCACAAATTTCCTACCACCCTGCGTTCCCCAGGGCTCCCGATAAAAATGGTACCTCACTTGTGTGGGTAGGCATAGTGGCTGAAACAGGAAATGGCCCAAATCGTATTGTGGAGACTTCAAAACTACCTATAACAAAACTACCTGGTTTTGGGGGTGGCACCTGGTTTTTGGCCCCGGGCTCGCCGCCATCTAGGGAAACCTACCAATCCCACACGTTTCTGAAAACTAGACACCCTGGGGAGTCCAATGAGGTATGGCTTGCGTGGATCCCCCAAAGTTTCCCTACCCAGAATCCCCTGAAACCCTCAAATTTAGCTGAAAAAAACATATTTGCTACATATTTTTGCGTGGAATCACCGTGCTGGCACAAATGTCCTACCACCCAGCGTTGCCCTTGTTTCCCCGAGTAAAATGATACCTCACTTGTGTGGGTGTCCAAAGCAGAACTGGCTACAAACGTATTTTTTAAAAAATGTAGCGCTTAGAATTCTCGGTGCTATACCCTAAATCCCTATGTTTTGGGCTCTTCCCAGTCACAGGCCTTTGGCCCACCCACACAAGTGAGGTATCATTTTACTCGGGAGAACAAGGGGAACGCTGGAGTGGTAGGACATTTGTGCCGGCATGGTGATCCCACGCAAAAATGTATGGAAAAAGTGATTTTTTCAGCTAAATTTGAGGTTTGCAGGGGATTCTGGGTAGGAAAACGTTGTGGGACCCACGCAAGCCATACCTCGCTGGACTCCCCGGGTGTCCAGCTTTCAGAAATGTTTGGGTTTGGTAGTTTCCCAAGATGGCCGCCGAGCCCAGGGCCAAAAACTCCTGGGACCCCCTTGCAAAACCAGGTTGTTTTGTGATAAGTAATTTTGATGTCGCCTCAATAGGTTTTGGGCCCTTTTCTGTCGCGGGTACTTGACCCACCCACGCAAGTGAGGTATCATTTTTATGAGGAGACCTGGGGGAACGCTGGGTGGGAGGAAATTTGTGGATCCACGTAGATTCCAGAACTTTCCCACATAGAAATTTGAGAAAAAAGTGATTTTTTCAGCTAAATTTGAGGTTTGCAGGGGATTCTGGGTAGGAAAAAGTTGGGGGACCCACGCAAGCCATACCTTGCTGGACTCCCCAGGTGTCTAGTTTTCAGAAATGTGTGGGTTTGGTAGGTTTCCCTAGATGGCCACCGAGCCCAGGGCCAAAACTCATGGGACCCCTCTTGCAAAACCAGGTTGTTTTGTGATAGGTAATTTTGATGTCGCCTCAATAGGTTTTGGGCCCTTTCCTGTCGTGGGTACTTGACCCACCCATGCGAGTGAGGTATCATTTTTATCGGGAGACATGGGGGAACACAGTGTGGTAGGAAATTTGTGGATCCACGTAGATTCCAGAACTTTCCCACACAGAAATTGGAGAAAAAGGTGATTTTTTCCAGCTAAATTTGAGGTTTGCAGGGCATTCTGGGTAGGAAAGCGTTGGGGGATCCACACAAGCCATACCTCGCTGGACTCCCCGGGTGTCTAGTTTTCAGAAATGTGTGGGTTTGGTAGGTTTCCCAAGATGGCCGCCGAGCCCGGGGCCAAAAGCCCAGGTGACTCCCTTGCAAAACCAGCTTGTTTTGTGATAGATCATTTTGATGTCTCCTCAATACGTTTTGGGCCCTTGCCTGTTGCGGGTACTTGAACCACCCACACCAGTGAGGTTTTTGGCCCTGGGCTCGGCGGCCATCTTAGGAAACCTACCAAACCCACACATTTCTGAAAACTAGACACTCTGGGGAGTCCAGCGAGGTATGGCTTGCGTGGGTCCCCCAATGTTTTCCTACCCAGAATCCCCTGCAAACCTGAAATTTTGCTGAAAAATTCACTTTTTCATACATTTTTGTGTGGGTAAGTTGTGGCATCACCGGGCTGACACAAATTTCCTACCACCCAGCTTTCCCCAGGTCTCCTGATAAAAATGGTGCATCACTCGGGTGGGAGGTCCAAGTCCGCGCGACAGGCAAGGGCCCAAAACGTATTGAGGCGACATCAAAATTGCCTATCACAAAACGACCTGGTTTTGCAAGAGGGGTCCCATGACGTTTTGGCCCGGGGCTCGGCGGCCACCTAGGGAAACCTACCAAACCCACACATTTCTGGAAAAGTAGACACCCGGGGATTCCAGGGAGGTATGACTTGCGTGGATCCACCAACGTTTTCTTACCCAGAATCCCCTGCAAACCTGATATTTTGCTGAAATAAATCACTTTTTTCGCACATTTTGTGTGGTAAAGTTGTGGAATCATGGGATTGACACAAATTTCCCTACCACCCAGCGTTCCCCCAGGTCTCCCGATAAAAATGGTGCCTCACTCGGGTGGGAGGCCCAAGTACCCGCGACAGGCAAGGGCCCACAACGTATTGAGGCGACCTCAAATGGCCTATCACAAAACTACCTGGTTTTGCAAGGGGAGTCCCATGACGTTTTGGCCCGGGGCTCGGCGGCCACCTAGGGAAACCTACCAAACCTACACATTTCTGAAAAGTAGACACCCGGGGGATTCCAGGGAGGTATGGCTTGCGTGGATCCACCAACGTTTTCTTACCCAGAATCCCCTGCAAACCTGAAATTTGGCTGAAAAAAAACACTTTTTTCACACATTTTTGTGTGGTAAAGTTGTGGCATCACGGGGCTGACACAAATTCCCTACCACCCAGCGTTCCCCCAGGTCTCCCGATAAAAATGGTGCCTCACTCGGGTGGGAGGCCCAAGTACCCGCGACAGGCAAGGGCCCAAAACATTTTGTGATAGGCAATTTTGATGTTGCCTCAATACGTTGTCTTTTCAGCAAAATGTCAGGTTTGCAGGGGATTCTGGGTAAGAAAACGTTGGTGGATCCATGCAAGCCATACCTCCCTGGAATCCCCCGGGTGTCTACTTTTCAGAAATGTGTGGGTTTGGTAGGTTTCCCTACGTGGCCGCCGAGCCCCGGGCCAAAACGTCATGGGACCCCCTTGCAAAACCAGGTCGTTTTGTGATAGGCCATTTTGAGGTCGCCTCAATACGTTGTGGTCCCTTGCCTGTCGCGGATACTTGGGCCTCCCACCCGAGTGAGGCACCATTTTTTCCGGAAGACCTTGGGGAACGCGGGGTGGGTGGAATTTTGTGGATCCACGCAGATTCCAGAACTTTCCACCACAGAAAAGTGAGGAAAATGTGTTTTTTGCCAATTTTTAGGTTTGCAAGGGATTCTGGGTAACAGAACCTGGTGAGAGCCAGTCAAGTCACCCCATCCTGGATTCCCCTGGGTGTCTACTTTTCAAAAATGTATAGGTTTGCTAGGTTTCCCTAAGTGCCGGCAGAGCTAGGGTTCAAAAACTACAGCTAGGCACTTTGCAAAAAAAGGGTCATTTTTCACTGTGACAATGTGGTGCGTCTTCGTTGCGTTTTGCGCTGCTTCCTGTCGCGGGCACTAGGCCTACCCACACAAGTGAGGTACCATTTTTTCGGAAGACCTTGGGGAACGCGGGGTGGGTGGAATTTTGTGGATCCACGCAGATTCCAGAACTTTCCACCACAGAAAAGTGAGGAAAATGTGTTTTTTGCCAATTTTTAGGTTTGCAAGGGATTCTGGGTAACAGAACCTGGTGAGAGCCAGTCAAGTCACCCCATCCTGGATTCCCCTGGGTGTCTACTTTTCAAAAATGTATAGGTTTGCTAGGTTTCCCTCAGTGCCGGCAGAGCTAGGGTTCAAAAACTACAGCTAGGCCCTTTGCAAAAAAAGGGTCATTTTTCACTGTGAAAATGTGGTGCGTCCACGTTGCGCTTTGCGCTGCTTCCTGTCGCGGGCACTAGGCCGACCCACACAAGTGAGGTACCATTTTTTTCGGAAGACGTTGGGTAACGTGGGGTGGGTGGAATTTTGTGGATCCACGCAGATTCCAGAACTTTCCACCACAGAAAAGTGAGGAAAATGTGTTTTTTGCCAATTTTTTAGGTTTGCAAGGGATTCTGGGTAACAGAACCTGGTGAGAGCCAGTCAAGTCACCCCATCCTGGATTCCCTTGGGTATCTACTTTTCAAAAATGTATAGGTTTGCTAGGTTTCCCTAAGTGCCGGCAGAGCTAGGGTTCAAAACTACAGCTAGGCACTTTGCAAAAAAAGGGTCATTTTTCACTGTGAAAATGTGGTGCGTCCACATTGCGTTTTGCGCTGCTTCCTGTCGCGGGCACTAGGCCTACCCAAACAAGTGAGGTACCATTTTTTCGGAAGACCTTGGGAACGTGGGGTGGGTGGAATTTTGTGGATCCACGCAGATTCCAGAACTTTCCACCACAGAAAAGTGAGGAAAATGTGTTTTTTGGCCAATTTTTAAGTTTGCAAGGGATTCTGGGTAACAAAACCTGGTGGGAGCCAGTCAAGTCACCCCATCCTGAATTCCCCTGGGTGTCTAGTTTTCAAAAATGTATAGGTTTGCTAGGTTTCCCTAAGTGCCCGCAGAGCTAGGGTTCAAAAACTACAGCTAGGCACTTTGCAAAAAAAAGGGTAATTTTTCATTGTGAAAATGTGGTACGTCCACGTTGCATTTTGAGCCATTTCCTGTTGTGGGCACAAGGCCTACCCACACAAGTGAGGTACCATTTTTATCGGGAGACTTGGGGTAACACAGAATTGTAGAGCAACTGTTATTACCTATTGACTTTCGATGCATTTCTGCCTTCCAAATGAAAGACAACGTGTAAAAAATAAGTCATTTTGATAAATGACCTATAATTCTCATGCTAGTATGGGTACTCCCAATTTCGGAAATGTCCAAATATCTACTGTTTCTAAAATCTACATTTTGTTCCCATTTCAGAAATACATAGGTGTCTTTCATAACAATTTTTCCATGTATACATTTTCCCAAAATAATTGCTATATACCCGGTACATAATAAAAAACTATTGCAAGATGCTGCTCAGTTATTGGCTCTGGGTTCGTCGGGTTCTTGGTGAACCTAAAGTCCTATATATCCCCACAACCAGAAAGGTCCAGCGGATATAACGGTATATTGCTTTCAAATAGCTGTCATAATTAGAAGAAGTTACAGGTGAAAACGTGGACACAAATTGCTGTTTTTTTCAACTAATTTTCAATTTTTACTTTATTTAACTGTTAGTTTCTATAAGGAAAACTTTAAGGATCTACACAAATGACCCCTTGCTGAATTCAGAATTTTGTCTACTTTTCAGAAATGTATGGCTTTCCAGGATCCATTATTGGTTTCATACCCATTTCTACCATTAACTGGAAGGAGGTTGAAAGCACAAAAAATAGCAAAAATAGGCTATGTCCCAGAAAAATGCCAAAACTGTGTAAAAAAGTTGGTTTTCTGACAAAAGTCTGCTTGTCCCTGAAAGCTGGGAAGATGGTGATTTCAGCACCACAACCCCTTTTGATGCCATTTGCAGGGAAAAACAAGACGCTTTCATCTGCAGCCCTTTTTCGCATTTTTCCTAAAAAAAACATAATTTAGCTGTATTTTGGCTAATTTCTGGGTCCCCTCCAGGGGAATCCACAAACCCTGGGTACCTTTACACTCCCCATCATGTTAGAAAAAAAGGACGCAAATTTGGCGTGGATACCTTATGTGGTCAAAAAGTTACAGGGGCCTAAGCGCGCACTACCCCAAATAGCCAAAAAAAGGCTTAGCACAGGGGGGGAAAAGGCCTAGCAGCGAAGGGGTTAAGGAGGGCAGGAGGGTCTCATGCGCAGTTGTGACCACCGGCTTGTTTATTTAACTCGTAGCAAATGGGGAGCTTTTCAGGGGCCATGGGAGACAGAAGAGGGCAACTCAGCGATGCATTTGCGAGAGTTTAAGCCATTGGCATTGTAAATGACAATGCCTTTTATTTATGTTTTAAAAAACAAAACATAAATAAAAGGCATTGTCATTTACAATGCCAATAGCTCAAACTCGCGTAAATGCGAGACCTATTGCATTGCAGATGCTTGTTAAATGTTGGTCTCCCTATCTGAACAAATTATGGCACCCAGTCTCAATGTATATCTATCAAAATACAATAAGGTAGGAAATGTACAGTCTTTGGAGCGAGGTGTGTCTTGCAGTCTTAAATCTCCTACTTTAACAAACTTTGTCCTTGGGCAAATGTTATCACCTTGTGCCTCTGTCCACTGGTGTGACAACCCCTTCTATTGGGCGCACTCTTCCACCATGGTCACCCACTGCAGATTCCCAGTTTGCACTAGTCCTGAGCAACTTGGTTGCAGCAACTCGTGTATTTCTTCTTACCTAGAACTCCTACCCGCCCTTTCGAATTCCTTCCTACATGTCCCCCACTTTCCCCGGACTCCTCACCTGCACGCACTCGCGGTAACCTCTGAAGAGCTCCCCGCACGGATCCGCTCCCCCTTCGCCCCGCAGAAACCTCTCAGAAAACCACCGATTGAAACACTGATCGTACTCCCGCTTCATTTCCGTGCACTCTTCGCCAACACTGTTCATTGCCCCTGGTATTTCAGGTCACCGCGAATCTGACACCTCTGATTTTGGGACACCGTAGAGAAAGCCTTTACTTCCGGTCACCAGGAGTCGTGAAGCATGGTTCCGGGTTCGGAACACAGACTGTGTGTCATCTGCCCAGATTAGAATGGAGTTAACGCGCATGCGTCACAGAGTCCCCACACTTCCGGGTCCAGGATGCTGGCTCCAGCCCGCTGTCGCTGTGGGATCTCGGGGTCGCTTACCCAGACGTGGGCTCTCCGGGGCTCACTGCTCTCGGCTCGCCCACCCAGAAGAAGCCTGAGGGTTTCGGCGCAGCAGCTACAGAGTAGCGCAGCTCGGTCCAGCAAGGTATGAAGACCATCGACATAGAAGGGAGACTAAACCAAGCAAATAGAAAAAATACTGGAAGTCACCTGGTCTTTTCTAGAAACAATCTCCAAAAAATAAAAGAGAAGCACATTCTATCGGCGTTGCTGCCCAAGTTTTCAGTTCTCTCGTCTGACATTTCCATTCCTTCAGTGTGCTTTAGTATGCCTTATGTATGACACTTAAGTGACACTTTATCACGGGTAGTCAAAAAGAATTTGTAATGCAGCAACCTCATAGCGGCCAATATTTCAGTTAGCATATGTGTGACATTTCCATATTTTCAGGGTGATTATGTGTGACATTTCAATACCTTATGAGTGACACATTAGTGATGCGTCGTCGAACCTCTAGTTCTCCAGACTAGATTACGGAATTAACCTTCTCTCAGGCATTCCCAAAGTTCATCTAGGCCCACTGAGAGCAACTCTACATGCAACAGCGCACTTCCTGTTAGGTCTCAAGAAATGTGACCACAATTCCCCTGCCCTGCTTACCCTCCAATGGTTTCCCATTGAAGCTGGGGCTCAATTCAAAACCCCTCATTATCCACAGAGCACTGCACTCCTCTTCACCCTCCTAAGTGAGAAACTGAAAATTCCTGGAGCAAAAAAGGGTTCCAGAAATGCCCAATCCCTGCTCCTGGAACCACCCACCTTCAGTCGAGAACGGTACATGAGCCTGTCATTCTCTGGTAGTGCCACAAGAATCTGGAACTCCTTACCTCCTTCCCTTCGTCTAACAACCTGCATAGCCACCTTCAAAAAGGACCTCTTATTTGACAGACACCTGGGTTAATCACCGTCGACCATACCTAAGTACTCTATCCAGGAGACAAACTACCTTCATTGTGTGTCCTTACCATCTTAATCAATGCTTGAGCTGTGTGCGTCCCTTGTCCAATTGCTGCATTTGACCTGGTCGCAGCTACCGATGCAATATGTCTGAACGTAATTATTGGAACTGTAACTTGCTGTACCCTTGTAACATGCTACTGCTGTAAAGCGCTCTGATGCCTTCGGGCCATGTCCGTACTACATAAAATTGCACAAATAAAATAAATCACAAGTAGGAAAAAACATCTATCTGCATGTAATGAGCAACCCTACGGAAAATTAACAATTTCTGCAATAAAATGATCTTGAAACTGCTATTACCTTAGTTGGGACAATGATGGTTTATAAACTGCCTTTAAAATGCTCACAATGCGAAGTATGCATGACTGTAAAGCTCAGAAGGGTTAAAAGTGATGTACAAAGTAGACACAAGGCTGCTTCACAGCTATTTCAGTGGCTTGTCACTTGTCCTTGCCCCTCATCCTTATCTTCCCCTAAGTTGTACACCCCAACTCTCTCTCATAGAAAAAAAGTACAAATATCGTAATAGTGCTTGTTTTTTGACTGATGGATAAAAGGCAGAGTAGTCCCTACCAGATTTTGAACCTCCAGTTTATGAGCTAATCTCCACAGCAAGGGATCAAATTCCTGTGCTACCTCATCATAAACCGGTATTATAAAAGCACACCACTCAACAAGTATACAGTCACCCCAAACATCACCAAAGTGGCTGACATTACACATTTTAATCAAACAGACTTTAATTTATTGACAAGAAGGAACACATACGGGAATGAACCGCAGTATAAATTGCATACCAGCCCTGTGTCAACTGAAACCTGCTTTAAAACGTGCTAGGGCTGTTTTAAGAGTAATGTAAGATTAATCTGCTCTTCCTGATCTGCTGCCCCCATGTTAGGTGGAATGCCAGCCTTCCCTGACTTTTTTGCCCACACCGCTTAACATTATTGGATCTGTAGTTTTGCTTTTCCATTAACAGTATCCTGTTGTACCCTGTCCCAGCATCCGAATTGTTTCAATAAATCTTCATTGCAAGTTTAATTAAAATTATTACAATTGAGGATCCCAGAACAGGGGACGAATGCACAGTTAAAAAGAAGTTAAAAATATAAAAACTGTTATAAAAGACATACAAAAAATATAAATAATGGGTGGCCCTTTTCTTCGCAGTCTAAAAAGGCTCCCCTTCATCTCCCTTCAGCCACTGTTCGCAATACAGATGAGGGCCGGATTGGTTGACAGGCTTTCCCAACCCTGGCAATTCAATCATTATAAGAGTGTACGATTCAGCATAGAGGAGGTTCACAGGTCTGGGGGTAGCAGACAGTGTGGCTACAGATTTAATAAAGTTCACAAAACGGGCTTCTAGCTGAATGTCCTCTCAAACAGGCTTCTACGGTGCCTCAACAGGTCCTGACATTTAAAATGTGCCATACCGGCTGAAGCCAAAACTTCCTTAAGGGGAACACCTTATTACAGATGCAAAGTACATGTGTCAATGATTCCTCTCCCTTTGCACAAAGGCGACATTGTTAGTCATCCAGGTTCCTTCGTCCATACCAGTATGATTTTAAAGGGATTAACCCAAATCGCAAACCCATTAGCTGACGTTTCATGCTCAAACTAAGGGGCAGGGAAAGATAGGATGGAAGGATCCCTGGCTCGTTCAGTGTTGAGGCCATCGCCCAATGTGCCAATTTCTTCACGGCTTGTAGAAGTTTCATGATGTTAGCCTCACTTGTTTGATCAGACGTTTGGCAGCCAAGGGCACCAGCAGGCCGCTTGTCCAAATTTCACTTGCCATCAGTGCCTCTAGGGCGTAGGTAATTGTGCCAGTTTGTTGTCTGGTTACTTATCACTTCCGAGATGATTTTTTTTTTATCTTGTGATTCTTGGTCTGCTTGGCTTTAAGGCTGTAGGCTACAAACTTAGCTTTCAGTATCCAGTGCTGCGAGGCTAACCCAAACTCTTGTCGGATTTGGGCATGCGATTTACAGTTTGGGGGCGAAAATACTCTTCGATAACAGGAGGACTGTACCTTGTCCAGCCAGTTGGCCATTTTATCTCTGAATGTCATTGCCCATAGGCAATGGTAGGGAGGAATTTGCATCCCATTATCTTCAAGAGAGGGGATAGATCTGGGTTCTTCAGTGATTTTTGCAGCTTGCAAAAAGCCCATTCTAGGGAGTTTGCTGCCCCCTGTTTGGCGCGGATGTGTGGTGTCAAGCGGCCTCTGTGGTCCAGCCATACCCCCAGATACTTATAAGCATCAACCACTTCAATGGCCTTCTTCTCAATGAACCATGTCCCCCTTTCTTCCATTTGCAGGAGATTATCATTACCTTCGTTTTCGTTATATTTATCTTCAGGTTATTAGCCCTACAGTAGCTAGCGAGTGCATTAAAGAGCCTCTGGACACCAATTGACATTAGGTCCAAAAGGACCTTATCGTCTGCATACTGGAGCGATTGAACTTTGAGCACAGCCATTTTTGGTGGTATGCCATTGCCAGGTGACCTGGCAAGTCAGCCAGGTACAGGTTGAATAGTAGTGGTACCAATATGAAACCTTGCTTCAAGCCTTTATTTGTCCAGATTATGTCCGTGGTGACCCATCGAGCAGTAACTCTTATCTTTACCCAGGTGTCAGAATATAGGGCAATAATGGCTTTCAGTAAATTTTGAGGAATGCCTGAGGTATTCAGTTTAGCCCAGAGTTTTGATCTTGATATACTGTCGAATGCTGTTTGAAAATCGATAAACCCTGCAAAGAGCGTCTTGCCCGTTGCAGCCACAGTAGCTTCACTCAAGTGGGAGATAGAGATGAGGTTATCTTCAATGTGGCAGTCCTTTTGGAAGCCCATTTGAGTCAGGCGGATTAACTTCTTTTCCTCCACCCAGGCTTGGAGCTCCCGGTTTAAAATGCTAGCAAAGCACTTTTCTTCCGTGTCGAGAAGCACAATCAGGCGATAGTTCCCAGGGCATGTTTGAGAGCCTTTCTTGTAGACAGGGTCCAAGAGTGAACCACTCCATGATTTGGTAATGATTGCCCCTATAGATATTCCTGGAATAAAGGAGTCATTACTTAGGCCCATCGAGTCGGGCCCAATATTCCTGGAATAAGGGAGCCATTACTGAGGCCCATCAAGTCGGGGCACACTTGCATACCGCAGCCGGGATGCCACTTGGTCTTGGGGCACCCCCTACTTTCATCGACTTAATGTCTGCTACTACTTGGGCCTCAATTATCGATGGCATGTCTGAAGGGGCCAGGCTTATTGATGCCGGTTGCCTATTGGATTCCATTTCTTGTGCCTTAAACTTGCTGCAGTCAGCCAGATGGTCTACATATAGGCCTTTAATGTAAGATTCCCATTCCGCAGGGGCAATGTTGGCAACAGACACCTGGCGATTTGAGGAGGTGCATTTATTAATCCACAGCCAGAATTTCCTCTGATCCTTGGATTTTATTACCTCATGCGATTCGGTCCATCTATGGGCTTCCTCTTCCCTCCTTTGGGCATAAAGAGCTTTCCTATATTCTAGTCATATCACGTGCACCTGAGTTCGCAGCCATTTATTCGCCCCCCCCCCCCGTCACAGCTAAGCTTTTTCAAGACTTTGGGTAAGCTTCGTTTCAGGGCTGCTATCTGGTTTTTGCTATTTGCTGCAGTTTTGACATGCCTCACCTTTTTCAAGCCTTTCCAAGTTTCCAAGGTGTTTCCTTAGGTGGTCAGCCAGAAGACCCCAGAGGTTTGGATTGGTGGTTTCTTAGCTTGCTCGCTGAGTCATGTCCAGAAATTAGTCCACATTTGCCCCTTGCCCATCGTGATTTGCCACTGACCACTTTATTTTGTTAATGGGCTCAAGGACTTCTTGGTTCCCTAAAAGTCTTGTTTTAGGGCGGGTAGGGCACGGGACCTGTGATTTGTATGTAAGGATTGTGTGGTAGCTGGCCAGGGTCGGAGTGACTTCAAACTTGCTTATGCATTGAAAGTGAGCCAGAGACACCCAAATATAATCAAGAATAGCTATGCTAAAGCAGGACATATGCATGTAGGCCGCAGGAGAGTCTGACATGAATTTACCATTAAGGGCCTAATTACGATGCGGTCGGAAACGATTCCTTTCCGACTGACCTATTACAATGGAGTTGGTCAGAAAGGAATGCAAACGGTCATTCCGACTGGCTTCCGACGGGCTCAGAGAGCCCGTCCACCAGTCGGAATGCGGCCAGTAATCCCAAGGGCGGCTCTTTCCACCCGAGGGATTACGATGCCGGCCTTTCCGAGAACACAAAAGGTTGTCGGAATCGACTTTTGGGGCCCCCAGCAGGGCCCCCCCTTGGTGTGCGGCCTCCGGTTGGAGGCCGAGGAAGCACCTTTGGTGGCCCTCTGTTGATCCCTGCACCTTGTAGCAGGCACCTTAAGGTGCCTGCCACGGGGTGCAGGGATGAACTACACCTCACATTTTACAGTGGGAGCATGCATTCTGGCTGGAATGCATTCTCCCATTGTAAAGTATAGGAGTGTGACCGAACACTGTTCGGTCGCATCCTAATTAGTCGGTCGAGACCGCTGACCGGCTGTCGGTCGGTCCCTTGATCGAGACGATGTCGAGCGGAGGAAACTCTGCCCGACATCGTAATGAGCCTCTTAATGCTCTCAGACCTAACTGGTTTAGGACGGAAGCTAGGGCATTGCCTTGTTTATCGCACCTTTGGAACTGCTTTTCAATCAAGGTATGGCCCATGTTTGGTCATCAAGGCCCACAAATGTCCTGTTCAATTTTGCACACATTAGGTTTTCATTGAAGTCTCCCATCATGACCCACATGTCATCTGAATAAGAAACTGATAGATCTTTCAGATTTGGGAGAACAAGGCCAGGGTTGCCTCCCTTCTTCTCTTAGCGGGGTGGAGAAAGACGCACCCTAGGATGAGGTTGAGCTAAGGCATTACTTTACTGGACTTAGCCAAGGAAATCTTTTGAAAGATGTAGTCGCTGTTTCCTGTGAGGAGCACCGTGGCAGTTGCAGCCAGTTCATTTTTTCACATAAAGAGACGCATCGCCAGAGGCATGGCCCCCTGCCTGTGAAGCAGTTGCTGGAGCTTCGCAAACTGTGAAGTCGGACCAAGGAGACGAGTGGCGTGCCCATGTTTCCTGCAGTGTGATCTCACATTTGTTCAGTTCGTTGATGGCCACCTTCTTGGCTTCAGAATCCTGTCTTCTAATCCTTCTGGACTTGTCCTCTGCTTTTGACACTATCAAACATGATAACCTGATTAACCTTCTTCAATACAGGATGGGGCTATCGGGCCCTGTCCTAAATTGGTTCTCCTCTTTCCTGCATAACCGAACACAAAGAATCAAAGTCAACCAATCTTTGGCGGCCAGCACTTCAGTCTCTATTGGGGTGCCTCAAGGTTCTGCACTTTCGCCCACGCTCTTCAACCTATGCATGGAACCTCTAACCGCCATTCTAAATGACTCAAACATTCAGTACCACATGTACGCGGATGACACTCAACTGTATTTGAAGATCTCCTCTCCAGATGACATTAAAACTCTTAATGGAGCGCTTCAAAAAACTCAACAATGGCTAACACATAACCACCTATTACTTAACTCTCTCAAAACTGAATTTCTCCTGATTTCCCCACGCAACCACGAGGCTCCCAAGCAAAACTGGATCAAAAAAATCTCAGCACTCAACTGCACCCCGCATTTGGTGGACTCCGCCTGCTCTTTAGGGGTCACCCTAGACACATTTCTAAACATGCAAGGTCACATCAGTGCAACCATTAAGAGTGCCAACCATCAGCTCAACACTCTTAGGAAAATCAAACCGTTCCTACCTCCCGAAGACATGCAATCAGCAGTCCAATCCTTAGTTATCTTACGAGTAGAATATGGATTGGTGACCCTAGCTGGTCTTCCTAAATCTAGGTTAGCGCCGCTAAGAGCTACTCTGAACGCCTGCTGCAGACTAATCACAGGTTCAAGAAAGCATGATCATATCACACCTGACTTAATCCAGCTTAACTGGCTCCCCATTGAAGCTAGGATCTGCTTCAAGATAGCCTGCCTGACACATAAAGCTATACATTTCAATAGCCCCGTTTACCTGGCAAAAAACTTGAGCTCTCCGGATCCAGAAGAAACTTAAGAAGCTCCAATACCCTACTACTGAAACCACCGAAATTCAATAAAAAAAGAACTTACAATCGCACCTTCTCAGGGCTGGCTCCAAGAATTTGGAATGCCCTACCAACAGAGATCAGAGCCAACCCTTCGACTGCCTCATTAAAAAAACAGGTCAAATGGCTATTATTGGAAGAACTGCATCAGCAATAGCCTCCATGTCATTTGCTAGTCAATTATCATGCATTCTCGACAAGCATTTTTACTTTGTTGTGTTGAAATGTATGCTTGACAATTTACTTTCACTTTATGTTTGTAACTCGTGCTTGACAATCATTTTTACTTGGGGTTTAAAACGTATCTCATCTGTCTTTGAAGTAAGGCGATGATGAAACTGTTCAGCCTCATCTGGGTGGGCTGTTTACTGTTTGTTCATTTTCTACCTACTCTTCCCCTAGCGCCCTCATTTATTTTATGCCTCAGGTTCCTCTCATGTTGCCTTATTGGGTGTGCTTGGGTGTTTTATTGTATGCTTAACAATTTACTTTCACTTTATGTTTGAAACTTGTGCTTGACAATCATTTCTACTGGGGGTTTAAAACTTATCTCGTTTGTCTTTGAAGTAAGTCGATGATGAAACTGCTCGGCCTCATCTAGGTGGGCTGTTACCTGTTTGTTCACTTGCTACCTACTCTTCCCCTAGCACCCTCATTTACTTTTTGCATCCGGTTCCTCTCATGTTTCCTTTTTTTTTTTGTAAGTGTATTTATATTGTCTCTGTACGTATACGTCAGCTTTCCTCTTTGTACAGCGCTCTGATACCCGGTTGGGTCTTGTTCGCACTTTAAAAAACTTTTCAAATAATAAATAATAATAAATAATTAAAGCTCTTATGTTCCATGAACTAATTTTCAGACGAGACCTTTTGCATGGTTAAATTTTTCAGGTGACTGCGTGCTAGGATCGGTAGCTAAAAGCATTTGGGAGCCATGCCCAGTTCGTGGGTTTTAACAGCTGTGTACCGCAATTGCGACTGTCCCCTTTGTTTGCTGTTGTTATTAGTTCCCCCTCTGTAATCAGTGGAGGTCGTATTCCATTTTTGATACCCCTTAACCGCTTCGCTGCGATCGGAATTCCGCCCAGGTGCTGGACATTCCGATCGCGGGTGTGGTCGTGACGAGCTCAGCTCGTCATGCGCACAGCGCGACCGCGCAGCATGACGAGCTGAGCTTGTCATGAGCATCGAAGGGGTTAAGACAGAGCGGGTGGTATATCTTGACTAATTTTTGCTTTCCTTCCCTTGGCCCAATGGTTTTCTGGTGTCGACATTTTCCTCCATGAGGAAGGCGAGGTATTTCGGCAATGTGGGGACTATAACTTTTATTCTCCATTTTTTCAGCTGCATATTGTTCCTCCTCAATGCATTTACTGGCACAGGACTGGTAAAGTTAATGTCAGTGCGCTCATTTGACTCTCAAGTTTCTGTGGGAAGAAAGGCCACTCCGTCTCTTTCAGCAGAGGTGATTTTTTCCAGTCCTGCTGTGTTGGTACAACGTGTTGTGATGTTCCCTCTGTTGAGAATGTCCCTCTTTCCCCTTGAAGCATACTCAGGGTATAATATAATCTTGCGTTCTGAGTCGTTTTTGGAGATTTGGCCATTGCATTGCACCTTGCCCTTCCTGTCTTCAGGTTGTGGCACAACCTGGTGTCTCTCTCGCTGTAATTCAATTCCATTCCATTCTGCTTAGCCTCTTAGGGTCCTGGGCTGGTGCCTTTGGAGGGCCGCCTTGCGGTGTTGGTGCCATAAAGTTGCCCATGTTCCCTGTTGTAATGCTGGGGCGCTCTGTTGTTCTCCCTTTCTCCGTATAGTGACTGTGTGTGATAGCTGCCCCTCCCGGTTCTGTAGGGATTGCCATTGTTTGCGTCCACACCAAGGAGTTGTCGGGAGCTATTGCTGTATTTTCGCTTGATAGAGTTGCTCTTACAGTGGCATATACAGTTGGCAGCGAGCCATCCATTTGTGAGCGTGGCCTTAATTCTTAAAGGGAGCTATACCAGTGGGTGTCACGCTTCCAAACCTGAAAACACGGGAACGGTCTTCTTGACAAAATAAAACCATGCTGCTTTTTGAAAACGAAACAGCAGGCACTAAACAAGTTACAGAATACAATATTGAACATCCCTAACTGCTGGCAAATAAATATTGTGCGAGCCTGCGAGGTAAAAATGGAAATACACCCATCAAGCAACGCTCTGACCTCTGTGCAGCTCTTCTGTTCTGACCTCCTGGCTCTGCACTATGTGACTGCTGCTGTGCTCACTGGCTAAGTAGGGAGAAGTAAACCACTGCTCTCATCGCTGCAGTCAGGCAGGACCATGCTGCACACAGACATTGCGGGGATGGTTTTGCAGCTGAGCGATGATTCACACTGCAGCTCTCAGCCTCTTTCAGGCCAGCTCTGAACTTTGCTGTTTGCTGCTGCTGCTGCTAGCATCATCGCTCTGCATGCAGCTTCTCTGTTGTGGTCTCACTGTGCGCCAGTCACCCTAGGGCTGCAGGCACGGCCTCAGTGCTTCTGCTCCTAGTGAGGCAGCCTTCGCATTGAGTCCTAAATGTCTAGATGACCACGTGAACCAGAAAGGCTAATCTTGGCGCAAATCATGGAAGCTACATGATTGCTTACTTACAACTTGTGACACTTTGTAGTGCTTACCCCATCTAGTCTGGTTCAGTGAGCTGTAGCTCTGGGCATCCAGCAGCAACACCTCGAAAGCTAGCTGAAGGTACACTGGCTGGTTTTGTTCTGCAGCTTGTTGAGGGCCTCTCAGCTGCCCCAGAGGAGCTATGATGTGTGACTAATGGATTTTAGTGCAGTGATGCGCACACCAACACTAAAATGTGTTAGTCTAACTCCTGAGGTGTGGTACTTGGCAGGGCTGTAACCTACAGAAAATACAGTGTTTGTGTATCTACCATTCTAGAAATTGCTAAGGATATGATGTGAACATGGGGACACACAACTCACACAAGAAACAAGGGATTTTGCTGTCCCCCCCCTCCCCCCCCCCCCCACGTGGGCATGGGCTTCCCTCCACCTGGATAGTGTGTGTTATGCTGAGCTCGCAGCTTATGTAAAAATACTGAATTTTAAACCCAAGTAAGTATCAGTGGCAGTGGGGAAAAGGTGAACAAATAAAGAGTGCAGTAGTAGATAACACCTTTCAAAAACAACCTTGTGTCACTTTTGCAGAGCTGCGTCATTACATGTACATCATGTTCTAGAAATAATTTTTGGGAAAGGAACTCAATTAAGATTTTGGTACCAACAATTGCCAACATTTGTGTGACTAGCTTTAAAGCTTTAAATATTGGACAGACATTACGTAAAATTATACAAGTTTATTGTACTTTATATGAGTGGGCATATTATATGTTTGTATTTTCTTCCAGAGTTTCATTATATTAAATATTTAAATAACATCGGACTGCCGGACTACACCCACTGTGCTGTGGCCGTTGTGACAGACCTGGGGGGCACAGGCAGTTCCAGTTGAAACCGAGACAGGGCGTGTTGGGGGCCACTGGATCGTGATGAAAGTATTGCAGGCTATGGACCAGGGGTCTTAGGGCAACGGCCCCCCTAAGGGGACCTCACTTGATCCCAGGGGGTGCACCAGGCTCTGGCCAAAAGAAGCATTATGCTGATAACAGTTCTTTGTTTTAAGCGGAAATAAATGAGTGGCAGTAACCGCTCTGTAAAGGGCAATTAACATATTTTCTCATTTATATCCTAGCTGGGAGTATGTGTCAACAAGCATTGGCATAGCCAATAGGTCTCGCTGTTGGGACCTTATAAGTGTTTAACCATGCAACAGTTAATGTTGTTGCACCAAGGATATTGTGCTGCATAACTAAATACTTATAAGGTCCCAAAAGCGAGACCTATTGGCTATGCCAATGCTTGTTTCTAAACGCCTTCAAGGTTATCTGGGAATGTTGCAGCACAGCCCGCACTCCTGTTTCCAGTGCCCCTAGTTCAGTGTATGTTACTGTAAATACTTCCAGTGCATAACCCACATTAGCACAGAGGTGGAGCCCCAGGAACCTGGTTAAGGCGCAGTACATTACTGGTGAAAAGATTAAATCAATTCCCTTTGAGAGATCGGCTCCAGCAAGAGAAATGTATTCCTGGAAAAGTAATTCTTCAGAGAGGGTCAGTGGGCTGTTTTGTCTCTTATTTGAGAGTTACCACTCCTATGCTACTCCTGCATGCAGCAGAGTTGTGTGGCCCGCCTGTGGTGGTAGCCCCCCCAGGTCAGTCTACAAGATGGAGCGATACTTCTATGTCCCTTAATCATGATTGTTAATGATGTGTGGTTGGTTATCTGTGGTTACTGTGTGGTGCATCTTGCATCATCAGCTATCATTTAAACCGTGGTTTTGGCCAGTCAATAGGTTGTGGCTTCTCCTTCAATCTTCTAGAATCGAGGTTTCAAAGGACACTAGAGTAGACACCTTGTGAGCAGTGAACGCTCAGGGTGAGGTCCTTGTAAGCATTGAGCCTCCAGTCAATGGGTGAAGGTTCTTAACTGGCATAGTAGCAAGTTCCCTGTGGGCTGCAGAGGAGCAGAGCATCCTGCTTATCCCTAAGGGGGTGTAATGGTAACTTGCAAGGGTGAGTGTTCAACACAGCTGCAAAAGCCTGTGATTAGACTCAGTATGAAATGGAGGATGGGTGTTTTAATGGTGGAAGCTACACCATATATATGTGTGTGCCTCCTGGGCACAGCTGTATTTTTCTGTCTCCCATGAAAATCGGAAGATAGGCATAGAGAGAAGCCAAAATACTGAAGGATATAATTTATTTTTTAACTCTAATTCTCGAATATTTTGGGAAATTGATTTTTGTCTGTCTTGGTTTTGGTTTGGCAATCAGAGAGAGAAAATTCAGACAAGTCTCTGCACATGCTTAATATGCATTCCCGTATTCAATACAGGTGGTAGATCATATAACGATGGGTGGCTTCAAGAGATGGGCTCAATATCCGTGGCATAACAATACAAATGTCTCCAGAGCTGACCTTAATCAAAGAAAAGTCAGGATGGCAGGAATGAAAATCCATTGTGTGTTTTGCACACGACTCCCACGGACATTCTTTCAATAGCGAAATCCTATTGCAGAAAATACAAGCATTGGAAATGCAATAGGTCTCTCATTTCCTTGAGTTACTGCTATTGGTGTTGTAAATGACAATGTCTTTTCCCTAAGTGTTCGGGAGTGTATGTATGCGGCGTGTAGTGGAAGTTTGTGGTTTGGATTGAAATTGTTAGGCATGGAATTGTGTGGTGTGGAGTGGAGTGGATTTGTGTAGTGGAATTATGTGGCATGGTGTGCAGTGGAAATATGTGGATAGTAATTAGGAGACAACGATTAAAATACATAAATACACATGTTCACATATAAAGGGTCACCTAAACAATCATGCAAGCAAACTTAAAAGCACAAGATATAAGACGTGTGCACATAGAAGTAACACTCATACGTAAGCCTATAAACAGACACACAAGCTAACATAACACAATGAGACCAAAGCTGAGAAGTAATTCTATTAAAGCAAAGCGGCATACCGATTTACCTGCACACTCCTTTTGAAGTAGAGAAATGTTGGCCATGCATGTTTTGGGCACACAGGCGCCATTGTACTTTGCATTCTGGAACTTGTAGTTTGATATTTATGATTAAATGTAGGACCTTAAACATTCAAGCAAGCAAAGTGTAGTTGGGTTTAGAGCTAGGCTTTAAAGAGGGTGTCACAAGAACTAAACTCCTTTTCACAACAATGGGTTTTTTTTGCAGCTTTTATAAGGCGCGAACTCGACCCGAAGGTATTGGAGCGCTTTACATGAGCACCAGTTACATTACACAAGGCACAAGGACACATTCACTTATTGTAGGCACAGGGAGATTACCTGATTTGCACAGAATCACAGGATGTTGATCCATCGCCGGGATTCAAACCGGGTTCCCCAGTTCCAAAGTTGGAAGCTCTGCCGTTATGCCACCACTATAGCAGTTTTCGTTGCCAATTTCTTTAAGGTCAGTGCGTAAAAGGTGATAATAATATTGACCCCCTCCCCCAGGGATCCCAAATTATGGGTCACTGAGAGATGTGTTCCCATCACCAGCAGAGCTTGTGTGTCTGCCTCTACCCGGCCCAGCACTGCACGAGAGGCATCACACAGAAGAGAGGCGGAAGCACGGAGGCAGTGGTGAGTGAAGACAGGCACGGAGGGCTTCCCCTCAGAGGGGGAGGTGGAGAGACAGCAGGTCCCCTCCTGCGGCCCAGACTAAATCCGTATTTGTAAAGCGCGAACTACTCACCCTTACGGGTCTCAAGGCGCTGGGGGCCGTAGTGGAAATTAAGTGAGCTATTGCCCAGAGTCACATGGTGCTGAGCTGAGCTGCCGCCGGAGCCGGGGATCGAACCGTGAACCCTGTTGCTCCGAAGTCAGCTGCCCTGGCCGCTGCACCACACCTCTCCACTCTCCACTAAGAGACTGTTTCCCTTTCACAGACTTCCCAGAGTTGGAAAAAGTCCCCGGTGGCCAAAGACCCGGAGAAGGCCCCGGTGGAGGGAGGTGTAGTAGCTGTCTGCGGTGGAATCACAGGATGGGTATGAGAGTGCTAGGCCATGAGCTAGGGAGGGGGGTCATGGTTTGAATCCCGACTTCTCCTTTACAGGCTCTGTGATGTAAGGCATGTCGCCTCTTCTGTTTTCTCTGCACTAGAGGGGTCTTTCTGGGCTGTGCCCAAGTGCACGGATTCAGTAAAGACCCTAACCGCATCCTCTCGAACTTACTGAGGGTAACACTGAACGTCAGAGCACCCATAAAACATCTTGCACGTGGTGTGAACACTTTGAAATGAACTGTAGATAAGGGCAACAAAAGGCTGCAATAAAATAGCATCTGGTATTGTATGTTTTTTCCCTTTGATAGGAAACTAGATTCAAAGTTACCATCACGTAATCACTGCATGTTAAACATGCCTCCAAGTAAATTAATTTATTTTTTTTACTCAAAATATCATGTGCGCTTACTACACACCAACTTTTCATTTGTAAATGGATCACCTGCAATATGCCACTAGTAATATTTCGTTCTAGAAGTTGCTCAGTGATTAAGTTATTTTACCAGACAAAATCGGAATGTTTCTTTGTTTGGAAGAGCAAGCACAATACAAACAAGAGTAAAGCCAGGGGGCCTGATGTTATGTTGCTAGAATTTGTATAGCGCACAGTCTGACATTAGTACGGTCTCGTGGCGCTGTTGGCTGTCCTCTTTGTATCTCGGCACGAGATTCTTAGGTTTGCACTGCAGACCGGAGTCTGGTCCTGTGTTATGGGCAGACTCTGGATGGGTGGCACGTCATGTTCAGTGGGCTGTGTGTGTATGATTTTGGTGCCTGATGAGTGCAGGGGCAGTATTTCACACCTGTATACACGTCAGCCAAGTGACCCTTGCCCGGTAATGAGTGATGGTGCAGGCATGAAGGTAACATCTGTCCAGATGTTTGTGCATGGTGCAATTTGGTGGCTAAAACTGTTTGGAACGACGTGCCAGCTGACTGAGGCATGTGGGTGTTGTGCTGGACGCATGTAGGATGATGTCTAGCGTGCACTGCTGGCTGTGGTTGTGTTTGTATTAACGCTGCGCATCTTCTCATCAGGTGTCTTAAGCATGCTTCCCAATACAACCATAGTATAAAACTCTTCGCACTCCAGCTGGACGCGGCGTCGGCAAGTGTAAATAATCCCAGCATAATTGTCAAGCGGAATGGCACTTCCTCTCTCCTCCAGTCTGGCCAGCTGCTCCTTGTAGTACTCGTCCTGCTTCTTCAGCTGGAGTTCCTTCCTGCCATTTTCGCAAAATGAATGTCTGTGACTATTTACAAAGCATAAGGGAAAAGGGCTTTGAAAGGCAGCAGGTGTGGGGTGGGGGGATTCCGGCTTTCTTTCTTGTCGGAATACGCTTTCAGCTGGCCATTTAGTACCCCTGATAAAGTCCATATCAAAATGAAAGAGTTCCGCTATGTGATGTGTATCCAGCGCTTGAAAGAAATTTAGAAATAAAAGCACTCACCAACCCAAGTAGATGTTTGCCGCTGCTCTCCCATTACACGTAACCACGCTGAGAAACGCTGGTACCCTCCCTCTCAAGCCAAAGCAGCGCAGCTGCTCAGAACCTCAGAGTATCTGCCAAGTCAAAGCATTGTGTACAGGATAATATGGTACTGTCTCCATGACCCCAAAGCAGAAGTAACGCTGCAATTAGAAAACACATCCCTCTATGAAACAAGCATTGGCCGCGCGGCTCACTGAGAACATCAAAGCGGCCGAAAGGTGAGAAAGGAGGGGTGAGTGCAAGCCGAGGTGACAAGAAGGGCTGGGCGAGAAGGGAGGAGGGAGTGCGAGTAGCAGCTGTGCACGTGCACGGCTACAAGGCAAAAGTGAAAGCAGGCTGGCAAATGGTGTGCGATGTGCGCGCACCATGATGAGAGAGGAAAGCCATATGGCGCCTCTGCTCGTCATTGTGCGCGTAACCGCACACTCGATGCCAGCCAAAAAGCTGTGGTCGCATTTCTGCAAGCCCACTACAAAACGTCTCGCTCAGAGCCTAAAGCGCTGGCTTTCAGAGCGAGACCTAAAAAGGAAGGGACTCCAAATATGCTTCAAAACCCCCACCCCCATTTCTAATAATCACACTGTGGATACTTTTACACATTAGTAAGGCCTCCCTGACCAGAAATGTATGTTTAGCAATCATGTATGTGATTGCATTTTTTAAATGGTAACAAAACGTAACTGCAATATTTAAATAAGTCTAGGCATATTTAAACATTGCCAGTTTTAATAGAATAATTGTGAAAAATTCTGAAGGGCGCCCTTATGGTTTTCCCCCACTGGGAGCATTAAAAAGTTTGAAGACCACTGCTATGGAACCCTGTCAGGAGTTGGATTTGCCTTGGGACTGGACGCCGGATTGTGTAGCTGCTCCTCTGCTGCTTAAAGGTGGTCAGAGAGAGAGAGGCTGCCTGCTGCCTTAGTCTGTGCTTGTTGCTGCTAAGCACGGATCAGAGTCTGACGTCCTAGTGAGTCTTCCTTCCTTGAAGCTAGCAGTAGCTGTAGCACAGTGCTCTGTTTTAAGTGTGCACATTGTCCCTGCTTGTGCACTCATGTGAGTCACATGACCGGTGGGGTCTGTGAGGTGCTGATAACTCCTCAACAACATCCTTCCTGAAAAAAATAAAATCATGGAAGACTGGGGCGCTAACAGGGAGATAATGATTATGACCCTGTGACCCCCGAGGTCGAAAAACATCCCACGCTGGAGCCTTTTTATGTTTTAATATGTGACGCTGAATCCACACCTGGAGGCATTTATAAAACTATTTAATAAAGTAAACAAACAGCCGGGCCCAGGTCATCGCATAGCAGTGAAAGAGCAGTTTAAGACATTGGCTACAGGACTCCTTTTCCATGAGATAGAGTCTAAAATGCATTATCACCAGCTACAATTAGGGAAGTCCTAGAAAGCCTGGCTCACTTCTCAAAGGCAACTGTATGATTAGAGGGCAAAGCCAGCAGACTACTATACTCGCTCAGTTAAAGAGGGAGCCAGCAGAGATCAGTTGTCAGTATTAAGACAAGGGAGGAAGGTTAAAGATCCTGTAGTGATAGGGGGGAAATCTCCAGATCCTATCACGAACTGTTAGCCCTGCCAAGTACCACTCATCAGGGTTTAGGCTATTGCATTTTAGTGCTGGTGTCCGCATCACTGCACTAAAATACTTAGTCACACATATTAAACTAGCTCCCAGGAGCGTGATTAGGTGCTGCAGGACGCTGACTCTGTGGAGGTTTAGCAGCAGCCAGTGCTCTTGCCATGCGCAGCTGCCCTAGGCAATTATGAGTAGGGCTTTGATCGAGGAGTGGAGACTCTATCTCATAGAGGAGTCCTGTAGCCAATGTCCTAAACTGCTCTTTAAGTGCTTCAGATTCAACCCTTGCCATTTCTGCTCCCCTGTCTTTCCTCATCTTTGCATTGTAACTGATGGCTTTGCCTCTTATCACTGGCTTAAAAGCTTTCCCAGCTGTCATCGGTGAGTCCTTTTATCCCACATGAAACTGAAAATATTGTTTCGTCCCCCACCTCAGGCTCTGCATTAAGTAGCCATCGAAAATTGAGTCACCACAGACAAGGGTGCAGAGCCATAACATCGTTTACCATCACACTTACTAGTGCGGGGTCCAAGAGCCCGTTCACATGTATATACGCTCCTATTGTTCTGTGCATATCAGTCAGTGGGTCGGAAAGTAGTTGATACAGGAGAAGAATGTAAATCCCTTTAATTGTGGGTGATGCCAGCACCATACACCACAAAGACTATATGCTGTTGTGCAGGTCTCGGGGGGGGGGGGTTGGAGCCTCGGCACCTGTGCCCACCTGGCCATGCCTGTCCTTTTCTCCTTGTCCATCACCCTATCGAAGTCCACTTCAATTATAAATCCTGGCCAGGCCTCCATCATTATCCATCTTAATTGCTGCAGGAATGTGTTGAACAGTGTTAGTGGTGCATAAACATTTAGGCATGCTACTTTGGGACCTCTGACAGATCCAGTCACCATAATGTATCTTTCTGGTTTGTCCTGACAACAAGGTTGTTTTAGTTTTTAAGGTTTTAGTCACTTAGAAAAGGAATTGTTTCCTACAGAGTATCACTACTCCCTTTGCCCCCTCCCCCTAAGAAAAGCCTACATACTGGACCTTCCCAAACCAATATCTTACTAAAAAGTCACATCCATTGCCCAGTAAGTGGGTCACTTGGAACATTACAATATCTGGACCATAGAACCTTCCGCTCTGCAGCACCACCCCACCTTTTAATTTTGTTTAAAAGCACGTTTACATTCTATGTTAGGAAAGGAATCCTTTCCCTATCTCCATTGTGATTTAAAGAAGTCATGTTTGTGTTTCTGCTTAAAATCTGAGTCCCCCTTTAAGGGACTAGGACCACTGTATTGAATAACATAGCAACTAACCTAACATTGAATAAAACCAAAAAACAACCCAAGAGTCTCAATGAGTGTGGCCTCATTCGTATGCGGGCCTCCTGGAGCAAGGTCTTCTTCTGGGTGTACTCCGTTATTCCTTACAATGAGCCCCACACTTGTTCCCATGGTGAGCCTCTACTTTCTCTGTCCCTCAATGCTATTGGAGGTTCTTTATTTCTGCCATCCAGTCCTAGGCAAATGTGACTACAAGCATTGCAGGGTAGAGGAGCATGTATTTTAAACCCATGGCTTGGAGCTTTGCACAAGTTGAAATGATTTGTGCTGTTGCTGTGCTAGTTTATTACAGTCTGTTTTTAGGATCACGTTTCAGTCTTTAGTGTTCAGGATGCAGGCTATAAGCAGCTGTGCTGAGGCGCTAGATGGAGGTCTAAGGCCAAGCGCCTGATGATTTGTTTCAACCAGGAAGCATGAAGAGTCTTCCCTCTGGTATAGTCCACCTCAGCCATTGTACCAAGAACATCTCTGGGCTGTTGCCATCCACACCTCTTGGAAAAGCCCACAAAACATAGATTGTTGAGGTGGCCCCCACCTTCTGCTTCTCTAACTCAGTTTGTTAGTTCCTTTAAGATGGCAGCCAGTTCATATACCCTGGTTTTCAGTTTTTGACCATGTCCTCTAATTTGGATATTCGATCTTTCGACTCTGTTACTGTCTCAACTGTATTTCTATGGTCCTGACGCAAGAGGGCAGTGTCCACCCCCACGTCCCCTAGTTTGGTCTTGAGGGCAGTACAAATTAACTGAATCGTCTGAAGGAGGAGATCAGTCTTGGAGATGGGTCAAGATGACACGCATCTGAGTTATTTGAATGTGATGCTGCTCCCTGGGGGAAACAGCATTTACATCGCTGTCTCCACAACACAGTACCTTTACAACGCAGTCATTACAATGACCGCGTTGTTACCACGCATACCATTACATCGCAAGTCGTTTCAACGACTTGCTGTAGGGGCGTGCTGGTGTTGGATTTACAATCCAACACCTTCCCTGCTGTTGCACAGACTGGAGTAGGAATAGTAAATAATTCTATTCCTAAGTCCAGCGCACCCCCTACAGCAAGTCGTTGTAATGACTTGCGATGTACTGGTTCGCGTTGTAACAACGCGGTTGTTGTAACGACCGCGTTGTAATGGAATGCAATGTATTTGCATGCATTGTAAGGAGATATATTCCTACCTGGGGGCTGGGACTATGCCAGTGGTTTAACATACTTGTCTGTAATATGCTGATGCGAGATAAGGCTTGGGTTATCATAAGCCATATGTGCCAATTGAGCAGTGTCCGTCCGCTTCGAGGTTTCTTCAGCCCTCTGTTGGAGTTGCATTTCACAGGGGCCACGTTATGTCTCAGCCCCCTCCCATAGACTAACCTGTCTTCCTGGCACGGCACAGTTGTTGGACCTCTCCAGGGTAGCACACTAATTCGTCTTGACCTCTCACTCTTCTGGATATTGGCTTTATACTGAATTAGCGAGAATCTATGGTGGGTTGCTCTATAAGTAACAAGGCTGACCATCGCACCACTCTGTGATTTCTCTCTCACACCATAGCTTTACATGCCTCTGTTCACACTTCCCAAAGTGTTAGGCAATGGTCACTTGTGCTAATTGGCACTACACACACTCCACTCCTTCAGATGTCATTCTCCTCGCATATGTATCAGGCAGCAGTCCTCATCCCACCATTAGTGGCCCCAGACCCCCACCAGACACCCAGAAAACTTGATGACTGACACCTTCTCAGCTGTGTTGGGGTTCACTGAGGTGCAAGACCACTCTTCTCTGGGCCAGGCCTTATGCCGTTCTAGGTGTCTGCTTCTCTCCGTCTGCACACAGCCTCAGGTGTAAGTTAGTTATGTTGCTTGGCGGTCTATCACTACAGAGAGCAGGATAATTAAGTAGCCCTGCGGTGTTAGTCTGACTTGGGATGCTAAATGGAGCAGGTTGATGCACACTAAACAGCTATGAGGCAGAAGCCCCAGAAAATTGTGTCCGCCATGTTGGCCTCCAAAGTCACGCTCCCTCATGTTTTTGAGTATATAGCAGTTTTACTCGTGTTTTTTTTACTTATCAGTTAATTAAGTTACTTTTCCTTTGTCATTTACTTTTTCATAATGAATGTTCGTGCTCCTGGAGTAATCATGTACTGCTCACCCTGTATACCCTAAGAGAGTCAAGTATCTCAAGGGAGTACCTTGGCAATCCCATTTGGTATGTTCCAGCAAGTGGTAAACATTGGTATCCACATAAGTTACCGTCCAACAAACTCTGCCGGCCCACGCCCACAACATACCCACCTTTTCTGGAGTTGGAACTGGGGATCGATGCTATGCAGACAACTGACATAACTTTAGCTTCTCAGCTCCTTTAGGTTATATGTTTCTAAGCCTTCCTGTAATCACTGTAGGAGTTTCTATACCAAGGCCTTGATTTATATATTGGCTGACAGAGTATTATCCATCGGCATGGCATAGTATTTTACGGCTGCCATCCCGAGGGTACTCTGCCTACCGTATTTAGAACGTAAGGCCAGCGGACATAACTATCATTTCCCTGAACCGCATTCTGGAAATGCATTGAAAGTTTGACGGAACCGTATGTCAAACTTTCAAGTTTTTTTGTATTTTAAAAAATAAATAAAGCCCCAAAGCGGGATTTTGTTTATGAAAATTAAAAAAATGCCCCCTTCGCTATGGGAGATATCTCCTATGGCAAAGGGGGCCTTTTGAAGTTTTCACTACCCCTTACATCCAGGGTTTTCCTGGTGGTGACGGGCAGTGAAAACTGACCTGTATGTTCACCCATCTAAATTAGGTGGGTGGACAAACAGGTCAACCAGTGACAGCCCTTACTCCTTCGGGCCATCGGAGAGGTGTAACCACGGCTGAGACGTAATAGACTCCTCCATCGTTACACCAAAGGTCCGCCTGCATTTCAATTGGGCAGGCGGACCATTATGTTGGCGAAAAGGTTACTCCAACACGGTTGCAATGGAGTACCCTTTCCACCAACTAATAAATTAGGCCCCAAGTCTGTAGTACAATCATACATGTTCAACATATCCTTCATATCCATTAACACTCTGCAAACTTGATCAATATAATTGCAATCTGCTTCATCGCCATACTGTAACTACTTCAATTCCACTCTTGTACGGGAGGAAGTACATATATACATAATCATGGTAAGCCTAATCAGACACAACCATCTTTGCTTAGTTTTACTAAAATATTTCAGTTTGCTCATGTTAACATGCTATGTTTTTTGTCCATTGCAGATTCCCCAGAACCCAACATGGCAAATGAAAGAGCAAATGCAGCCTCTCGAGGTAAATAAATAGGAGCTTAATGTATCTTTGCAAACCAGAGCCAATGCCAAGAGCTAATGTGTAGGTCTACAAAATGGAATCTTTCCTGTACCTAGATTCAAAAAATGTTGCATGCACCAGACACATTTCAGGCCTCGAAAAATCATAAAATTGTTTCTAGCCCCGCAGGTCTAGTGACTTAAATATTCTACATCTACTCCCGCCGTGTCAGTGTGAGGCACCGGGGGTTATGGCCAGACACCGGTTACACCGATAAGCCGTCTCTGGGCAGCTGCGGCCGATGTCAGCCCTAACACTAGGGCCTCATGCCGCTTTGTTTATTTTGCTCTCCCGAGGCAGTCTAGAGAGATTGCAATTAAAGAAAAGCTTCAGACCTTGGTGGCGACGTGCTGCTGCCCAGCACCGCCTGACAGCGCATGAGGAGGGCGAAGGCACAGGATGGCAACAGTGCCGGGGGCTTTGACAACATGGCATGACAAGTAGGTCATGTGACAACAGCATATGGGGTGGAGAGCTGAGTGAGTGACAAAATGAGGAAAACGTGACAGCAAGAGCTCACAATAATAAAACAGTGGGGAAAGACGTGACAATCTTTTTTTCTATTTCTTTACTGTTTAACCAATCGCGGCAACCGCACTTTAGCTTCCGATGTTTACAGCTAAAGCGAGGGTGCCACGATTGTAACAAAAGTAAGCAAATAGAAAAAAAATGGCAGGCGCTCGCTTTTTTTTTTCTTTCTGTTTGTTTAGTTTTGTTAAAATGGCGGCACCGGCGCTTAGGCTTTGAACATCGTAAGCTAAAGCGCGGATGCCACAATTGCTTCAAAAGGAAAGGAATAGAAAAAAAAATCACTTTTTTATTCTATTTCTTTACTTTTGAAGCAATCACGGCAACCGCGTTTTAGCTTAAGCTGTTTAAAGCTAAAGCGCTGATGCTGGCATTGTAAAAAGTGAATAAATAAATTTAAAAAGCCATGCAGCCACATTAGGTGATCCCAAGGTACAGAAGTAAAAGGGCGGCCGCGCTAGTTCAATAAAAAATAAATAAACCATTGCGATAGAGAGCGTGTCCCTTTGACAAAAGAGTGCTCGGAAGCAGTATTTGAAAGCTACCGAGTAACAACACATGTAACAAGGAGTGTCCTGATGGGTGGTAACAACAGAAGACAGGGAGGACTAATAAGCCTATCAACAAATCAAAGGCCAATGTTACAAAGGACAGTGACAGGAGCCAATTAAAAAGATGCGCGGAGAGTGGACAGAGCTTACAGTCCATACCTGAACACAGCATGTCTCGAAGAGACAGCACAAGGCGAGCCCTAAAAAGACAAACTGACATTTGACCTCTTTCCTTGAACAGATTGCAAATGTGTCAAGATAAAAACAAGATTTAATGGCATTTTTTTGCTCAGTCACTTTCTGAATGAACAGAACACCTGTTATTTTCCAGCTTAAGTTCACTAACCAGAATATAATAGTAGGTTCTAAAAAAAAGCTCGACCTGATAAAATCTGACTCGACATTGCAAGTGGGAGAATAGATTTTTCAAGGTCTGTATTTGCATGTCCTAATACATAGAAAGGACATGCTTTAGGGAAGGGCTCACCCAGTAGTGTATATCCTATTCCTCTGTCTTGCAGCAGAACCAATACCCAGTCGCACCTGTACTTTGTGAGTTATCAAATCTGCTGTGGACAGGCCATCCACCTCTTGGCCAGACTGAAAACAATCACCCCAGTTCAGAAAGGAAAGCAGCGCCTACAGGCTTGCATTATACTGTATTGAATTGTATTTAAGTAGCGCTTACTACCTCTGAACTTCAAGGCGTTGAAGCACTTTATATCTGGCAGCATGCTGCTGCAAAACCCAATGGTCGTGGTTAATCCAGTGGGTACTAGTTATTGGGATTAGTCTTGTGCTCTGAAGGAAACCGTTTCATGCATTTGCTCCCGTTTCTTTGTGACAGATTAAAGTGATATGGAATGATATGATCAATATTGGAGCTGTGCAAGTTCACACAAATGATTGGTGGGATCACTGTAGAAAGAAACAAGATTATTTGAAATAGTGCCATGTTAGGTACTTTGATATGCACAAGCACCTTGTGATTGGTCTGTCCACTGCTAGGCTAATTCCAGACCACTGCTTCCGCAAGGACAGCTGATCAGCTCAGGGTTGGAAGTGTAAAGATATGGTTGAACACATATATGGGTAAATATCGAGAGCTTTAGCTCAAGCGTGCCCTCATGGGAGAGCACTTTCCCTGTCCTGGGTGTTTCATGTAAAGCGGTGATGGCTGTATACCGTGTTTCATAAATCTGATGTGTGACCAGACCTTTTTCTCTGTGCCAGACCCATTTCACTTTGTCATCGAGAGCATGGTCTACTCGCCCCTCTCATGTAAAGTTCTGCTGATATGTGAAATAAGGAACCTGGCTCTAATATCCTGTGTGCACTTCAACGGCGTGTACAGTGAGCATGTAACGTATGGTATTATGCGCAAGTCTGAGTACTGAAGTTAGTGGGAGCCATTTGGGTTGCCACAGGTTTAGCCTGGCAAACGATGGATGGAGCTTCCCCAAACAGTGGAAGTGTACTGCCTGCAGTCCTGTACCTGGATGGTAGAGATCCTAACACTGGATGGAGGAGGGTGGAGACAGGGCTACCTTCAGAAATTACATTAAGTCCTTATTAGCAAATAACTGCTGATTAATTCTTCCCGGGCACTGGCATTTGATGGCTGCTGTTCAAGGTGAGGAAGTCTCTAGGCCAGGTCTACCCATTTTGTTTCACAAAAGGTGGGTTGATTTATTTTTGGAAAATAGGTGTTTAGTGTTCCATACAGTCAATACTCTATTCAAATAAGTAACTCATTTTGCTGACAATTGTTTGAGGAAATACTGGTAAAATAAAAAATGCTTTCTTGTATCAGTGGATGAGGCATTGTGAATGTACTGATTTAACTTTACTGAACTTGACAATGGGTAATTTTTATTTGAAAATACCAGTAGAGAAATGACACTGCTTTTTTTTTTTTTTTTTTACAACAAATTTTTTATTGCATTTATAACATCGAGTGGGCAAAACCCCGTAAACAGCATATAGGTATATGACAGAATGTATGAACATGAGATACTGGAGAGAGCCCCACCAGGAGATCTGTAAAACAATCGGTCCAACATCTCACCCCTCCCCCCTCCCCCCAACCCTGCACCGCACATCACATAAGGAACACAAAATACATGTACAATAAAGAGAGTAGGTCCACAGGTACAGCCCGTTAACACATTAGATCGGTGAGTCATTGATGACCAGTCGTTCGATAGGGTCTTGGTTTGCTGGCTGTAAAAGGGGGGACAGATCAATACCCCTGTATTTTGCCCACCTGGCCCAGATCTTTCCATGCTTTTGCGGGCACCCCCGTGCCTGAAACACCGCCACTTCAGCCGCCATACAATTATCTAAGGCTGTTTTCCATGCCGCCACCCCAGGGGGAGATGATGATTTCCAATGCTGCGCAATGTCGCGCTTGGCTAAAGTGAGACCTAGGAACAGGAGGTGCCTCTTATATCTATTCCCCCCGATGCCTTCTGTGCTATGAAGAAGTATCAGTCTAGGGTCCGCCGGAATGTCCCACCCCAATACCTGCAGCAGGCAGGACATCACACCTGACCAAAAATGTTGTAGTGCACCGCAACTCCAGACCGTGTTAAGAAATGACCCCTCTTCAGAGTTACAGCGGAGGCATGTAGGGGACTGAATAGCCCCCATCTTCCGGAGGCGGGTGTAATATATTCTGTGAAGGTATTTGAACTGGATCAACCGGTACCTAGAGGAGACAGCAGCATACCTAGGGCTGGCAAGGGCCTCCGTCCAGTCGTCATCCATCAGGGCCGGCAGGTCCGCCTCCCACGCCGCCCGGGTCCGCGGTATGTTCGTCTTGGAGTGTGTGGTCAAAGTTTGATAAATTTGGCGGGTTTTATGGGCCCCTAGATCCCCCATTAACAGTCTGCCCTCCATGGGGTGGAATTCAGGTAAGGACTGGAGATGCCTTATCAGGGGAGACAGGGCATGCCGGAGCTGTAAATACCTATGGAACTGGGATTTGTGAAGGCCAAACTCCTCCTGCATCCTCTGAAAGGATTTAAGCGTGGGCCCACGCATCACATCTCCTAGTGTAGATATCCCTATGTCATCCCATCTGCGGAACCCGGTCAGGGTGGAGACGGGCCGGAGGCGCGTGCCTCGCCAAAGGGGGGTTGTGCCTGTCAGCATGCCCCACCAGCCCATGGACCGGGACACATGTCTCCAGATCCGAATCACCGTACTGCAGGCCGGGGGGAGCGCCGCCAAGGACGAATTGCTGTATAGGAGACCGAGTAGTGGGTGCTCCGCCAGGAAGAGTCTTTCCACCGCATAGACCGGATCATCTTGAGCATTGTACCACCATTCATTAATTACCAAGAGCTGAGATGCCCAATAATACACCCGCACGTCCGCTGCCGCAATTCCGCCACAGTAGGTGGATTGGATACATGTCGCCAGGGCCACCCGAATCGCCCCACCCCCCCAGAGGAATCTGTTTAGGAGCGCGTTAATTTGGAGAAACCACGACGGAGGGATGGGATACGGGAAATTCTGCAGCCTATAAAGCAAGCGTGGCAGAGACACCATTTTGAAAATGGCTGACCGGCCATATAGTGATAGGGGAAGATGGGACCACATGGTCGTCTCCTCACGTACCGCCGGAAGCAAGGGGGCTATGTTGCGCGACCACGCCACAGTGGGGCATCTAGTGATGTGGACACTGAGGTACTTAAACCCCTCGTCAGCAATGATCAGTTGTGCGGCCCACGTTGTACTCCCCTGTTCACCGCATATGGGGAAAAGAACCGACTTGGACGGGTTGGCATATAGTCCTGTCGTTTCGCCGAACACCCGCAAAATCTGAAGCACCCTCGGCCCCGTGACCCAAGGGTCGGAAAAGAAGAATAACGCGTCATCAGCATACAGTGCTATTCTGTCCGAGTACTCAGGCGACCAAATCCAATCCCCGATAGACCGCATCCCTGCGCACCCACGCAGCCAATGGCTCTATTGCTAAGGCAAAGAGAAGCGGGGAGAGGGGGCAACCCTGCCTGGTCCCCCTGCAGATGGGAAAGGGGACAGAATGGTGGCCGGCCACGCGAACCGTGGCCGTAAGGTCGGTATATAGCAATTTTACATAGGCGCGAAAACGGGGCCCTAGGTTCACGGCTTCTAGGAGTTTAAAAAGATAGGTCCAGCTCAATGAATCGAACGCCTTGTCGATATCAGCTAGGAGGACTGCCGCGGAGCGTCCTAGGCGGTGAGTCTCAGCCACTGCCGTATGTACGCGCCTGATGTTGTGCCTAGTAGAGCGTTGAGGCATAAAGCCAGATTGATCTGGATGCACTAAGTTCTGAATGCAGGTGCGGAGGCGGTCCGCCAGAACTTTCCCCAATAATTTCGGCTCGAAGTTTACTAGAGATATGGGGCGGTACGAGCCTGGATCCTCCGGATTGCGACCCGGTTTGAGGAAAACGACTATTTCGGCATGGCGCCAGTCTGGGGGCAAGATCCTTTGTTCTGCTGCCTGGTTCAGCGCTTCAAGAAGGTGGGGACCAGTGGTCCCTATAAGGGGGCGCATAAAATCGCAGGGGAACCCGTTTGGGCCCGGCTTACGACCTGGGTGTGTATTGGTGAGGGCCGCCCGCAGCTCATCCAGAGAAATGGGCTGATCTAGGGCATTCCGTTGCTCGTCTGAGAGGCGCCTGGGGGGGACATCCGAAAGAAAGGCATCTATAAGCAGTTCGGCGAGTCGCTCTCGGTCGCTGTATAAGGTAGCATAGAAATCGGCAAAGGCCTGCACCACTGCCCCCGGGGAGGTACATGTGTCACCTGCAAAGGATCTCATGAGGGGGACCTGCGTCGGGGAGGCCCGTGCTTGACATAGTCTGTGGAGCATCTGACTAGATTTATCACCCCATTGATATATCCTATATTGAGTTGCAAGCCAGGCTTCTTTGGCATTGTCCGTGAGCAGCTGATGTAGCTGCTGTTGAACATGAAGCAAGTTACGGCGAGAACCGGCATCAGAGCCTTCCACTAACGAGGTTTGAAGAGCCAGTTGTCTATCTTCTAGGTCTTGGACCTGTGCCATGCGGCGCCGCTTCTCTCCAGTGCAATAGCTGATATCGGAACCTCGAATGGTAGGTTTAAAGGCTTCCCATAAAATAATCGGGGACTGAGTGGACCCGGTGTTGAAACTAAAGTACTCGGCAGTGGCCCGGTGTAGCATCTCCTGATACCCGGAATCCCTAAGCAACCAGGGGGACATGCGCCATCGGTATGGGGCATGGCTTGTCTGCAGGCGGAGCTTAAGCTGGATTGGTGAGTGATCGGACAAGCCGCGTGGCAGAATAGAGGCATGTGACACTCTATGAATATAGCTATGGGGGAGGAACAGATAATCTAGGCGTGAGAGAGTGGGGTGTACTGATGATGCATATGTGAATCCGGCCTCTGAAGGATGCAGACACTGCTTTTTATGATGTTAATGGTGATAAGGAATATGAAAAAAGTACAATTGTGATGTACATGGATTTAACTGAAGAAGAGTAAAAAATTGATATGTGGTAAAAAAAAAAACAATATGTTGCCAACCTGCACCTATGCATTAATAGAAAATAAAAAGCACCAGATTATTTATTCATTTTGTAATCGGATGTAACAAAAGAAATTATGTCCAACACTCGTGTGAGTCACTATAATTTAAAAAATCAAATAATTGTTAATTGAGAGAAAATAACCGTCCACACATATCAATACTCAAGTAATATCATGTGTTAAAAGTTCATGTTTGCAGTTTCACTCATTTATGTTGCAAATATTTTAAACTATTGTGGGTTTTCAATAATATTTGATTTCAGTAGCAGGCATGGGGGTGCCCATACACACAAATTCATTTACTTTCATAGAAATTCTCATATAACATTTCAGACTTTCCATTTTTCTTTTCAGTTCCAAATTATTCATCATTTCTTTTCGACACATTGTCCATCATTACTTGTGGTTGGAGCGATATCCCTATAAGGGATACTGCTCCTGGCCATTCTGAGTAGCCTTGTATTTACAAGCCTAGAATTTACAAGACCTCAAATACCAGACCCCACAATTCCGGACCTGGAAGCACCAGGCCTGGTTATAACAGGTGTAGATGTACACCTGGCGATACTCCAGTAGAGGCTATGGCCAGGAGGACAACCTGTACCCTGCCCGACACATACAACACAACGATGCTCCCCCTGGACTGACCCTGCCTTGCCCTGTCTGACTTGACCCCCAACCCTGTGACTGCCACCAACGACCTCCATCGCCCTTCTGCTGAACAGGTGGGAAATGTCAGTGGATTTCTTAACAGAATCTGGGGAAAACCATTGGAAAAGGACCTGATGTACCCGGACCTGTGTGGTAATATTCCATTCCAAGGGCAGTTTCCTAACTGCTGAATTTTTAGGCAGCATTTGAGACTTCAGCCTACTCATAAACCAGTGGAAAATCCAGTAAATTTATAGTGGGGCTATTGTGTCATGCCAGGTATTTGCACAGTGTAAGAAAGTGCCCTCTTTTTGCATGGTTGCCCCCACTTTTTGCCAAACTGTTGATGTACTTTGACTGAGTGTGCCCTGGGTTCCTGCCAACCAGGTACCCAGGGCCTATGTTCTTTCCCTAAACTGCATTGAAACCATGCTCAATTGGCACTCTTTGGCCACATGTCAGTTCCTTGTAAATGGTACCCTAGGTACCAAGGGCACTGTTGCCAGGGAAGGCCTCTAAGGGCTGCAGCACTTATTGTGCCACCCTTAGAGGCCCTGTACCTTTACACACACACACTGCCATTGCAGGCTGCATGTTTTGGTGCAGAACAAAGTGAAGAGTCGACATGGCACACATCCCTGTGTGCCATGCCCATCACCCACTGCCCTGGCATAGGTCAGCCACCCCTCTACCATTGTGCACTATACTAGTGGTGAGGGTACAGGTGCATGAGCCATGTAACCCTACAGAGTCTAAGCCAATTCTTAGACATTGTAAGTGCAGTAATGCCATTAAGAGTATATGGTACTGGGAACTTATCATTACGAACTCCACAGCACCATGATGGCTTTACTGAAAACTGGGAAGTTTGGTATCAGACTTCTCAGCACATTAAACCCACACTGATGCCAGTGTGGGATTCAATGAAAAATGCACTCAGAGGGCATCTTAGAGATGCCCCCCGAAAAACAACCTAACTCTAGTGACCTGGCTGAGTGGCTGCTCGCCAGCTGCCACCACCAGACATGTTTCTGGACCCCTGGGTCAAGAGCCTGCTGCTCTGGGGGGGGGTCTAAAACAATGCACATCCTGGGACGAGGTGCCAAGACTCCTCCCCCAGGATGGGCAGGGTCCACGAAGGGGAAGCTTCAAAGGCTTGCTGCCTTTGTGAGCTACCCCAGCCATTTGCTGCTTCCAGCAACTGGCCCCCACCGGTTCTGACCCCCACTTTGGGTGCGAGAATTGGCAGGAAAACCAAGTGAGGAAGGGAGGTGTGCCCACCTTTGCCAACCCCACCCTTTAGGTGGGGGAGGTGAGGTGAAGCACAACTCTCAGTCCCCGCCATCTTGCAGATGGGGGGAGCCAGTCAACCAGAGAGAGGCATATGCTCCCTCCCACTGGAGGGTGGCATAATAGGGGGTGTAGGGATAATTCTTCAAGCAGTTCAACTTGAATGCAGAGTGCACTGTTCATGTACTATAACTCTCCAATATTAATCACAATACTATTATTATCATTCTACTCTTCATTATTCATTAATCTGTTTTTTTAAACCATGATATACCACTGTAAAATTCATTAACATTGAATGCGCATCATAATTCTTGTTCCAAACAAACACAATTTACATATACATTCTTTTTCGTGCTAAAACATGTTTATAATCATCCTGAATGATTCATGCCCAATGCATTTCGGGACAATTAAGTCCCTTCTTCAGGGGCAATCCTGAAAAAGAAAAACATTTTTACCAAAACATGAGGTACAAGGGTGGGTCTAGTTTCGTTAACCAATATTTTGCATTAAACATCTGTGAACATGCTGCTACTATCGTGTATGATTCCATTAATCTAATTATTTCCCCATAAACCATGGTTACACTCCTTCTAATGAAACTAAACAAATAGCCGACTGCTGCCAGTGGTAATAGTATTGGTGCTCGCCGTCATGCATTAGTCAGTATAAGTGTGGTTGTGTAAATCAGTGGTTTATCACAACCCCAATGCGGTGTTCACGTAAACTGTCTATAGACTCTCACATTTCCCTTCTCATTTATGCTCAAACGCATCGCCTCATGCCCCATGTGTATAAAGATGCCTACCTTTCTACCATATTGAGACACTGATAAATATACTGAAATGCAATAACCACATTTGTTTAAAAGATATCTAAACCAACTGAAACCATGTACAATTACGTGCAATAAATTAAGATTGTAACTCTTACTGGTAGATGAATATTGCCACGTTATGTCTAGTCCATTATCACCCGGATGTTTCTCGAACTCAATATCACCTATGGGACAAATTCAAAGTAAAGCCAAAGCTACACAATCCTATCAATGACTTGCTATAATATATGATATAAAACTAAATTAAAGATCTTAACTCTTACTCGTAAGTGAATGTTGCCGCGTTCAATCTAGAACACTATCACCCGGATGTTTCTCGAACTCAGTATCACCTATGAAACAATTCCAAAGTGAAACCCAAGCTGCACAATACCGTCCGTAACTTGCTGTGATATACGCATCCCCTGTTTTTGCAACCTTACCTCTGAAAAATAACCGCTTGTTAACGCTGTCACCTTCGTGTGGTTCCTAACTCTTCCGGTTTCATATACACGCAAGCGTTTAGTCATGACCATAAACAACAATGACAGACTATGACCGCGTAGTCCATCCAATCGCTAATGTATCCGCCAACTTTAGCTGGCCTAAAAGGTTAGCCTAATGCAATTCAGTTACTTATAGTAATTATGAGAAGATAAGTACCAACTGAATAACAACTACAAACGATTACATCTGATCGGATGATTCTGTTATAAACAACAAAAATCACTGCTTCTATTTCATCAACATCTTTCTACTCTGCCATGCTTAATCGCATCCCAACGTTATCGTGTCCAAATCTGCACTTCCCTATCATCATAATCACTGTCTTGCTTGCTCATTACCCAGTAGTCTCAACCAACCTATAATGCCATCTGTCATTATACTGAATCTCAGTATGTACCGGTCGAACACACCGCAGATAATCCTAAACGTCTCCCCATCGTGTGTTTTGTGATGTTATAACTGTGGTGTGATCAGTGTGTGAATTCGTCAACCTCTGTCAGACGTTATTATTTTCTGTTTATGGGATGTCATGTTTCCTAAACTTCCACAGATGAATTATTTTTTTATTTGAGTGTAAACTATGATCTCTAATCAGATTCTGAATATGCAATGATGTTATAAGTAGCAGTTCATGTCCATTTTGTCTTTAAGACCTTTTGGTAATAATGAGTCTAATCCAATATATTTCACGTTGAAGTAATCTTTTAGTGATATCAATGCCTGGTCTTGGAGTTACTGTCTCAATAATCTGAAACCTTAACTGAGAAATTGAATGTCTTGCTTCTTGCCAATGTGTTGCTACGCTGGATGTTTTGTTTTTTGTTCTTATCATCCTTTTGTGTTCCCTCATTCTTATCTTGATCTTCCTTTCCGTTTTTCCCACATATGCTTTGCTACACGGACATTTAATGCAGTATATTACATACCTCGTATTGCAGTCCGATGTGTGTCTCAATTTTATGATTTCTCCTGTGTTTGGATAAGTTAGATTCCCTCCAGTAATCACATTATTGCAGTGCGTGCAATTCAAACATTTTCTTGTGCCTTCCCTTCCGGTATTTTGCATTTTCTCTGATGTTGCCAGTAATACTCTAAGGTTTTTTGCTCTTGTGTAGGCATGCAAGGGTTTCTCCTTGAACAAGTTGTTGAAATCTGGTTCATTTTGCAACAATTCCCACCTGGTGTTAATCTTTTTAATTGCTGTCGAACTAGTAGAATATTTTGATACAAAAATCAATGAGTTAACCTTGGGTTTGATCTTTTGTATCAGTAACTCAGATCTCTCCATCTGATTCCCTTTTTGTATGCACTCTTGTCAACGTGTCCTCTGTATATCCCCTGTCAACATAGTTTTGTTTTTGTGCTTGTATACTCTGCTTGCTTATAACTTGATCTGAACAGAACCTCTTTATCCTTAGGAATAGAGAGAGTGGTAAGTTGCGAATTAAACTCCTTGGGTGGAAACTTGTAAACAACAATGCATTATTCCTATCCGTGGGTTTAGCGAAAATCTGGGTATGTAATCCTGAATCTGTTTTGATGACTAATACATCCAGAAAAGCTATGTTTGATTGATCAATAGTATGTGTAAACTTAATCCTGGGATTTTGTGTATTCAATGAATGAATCATGTTCTCCTGTTCATTTCTTGTGTCAGTCCAAATGAGAAATATATCACCTATAAATCTGCAATACAGTGCGATTTTTGTGTGCCACTCCTGTGTCCGGAAGATATACTCATCCTCAAACTTTGCCATAAATATATTTGCATATGCAGGTGCTCCAGAAAAACCCATTGATGTTCTGGTTATTTGAGCAAAGAATTTATCCTGCCATTGGAAGTGACTATGGTGAAGACAAAAGTGTAACAATTCCAATAAAAAGACCTTGTCTGCTTTTATGTTGGAGGATTGTAACAGTGCCCAATCTACCGCTTCCATCCCTTCTGCATGAGGAATTGAGGTGTAAAGAGCCATAACATCTATGGTACATAATAACCATTGATCTTGAATTGATGTCTCCGCGGTCGGAAGTTTTTGTAAAAAATCTGTGGTGTCTTTGATGTAGGAGTGCCATGATTGTACAAACTTCTGCAAAAAGTGATTTAAATATTTCCCCAAAGGCTCAAAAAGTGATCCACAACCTAAGACAATTGGTCAAAACGGCGGGTCTTTCAAATATTTGTGTATTTTGGAATCACCAAGGAAGGGACCCATTGGACCCGACCTTTACTTACCTGTAATACCCCTAAATCTAGTATTTAGGGGCAACCCCGAACCTTGCCTCCTCAGACAAGAACCGACCAGAAGAAAAGAAGAAGAAGGACTGAAGAAGCTGTGCTGAACTAAGAAGAGGAGGACGCCCACTGACTTGGCCCAGCCCTACCCGCACCTCAAACCTGCTCCAGTGAAATCCCGGTGTGTCCTGCAGCCAGCAGCCCTCAAGAACCCAAAAGACCTGCCCTGCCTTTCAAAACCAAGACTTTGTCTCCCGTGAGCACCGGGTTTGCTCACCCACAGACACTGGCTCCGGTCAAATCCGCGAGTCTGCACCCGACGCCCACGGCCCGAGTGGACCACGAGGAGGTTTCGCTAGCGATCCTGACCTGAGGTCTGGTGATCTCTGACCTGCCTCGAATCTCCAATCGACGCCTGCAGCCCGCTTTCTGGAGGATCCCCCTGACCGCGACCGGAGCTGGTAAGAAAACCCGACGCCTAAAGACACCCCTGCACCCGACGTCCCACGGCCTTGGGTGGCCCAACCGACGGTGTTCCAGCATCCCCAGGCATTTCAACTTACCTCTCCAACCGGTGGTTACCTCCAGAAGATCTTCGTCCCGAGCCTGCAGTTTTTTTTGCAACTGGAGAATCCCCATTGAAATCAACAGGGCACCCGACACCAAAACAGCACCCTGCACCCAGCCGCGCCTGTGCCGCTGTAGGTGCATCTTGTGTGCTAACTCTGATCCCCTTTGCCCTGAGCCTAAAACCAGGAGCTTTGCTCCCACAACCTTGTGGCCTGCTTGTGAGCAGCCACTAACCGGAGGTCTCCTATCCCCCATTGGATAACATTGGGCCTCAGCACTCTGCACCCGGCTGCCCTAGTGCCGCTGAGGGTGCTTTGAGAGTGCATCCTTGACCCTGGTGGAACCCTAGTTCTAACCCCAGAAAACCAACTCCCAAACCTAAGTACTTACCTTGAAACCAATAACCTTATTTCCTCCCATAGGACTGCATTGACTTCTTTCTTGTGCAAATTGTTCCAAGTGTGGAGTCGGCTTTGTATGAAAACTTGAAAAACTGCAAATATACAAAAACTGCTTTACTTACCTTTTCTCTAGGGAATGTTCCAGTGTGATATCTAGGCATATCACACTGAGCAGAAAAAGTAATCCATAAAGTAATCTGTAAAGTAATCAAAAGTAATCTAACAGTAATTTCAACTGTATTCAAAGTATTTACAAACCTGTAACAAAGTCATTTTTATTCAGCTTGCTTGTATTGTTCAACCTGCCTTAAAAAGTACCATTTACACTTACCTGTGCCAGGCTTCCTTGGTTCTAAAAAATAAATATAACTAAATAATATTTTTATACAAACCAATTGGTCTGAGTTCTGTCTTTGAGTGTGTGACATCATTTCTTGCCTGTACAATAAATGCTTAGCACTACCCTCTGATAAAGCTTTACTGCTCGCCCACACTACCACAAATAGAGAGTAAGGTGCTATCTACTTTTACCTCTGCCTACCTTTGGGGTTCCACTGGACTCTGTGCTGTGCACACTATACCTCATTTTGGTATAGTATATACAGAGCCAGCTTCCTACACATAGGTTTGTATATTTTAGTAATGCCATTTTCCTCTATTGCCAATTAATCAGTGGCCAGATGTAAGACAGGGTATTGACATATCATTGTGATGCATCGGGTGTGTTGACGATTGAGGCAGGCTGACACAGACCATTCATTAAAATCAGCTGCTCTCAATATTAGTAGAATGATCATAGATCTTACCTTTCATTAATATATGTGTATTTTCCACCAGACACCACAGGTAACCTTTGAGCTGATAGACCACTTGGAACGTCTGGCGCTGGTTGATTTTCGAAATCAGGAGGGTGTTGAGCGCCTGGCAAAGGCCATTCAGTTTGCTGATCTGCTTCAGGAGGTCAATACTGAAGGAGTAGAACCAATGGACTCTGTACTAGAAGACAGGTAACTAACTATCCTCCATAGGGTTATGGAGCACATGTCCTGTCCGTGTAAAGCAAAACATAGCCACATTTTTAGAAACTTAGGGCCAGATGTATCAAGCATTTTTGCGTTCGCAAAGTGGCAGATTCGCAGAATCTGCCCGTTTGCAAATGCAAAAATTGCTTTTCCGATGCAGCAAACCTAACTTTGCGATTCTGTAACCTGTTACCGAATCGCAAAATGGGTTTGCGATTCGGTATTAGGAAGGGGCGTGTTTAGGGCGTCCCTTCCTAATACCGAATCGCATCGGTATGTATGAATTACGGTCGCAAAACATTCGCATTTTACCACCTATTTCAAGTACGTGGTAACCCATTCGCAAATGGGAAGGGGTCCCCAAGGGACGCCTTCTCCTTTGTGAACGTTTGTAAAACCATTTTTAAGAGCAGGCAGTGGTCCCACCACTGCCTGCCACCACTGCCTGCTCTTAAAAAATGAAAATAAAATTTTTCATTTTTCGTTTTGTAAAGCATCTCGTTTTCCTTCAAGGAAAACGGACTGCTTTGCAAAAAAAAAAGATTGCTTTATTGAAAAGCCATCACGGACATGGTGGTCTGCTGATCTCAGCAGGCCACCATACCCGTGATTTTTGCGATTCATAGGGGGTCGCAAATTGCGACCTACCTCATTAATATTCATGAGGTAGGTCATTTGCGACCCCCAAGGAATCGCAAAAGGTGTACTATACACCTTCATACATTGCATTTTGCGATTTCCTAATTGCGGATCCTTGTGATTCGCAATTAGGGAATCGCAAAATGCTATCTACATACATCTGGCCCTTAGGTCCTAATGTATTATTCTTAGATCGCAAACAGTCACTGTGCAAACACAGTGACTGGTTTGTAACCTGAGAATATGTTTGTACTGTGTAAGATGTACAAAATCTGTCAAAGCACAAAAACGAAACCATTAATATTAATAAAGCAGGATTCTGTTTCCAAATCTTACCTATGGGATTGTGAATGCAAGGATGGAGGCTACAAGGCACAATAGACCTCCGTTCCAATCACAATTTGCTGTTTCTTTCTTTTTGATTCCAGCCCTCTTTTCATAAAAGTAATAGGGGCTGCAATAAAACAAAAAAACAGGCAAGATGTGAAGGGCATGGGGGTGGGGGGTGGCAGCATGCTCCTCCTCCAGTGTGTGAGCCCACATTTGCATAATGGAAGCTCTCACTTATTGGCAACTTCCACTTTAAACATCCAGTACCTTTTGGGGCGTCGGTATTGCTATCAAAGCCTGGCGACCAGTCTTGTGGTAGAAAAGGATTGGTACATACACCTTATCTACTGAATCATAAGAAGTCACAATGTGTGCATGAGTAGCAATGTACATGGCGACTTGCGATGGCATTTTTGAATCTCATTGTACATTGCGATTTGGGGTTTTGCAGACAAAATGGCTATGATTTTGCAAATTGCATGCTTAGCGACTGCAAAATCTTTGAACACATCGGGTCCATTATACTTTAGTTTATTTGACATTGTATTTTGCAGTCTGTTGATCATTTCTGCATTTTGTGGCCTGCTCCGCCCCCACCCTCCGCCGCATTTACAGGTGCTGGACAAGATAAGAGACAGTCACTTACTTATAAAGCTCTATTTCGGAAACTCAGTAAGACAATCTGAAGTCAAATCATGCTTAAGGCAATTTCATTATCACCCTAATTCCGCCATTAAAGTGTTTGCTATAGGAATAAGGCATATGATCGTGTGGCAAACGTCCCAAGGCATGTAGATCAGGGTTCTCCAAAGTCGGTCCTGGAGGGCCGGATCCATGCCAGATTTTTAAGATAACTACATTTATTTAGATGGGTATATGCTAAAAATCTGGCATAGATCCGGCCCTCCAGAACAGACTGTGGAGAACCCTGTGTAGATGATGGTGTACACTGTTTTACGTTCTGTGGTCTTTTGGGCCTTCTGACATTCTTCGCCTTTGAAGGAGCAGGATGGAAGGGGTTTAATAGATGCTTATATCACAGAGTTAGAACAAAGATAACTTGTAATGGAGAACTCTCCCATCCTACCTGAGTTTAGTATAAATCTTTATTTCGTAATATGAGGACAAAGCATAGAACATACTCTAACCTCTGTCTTACTTCAGGTGTCTGTACCTCCAGGAAGATACTACGCTGGAAGGAAACTGTACTGAGGAGCTGTTGAAGAATGCCAAACACACTGTGGAAGAGTATTTCGTAGCACCTCCAGGTATGGTATCAGAGGATGACTCCTGAATCTTGGCATATTGCATATCGTTGAAAAGTTGCTCATTGGCCATGAACTATACATTTACACCCATACTGAACGCAATTGAAATGACCGTGCTCTAAAATGTCTCATTGAAACCTGTACTCGGGGACAATGATGTTGTGTGTCAGATGCCAGACCTAGAACCTGTTTGGTAAGTGGGTTTGGAATCCAGCCATTTTCTTTAACTGTTTGTGCCAATGCTAGCTTCGAGTGAATATACATCTACCCTATCGGGAGTCTAAGTCTCTAGAAACTCTTTGCATTCCTTCAAAAAGATGCAGAAGACACCCTAGTGTGAATCAATATATTCTCTGTTACCACAGAAGTGCATGTTATATCATGTATTTTGTTGTTAGATTATGTTGCTTGTTTGCATACCACTGCATGTCATCTTAAGGTGCTAAGAGGCAGTAGCCGAGATAAAAGTAATAAGGAGAGAAAAGAAAGGTGCGAACAGGAGGAGACTGAAGGACGAGCCATACGAATGGAGTAATCTTTACCAAAAAAGATTGCACCTCATTGGCTGGTTGTGAAGAAGAAGCAGGGGAAGCAAAGAGTAAATCGGAGAGTTAAGGAAGGAGCAGGAGAGGGAAGGTGAAAGCGGGAGGAAAAGCAATAGAAGTTAAGGGGACAGAAATACAAGTGATAGGAATCAGGTTGAGATTTAGAGTTAGAAATCATAGAGGAGAGTGCTGTTGAAACAAGCCCAGTATAAGATCCTTGGACATCCAGGAATAGTAGCCTCCCCCATTGCTGCAAATTGTGTTCAGTCAGACCTTTCATGCTGCTTCTCTGTTACAGACTACCTGTGAACCCACAGCTTCGGAGGGAGGTGGAGGAAGAGAAATCTAGGGCTACTAGGCACATTCATTTTCTTTTCTCTGGGTGTACTATTTTGGGAGGGCAGAGGTATTAGTTTCGAAGAGGATCCCTATACATAGTTCTGAAGGACAGAACCTGGAACTCCACTATAGAAGACTAACCAGAGCCAAGCTTACAATAGATTGTCTTGATGGCTGCCCCAGAAATGCCCCTGTGCTCTTGGCCCTACCTTGTGTCCAGTCAGGGCTTGAACATATGTTTAGGATCCAATAAAGACATAGAAAGTACACTGGCTGGACACTAGGCACAGAACCCTTCCTGCTTCACCATAGAATTTCTGGAGCCACAGTGTAGCGACAGATGCGGGGCTAGAAGGGAAATTGCATAATAGTGGAGATACATGACAATAATATTAATAGATGACTGTGGCTCTGCATAGCACAGTGAAGTCCTGGCACCACGAAACGCATACTACGCACACAACTCTGCGTGGCTACAGCCACATCCTCACTTCCAGTAGACCTCGGTTCAGCAGGCGCATGAGCAGTTCCTCACCTCTTCGTGTATCTGAGTGGTGGTCATGCATTCTGGCCACCAATTCACTGATCTCTTTCTCGGTTGCTGGGCTTCTAGGGATAAATGAATAGAAAGAGAGTGGCAGAATGGCAAAGAGGCAGGGTACTGATAGTTTATTTTTTTAGTTTTTTTTTCTTCTCAAAAACTTTTATTGAAAAAGAAAGGCATGTTACATTTATCACTCCATGCAGTAACATAACCATTATTTCCTCCCGCAGGAAGGCTCAGCATTACAAAGTAAGTACATTTAGAATGGCACATGATATTGTACTTTGACTTGGTGTCAACGGTTGTTGTGTTTGAGAGGGCCGTGCGTGTTCAGTCAGGCATTATGATTGGAGTCCCGCGGGTCGCTCCTATCTATTTGAGCGTTAGTGATTGGAGAATCTGTGGCCGGTTCGTCTGGGTTGGTCAAGTGGTGCAGGTAGGAGATGAGAGGGCCCCATATGTCAGGAGGTCTGCCTGCAGCTGGCATCAGGTCCCAGAACTCTACTAGGAGCGTCTGGCAGTGAGCAGCGTCGTCCAACCAACATTTAATTAAGGGTGCCGGTTTGCGACCCCAGTGGATAGCCACCCGGCGCCTGGCAAGCACCAGGAGCATCGTGGTCAGCTTGCGGTTATCATCTGAAACATGTTTAACATGACCAAAGACACACAGTAGGGGACTATGCGTTCAAGTGTGATATCGCTAATTACAGTGCACACCTCCAGCCAAAACGAGGAGACCCTGGGACACAACCAGGCCAGGTGCGCGAAGTCCGCGCCGGGGGCTGCGCACCGCACGCACCTGTCCGCCCCCACCTGTCCGCCCCCACCAGACCCATTCTGTGTAACGATGTGGGGGTACGATAAAGCCTGTGTAGATATTTAAAATGACTGAGCCTCAGGCGGTAGTTGGGGGAGAGGCGCTTGATTTGGTTGCAGCAGTATTGCCATTGCTCGGGGGAGATGTCTCTCCCAATGTCCGCACTTCACTCAGCTCGGGCGCGTTCCGTGTTAACGGAAGAGGCCGCCAGTGTAAGAGCATATAGTCTAGTGACCATTTTTCGCGGAGAACTGGAGGAGTGAATGTATTCGAGCGCGGTGTTAGACTGGGGGGCGAGCGGAAAAGCAGGATTATCGCTGCTACACGTGGCCCTGATCTGGTAGTAGAGTAGCTTATCAAGTGGGGCTGCGTTAGCAGGGAGTGTGAAAAAGTTGTCAGGGTAAATGTCGGCCACAGTGCGAATCCCTAGACTGGCTGCGCGGCGGGCCATACCCGCTGTCTGCAGTGAGGGGAATGCCGGGTTACTGGCAAGTTGTATGGATGGCGCGGAGAGCACCCCGGGGCCACTGTATCTGCGTAGCCCGTCCCAGGCCCAGCGCAGGCATTCCACTGTGTCGATCTCGCCGCGGGGGGTTTTGTACGGCAAAAATAGAGCTGGCCACGGTGAGGCCAAGTCTGCCTCGACCGCCACATGAGGCTGGAAAGGTGTTGGATGGAGCCAGAACTGGAGAAAGCTGGCCTGGGCACACAGCGCATAGAGTTTAAAATCGGGGGCTCCCATACCTCCCTTAGCTAGGGGAAGAGTTAGAATGTCATAAGCAATTCTAGGCTGACGTCCTGCCCAGATCAGCGCGATGATGTTAGAGCGCAGTTTTTGGAAGAATTGTGATGTCAGAGGGACTGGAATGTTTAAAAAAAGATACAAGAATTTAGGGAGCACGACTATCTTGGTGATGGCGATGCGCCCGGCAAGTGAAAGCGGAAGTTTTTGCCACACGCGAGTTTTGGTTTCATGCCAGTCCATTGCCCTGCCGAAATTGGATCTCCATAGTTCGTCCACATCCCTGCTCAACCAAATGCCCAATTACCTTGTGGGGCCGGTTGCCCATATAAAAGGGTAATCTGCCGTGAACGGCGCAGTGGCATCAATGAGGGGGAAAAGAACGGACTTGGTCCAGTTGACCTGGACTCCGGAGAGGCAGCCAAAGCGGACAATCTCCCTAGTCATGGGTGCAATATTCTCCCGAGGTTTGCGGACGTAGATCGTGACGTCGTCGGCGTACATGGAAACTACCAATGCCTGGGCTGAGAAACCTATGCCCCGGTGAGTGTGGTGCTGGCACAGCCGCGCCGCCAGGGGCTCCATCGCAATGGCGAATAACATGGGGGACAGGGGACAACCCTGCCTGGTGCACCTCAAGATGGTTATGGAGTCAGTGGTCTGCCCGTTTACCCTGATGCGTGCCGTTGGGAGCGTGTACAGAAGCTGGATCTTACGCACAAAGCCTGGACTAAAGCCCAGCCGAGGTAGAAGGTAAAAAAGGAAGTGCCATTCCAAAGTGTCAAAAGCTTTTGTGGCGTCCATGGCGGGAAGAGCTGGGTTGATCTAATGAATAACCGAAAAGATGGTACGTAGGTTGTGCGACGTAGCGCGGCCCGGGATGAACCCCGACTGGTCAGGGCGAGCGATCATCGGCATAAGCGGGAGGAGGCGATTGGCCAGCAATTTGGCGTAAAGTTTGTTGTCAGTGTTAATTAGCGATAGGGGGCGGTATGAGTCACAGCACTCCGAGGGTTTATCCGGCTTTAGTAGGAGGGTAATCACGGCCTCTCGGAGAGAAGGGGGAAGTCGCCCTATTTCGAGGGATTCATTATACATGTCAGCCAGGTGGGGGACCAGGAGAGGCCCGTATTGTTTGTAAAAAGCAGGGGTGAGCCCATCCGAACCAGGGGCTTTATCACCCGGGAGTCCCGCAATGACTTTAGAGATCTCCTCGTGAGTAAATGGCTCATCCAGGTACTCCCTATGACCATTACCAAGCCACAACAATTCAATAGAATCAAAGTATTGGTTCATAATTTCTCTGGTGGGAGCCGCCCCAGCAGTATATAGCTGGGAGTAGAACTCGGAAATCCTATCAATGATGTCAGTGGGCGAGGTGGTCCTCCCCGCGACCTCGTCGCATAGGGCTGTGATGTAGGAAGAGGCGTGTGGCTGCCTGAGGAGGTTTGCGAGGGACTTGCCTGGGCGATCACCCTCGCCATAGCGGCGGGCGCGAGCGTCTCTGCCGAGGAATGAGAGCTCCCTATCGGCCTCCTTGCGGAACTCCGTGAGTTTGGCTCTGATGGTGGCGAGTGTGTCAGGGCAAGGATCTTGATATTGTTTGAGGTCTAGGGCTATAATATCTTTTTCCAAGCGTTCAAGGGTTCCCCAAATGGATTTTAGTACCCCCGATTGCTTGGCGATACACTCCCCCGGACCACGACCTTGAAGGCCTCCCAGAGGGTCGAGGGCGACTTGACGGAGCCCACGTTGCGCTCAAAGTAGGCAGTAATGGCCCCGCGGATGTCCTCGCGTAAGGCGGTGTCACGGAGGGCATTGGGTGGCAGGCGCCATGCAAACATTCGGCGGAGTGGGAGCCACGCGCATAGGCGCACAGGGGTATGGTCCGATAGGGTGCGAGCCATGTGATCCACAGAGGTGGTCCAGGAGGCAACGTCACGAGTGGTAATCCAAAGGTCAAGGCGGGACCAGGAGCCACACGAGCCCGACACGCAAGTGCCCTCGCGGTCAGTAGGGCGTGCATGCCGCCAGGCATCCAGTAGTGAGTTGTCATCAATGATGGAATGGAGGAGGGCAGTGGCCTGTGGGTGCTGAATGCGGTCGCCCGAGCGGTCCAGTGTCTGTGAAGGTGCTATGTTAAAGTCGCCCCCCCATATCAAGGAATGAGGTCCCAGAGAAGATATGAGCTGCCAGACGTGTGTGAAAAAACCGGGATCATCAGTGTTGGGGCCGTAAATCGCCGCTAGTATCAGTGATTGGTTGTATAGAATGCCAGCGAGTATCACGTAGCGACCCTCTGTATCAATGAGGAAGTGGGTGCCGTGCCAGGGAAGGCCCCTTCTAAAAAGAATGGAAACGCTGAGTGCGTAATTTGAGTACTAGGCAGTGTAGGACTCTCCCCAGTGCCAGGACTGCAATCTAGATGAAGTGGCAGGAAGGAGGTGCGTCTCTTGAAGGAAGCAAATGTCTACCTGGTGTCTGATGAGCTGTGCGTGCATAAGACGTGCTTTACGATGGTCGTTCAGACCGCGAATGTTCCAAGTCCAGAAGACAGTGTCAGTCATTTAGCAGCGGTGGAGCAGTGAGTGACGCAGTGCCAACAGTGCGGGAGGAAGGCGTGTGGTGCTGGAGCGGTGTGGTACATAATATCCAGGAGTGCGTACATAGTGACATGCCGAAATCAAAACAGCTGAGACAACAAAATAGGCCTCCATTGGAAGGCGCCAATTACAGTGACCCAAGAAAAAATCCCCATCCCACCCGCCTCCCACTCCAACCCCCCAATTAAGTTGAGAATCCAAACCACCCCCTCCCAGGGATCCCAAACTTGGACATCTGAATATGGGACAGGGAATCATCCCGACGGAGTGCGTGGGCATCGCCATCAACCCTTAGCCATGTAGGCAGAGTGGCCAGGCATGGTGTGGTGCAGCGCAAGGCGGCTGAGGGGAAGAGCTTGCGGTCCCAGGAAAGTGGACGATTGTAGGCAAAACTGACAGGGTAATTGAGCTATCCCCTGGGCCCACGAAACACCTATGCAACAAGTGTCCGTGCATCGCAAGCCAACATAGCATATAATGGTACAGGTTTCAATATATTATAGCGCGGCATGCAACAGTGCATTAAACAGAGCGCCTGGAGGAAACAGCATGAAAAGTATGCAACAGTGAGGCCTGGCTAGACCTGTAAGAATTAGTCATTATCGCTTGTGTGGCAGTCTTCAGGCTCGGTGCGGCGGCTGCGTGGGGAGGACTTCTGCAGCTGCTTCGCAAAGTCGAGGGTGGCCTTGGGGTCAGTAAAGTATTTGGGCTTCTCCCCAAAGTCGATGCGGAGTTTGGAGGGGTAGAGCATCGCATATGTGATGTGGAGCTGCTGCAGGATACGCTTGGCAGGAAGGAAGTCTCTGCGGGCTGCCTGGACAGACAGCGTGAAATCAGGGTAAAAGGATAACGTGTTGCCCTGATGACGGACCTCACCTAGCTCCCGGGCCCTGCGTAGGATGGAGTCTCGGTCCCGATAGTTCAGCAGGCGGGCGATGATGGGCTTCGCAGGAGCCCCGGGAGGAGGCCGGGGGCCAAGTGATCTGTGTGCCTGTTCAATAATGAAGTGGGTGGATAGGACTGGGCCAAAGGTGTCGCGGTGAAGAGTTTCGAGGTAATCTTCCATTCTCCCAGTCGCAGTGGACTCCGGCAAGCCAACGATCCGGATGTTATTCCTCCGGGAGCGCGCCTCCAAGTCCTCGTTCTTGGCGCAAATAACTTTGAGGATTTTGTCCATCTTGAGAAGCTTCTGCGCCCCGGTGGCTCCGGCGTCCTCAGCGTCCGAAACCCTTGTCTCGAGCTAATCAATACGTGCGTCGTGTGAGTCCACCCTTTGCTTCACCTGATCCAGGCGGGATGTTAGATGGTCTATTTTTGCGTCAATGGATTGGAGACTGGATCGCACTTCTAGAAGGATGGTCCGGAGCCCATCGTCCTGTTTGCCAGGGTTGTCGGTCTGGGTGGATTGATCACCAGCATTGGGGGGGCCTCGCCACCCCTGCCCGCAACACGACCTGAAAAAGTGATTTTGGGCTTCCTGGTGTCTGTCTTCCCCATGGCAGCCCGCGGTGGAGCGACAGCAGAAAGAGTAAGCAGCACAGAGGAACTGCAGATGCGCGAGGGCTCTCCGGGTCCAGGGCCGATTCAGCCAAGCGGGGAAGGAAGGAGGATGCAATGAGGTGGCTCCAGGAAGGCCGTACAAGACTGCAGCGGACCGGGAGGCCGGGACTGGGCCCCCGGAGCCAACCGCGCAGCAGGTCTCAGGGGTAGGGTGACAGGCGCGAGCAATGTCGTCCCAGATGCCACCGGTAGTAATATGCAGCAGTCCGCCACCAGTGCCCCAGGCAAGGCCGCAGCAGCTGAAATGAGTGCGGGACTCCGGGATTCCCTGGCGTCAGCGCAGGTGCAAGGAACCGCAGACAGGAGTGGGGAGAAGCCCCAGGCACAGAGTTCCTTCGACCCAGCGGTTGTGGGTAGTTTTTAGTGTTGGCTGCGGGCGTGCGGCAGCGCGTTCCCGGGGCCGGTAAGTAGAAAGTCCCCGAGCGTAGGCCGCGCTGTGTCAGGTCCCCGGGGGCCGTCAGGAGCAGCAAGCCATCAAGACCAACGGTACCGCCGGCGTGCAGGCCCCCCCAAGGCTGAGCGGGGCCAAGGAGAGCCGGACCGCAGATCAGTTTCCAGAGTGCGCGCAGCAGCCTTACTTGATCTTGCGCTGGGTGCGTCAGCACGGTCGTTGCTCATTCCAGGCAGCCAGCAGGCAGGTGAGGCTCCAGGCCGGCGGGCCGGGCCGAGCCGCGACCTCAGGTCCCACGCAGTGTTGAAGCAGCCGCAGGCCGCGCCTCGCCCCCAGGCCGCGATCTCGGACTGGAGCGGGCCGGAACCCCGGAGGCAGGGCACCACAGCCCGAGCACAGGGCAGCCGCAGCAGGGCACCACTCAGGCCCGGACAGGAGGGTCACGTCGACCGGGCAGCAACATCGGCCCGCGCAGGAAGGGTCTCAGCAAACGGGACGGACCGGTGTAGGCCCCCCGGCGCCGCGAGGCAGGCGGGAAGTCGACCAGGCCCACAGTGCAGCTAAGGCTCCCGGCGTCGTCCCCTGTGGCCTTCAGGCAGTTCAGCAGGTGCGTGCGATGCAGGGGTGAGGTTTTGGCAACAGGATGCCCACCACTGCTGGCGGATTATGTCGGATGAGATTGTGTGGCCGGCAGAGCTCGCTCAGCGCGCAGCCATCTTGCCGCTGGCGAGACCACGCCCCCAGGGTACTGATAGTTAAGGGCCTTTGGGAGGTCCAGGTCAGGAGTTTGATGTATGGTGCTGCATTTCTCTTCATAGGAGTGCTTGCTTATCACTATGGACCGCTAGCTGCACATGGTGGAAGGGAGTGGCCCGCTTAAATGTTATAGAACAAGTATATGAAGATTGCACGTACAGGAAAAGGAGGCAACTCATTCATGCCAGGCAAGTCTATGAAAGGGTGAAGAAAAGGTGTGGACCGAGGAGTTTTGTAAGCTCTATTTCTGTGGGAGAGTGTAAGAGTGCTGTTTTGGGGATAGTTTAAGAGTACAGGAGGTAGTCAAAGAACATGGACCGTAGTATAGACAGAAAATTATACAGCAGTGTTTCTGTTGTAAAGTGCTATTATCATTTCTTTCTATTGCCCTTCTTTTCAGTATAAGCAATATTTTTTGATTTATATATTACGTTTTTTTGTATAGCGCTGTAGCACCCATGGGCATTTAACCACTTTACATTCAAACAGAAGAATACACAGAATAATAAGTAAAGGTAACCAGAACAAGAATAACGATGCATAAGTAAATAAGAAGCAGAGGAGAGAAGACGGGAGGATGAAGTGGGCAAAAAAGACGTGATGCATCAACAAGGGGTGGGTCGATGCTTAGAGTAGGTGATAGGGTAGGGGTTCCATGGAGTCCACCAAAGAAGAGGCGGAATCAGTGGGTTTTCAGATGTTTCCTAAATGAGATAAGTAGGTTGCATTATGACAATTAAAGGTAAAAAGTTCCATGCAGAAATTGCAGCTCCAGAAAAGAAGCTGTTTTGGGTGTTTTGGAATGTATGGCTCTGTATGTCAAGCAGCAGAGTTTAAAAATAATTACAGATTTTATAGGTAGCCAGTGTAGTTTACCTAGGATAGGTGAAATGTGATTAGATTTCCTTGAAGGCGTTACCAGCCTGGCAGCAGCGTACAATATTGTGGTCAGTAAGATTGGGGTGATCCCTGCTAAGAGAGAATTTTCAGAGTTCAGGCGAGAGATATGCACATAGTTCATAAAAAGTAGCAAGTCGTAGGACCTAGTTCACAAACTTGACGTGGATCACAAAAAAGTAGCAGGTCTTAAGTACCTTTGGGCCGCCCTGTGTACCTGCCATTTTCCCACTTAGAATCAAGTCCACTGAACTCTTAGCCTCTGCACTGTAATTTTGGCAACCAATTTACCCACTTCAAGGTCTGATATAAAAGATAAATGGCATCTCAAAAGAAAATTCCTTATTGCATCATAGAATGGAGTTAAAGTCTCACTATACAGTTCTGAGTAAAATTGAAGGTTTATAAATCATTTGACTGTCAGTTGGTGTCCAGATCAACAGTTTTAAATAATCAGGTCATCAAGGATTTCCAAGTTCCCTCTGTATTTAAGTGTGGCAATCTAGTGATATTCCATAATCCTGGGCAAGATCCCTCCCAATATGCCTTTTACAGACCAATCTGATCAAACATTGGTTGCTACAGTCTCCTCTCTGTTAGTACTTGAGGTACAAGCCAGATTTGTTCCTGGCCAGCTGCATGCTGCCAGTATTCATTTCTTCATTCGAGCCATTGATTTTGCTGAGACGGTGATTATCTCTTTAGAGCTTTTTATGTTTCACCTGCACAGCTCTTGCGGTGTGCTTGCAAAATTTCTTATAATGAGAAAAAAATCTTAAAAGAGGCTTATAGCCCGCCCATTACTTACCATTGGTTGTCTCCCACATCATTCTTGTTTCCTGCCTTCCTATTGGTCAGTGACTCCGCCAGGCCTCCACCTTTCACCTGTGCTTCAGAGTCTTCGTCCATGCTGTGGAGCATGGGCCTAGTACTGCTTCCTGTGGCCAGTGTCCTTCCACAGTCCACAGGTACTCTTTTTTTTCTTAAGTTTCCACATGCACTCTTAAAGAGTGCATGCATCTGCAGTCCCTCTCCTTCAGCCCCATCCACTCCCCGTGGTTTCACCCAAACCCCCCTTTTCTTGCTCAACTGACCCAAAGGTATTGGAGTGCTTTATATGAGCACCAGTTACATTACACAAGGACACATACTTTTTTTGTTAGTCAAGGACACATACATTTTTCCCCCGTTTTTTTAGGCACGTGGAGATTGAGTGATTGAGTGTGAGAACCACAGTATGTTGAGCCGATGCTGAGATTCAAACCTGGCTCCCCAGCTCCAATGTTGGCAGCTCTGAGTTTGCAGGGTTAACTACCAATCGATCCAGAGATTCTAATCCTGGCTACCACCACTTGTCCTCATGGGTGATCCCGAGCAAATAGTTTTATCTACATTCACTTGGATTCGCTTGACTGACAATGAGATGTCTAAACACCAGTGTCAATCTTAGTATAAATTAATGCACATTTAACATTATATGTTAAATTGCTGTTACAAACCAACGTACAATATAGCAACCCTAGGGAGAATGCCCAATGCTGCCTCTGTAACATGATGTCAATACATATCTGATAACAGGACCGTGCTCCTAAGGAAGAAGGAGATCGCCATCAAACGTCACGTATAACCAGGGCCACTGGAACTATGCGGCAGGGTAGGGCCAAATTATGCGCCAGGGATGAGTAAATAATGCGGCAAGAAAAATCAAATTATGCAGCACGTTTTAGGATAATATTCATTATTTTGTCATATTTAAACTTGGTATGACTGTCTGGGCATTAGTTGCATCTCATTAGTACCAGTTTAACACCCAAACACTGCAATAAGCTACAGAAAGGTGACCAGTCAACCTTTGCAAAGGGCCTTCCACTGCGTGGCTACACGTGTCGATCCGTTTTTAGTAACTTTTTAATTGTTTAAGCTAAAAACATTTTTTTTTGGTTAAAATCTGCAGATTGCGGCAAATGTATAGCTATGCGAAAATCGCTGCACAATCGCATAATTCCAGTGGCCCTGCGTATAACAAACCCCACATACGGGAGAGTTGCACTCTTACTGGGGACCAGAGAATGGGTCTTCTTCTGCGCACCTAAGCTGATCAAATGCCTGATTTTATTGCAGATATGAGGCCCAGGGCTTGCTTTTAATGTCAGTAATGGCCACCCCCGCCATCAACGCCCCCACGAGAGAAACGCCCCCAAAGCTCCCCACACACTGCTCTGCCTTAGACTTGAGTCCGACAGATGGGAAGGTGAACACAGCCCGCAGTCCCCGCAGAGATGGAGATGTGGGTGAAAATAAGCAGGTTGGACGATCAGCCATTTATCTTTTCGATACAGATACAAGTGGTACACTGAGCTGGTTTATTGTGGTTACTTATGGCGCTAAAACAGGGAGAGTTTGGTACCTGTGTAAAAAAAACTATTATTACTATTAACACTCACTGGCTTCCTTTATTAACACAGTGCATGCTGTGTGCTCTGCTAAATGAATTAATTCCAAAGTCTCTCATTTCATATAAAGACAGCATTAAACCTAATTCCCTTTCCTCAGCACATAGAAGTGGATTTTACAGGAAGCGCATGGAAAGCAATTGTAACCCTGTAAGCCTGAGAGGCGCTTTGATTCTTTACACAATGTCTTTTAAGTTTGTTTTTGTTTCCTCTATGCATCAGCAGGTGAAAGGAAGATAAACGGATCTCCTTTACCTTCTCCAGACCTTCCTTATAGCCATGTGTTGACAAGTCTAAAGAAGCACAAGCAGTGACTGCTATTTGCGCAGCAGATCTTGTCTTTATGGGCCCAAGTGACAAATTTCACATCTTCCCTTCAAGCAGTTTCATTCTAAAAGAGTTACCCAGCCCTCCCTGGTTATACTCCCCTCCTCACTGCACTTCCACAGGGTCTGTTGTGCAGATTTCCCCTGTCTGTAGGCAAGATGTCAGTCTGCTTGGAACTGTAGCCCCCCATGTACGTCCTTACTGACAGCAGGTGAGAAAGGCCAGCTGGAGCCCAGGAGAGCAAAGCAAACAGTAACAAAACAAGAAAAAATAAGCTTTGATAAAGCCAATAGGTTTCGCCTATGCAAGATCTATTGGCTTTGTGTATGTTTTTTAGACATGTTGCACAGCAGCTTTGGCTTCTGTCCATCATGTCGTTTAAGGAAAGATAATGATAGCATTATGACACTGCCAGTGTTAACCGTGCCATAGCACTATTACTTTCTTAGCCATTCAGCATGGTTGTTGCTGTGCAACATGCCTAAGAAAAATTGACAAATCCAATAGATCTTGCATCGGCAAAACCTATTGCCTTTCCAATGCTTGTTCAGTTAGACACCGAGAAGGCTTTTGACCTGCTGAACAGGGGGTACTTGTTGTCACTTGAATACAAGGGTTTTCTGTCCCAGCTCACCAATCTGTTCCGATCCTTAGATATTAGCGTTCCTTTGGATTTGAGTATTGAGGGGAAGGCTGCTGGTAATAGTCTTATTCAACAAGGCACATAGAAAGGATGTCTACTTTCTTACCCCCTTTTTGTGCTGTATACTGAACCTTCACACAATACATCTTGAACGACGTTACAATTCGGGGGAATCCCGATATTACTGGTGCATTCAAAATACATCTGTATGCGGACAATATAGCTCCATTTCTTTATCCTGAAAAAGAAAATGTGATGGGTATTCTGGGTGTTAGAGGAAGTTTCCAAAGTATCTGGATATATAATTAATCCTCCGACAACCAAGGTTATTCTTGTGAATTCAGACAAGTCTGTGCTTCCGCATTTCCATTAGGGATTTGATTACACCTAGCCCGTGGGATTTCTGGATCTTTGGGTAAATTATAGAATAGAAGATTTGTAAAACGTAACATTAAACCATTGCTAGCAAAGGCTGAGAGTGGGTTTTGGACCTCGCAAACAATCCCTTCGTCTTTATTCTGCTGAATTCATCTGTTAAAGATTATTATTCTTGTTCAATGTTTATTTCCTTTCCACTCCTCCAGTTTTTCTCTTCCCTGTCTTTTTCCGGAAACTAAATCACTTGCGAGGTTCTTTTCCGTGGACAAGAAAAAGGAGGCGGAAATTTGAGGAAGCTTACTAGGGGGCTTCACGAAGGCTGTTCTACATTTTCAAGGTTATTATTTCACTGCAACTACTCAGTAAATAAATAGAGTATTGTGTAGCTCTCAATCTGGTCCATTTAATTGTTCAGTACTACAACAGGTGGTGATAGAATTATGGTCCTTTTAGTTTATTGGCCAAGGTTAAATGACCTTGTTTTTTATTAAAAGGGTCAGGTTTTAAATTCTATTAGAACATTGGGAGCTCCACTGAAAACAATGGAGTAGCTCCGGGCTTATAATGGCTGGTATAAGCCCGGAGCTCCAACATTCCAATGTTTGTCTTTTTGTTTCTCCATTTTTAATTTAGAACATTCTACCCTTAGTGGGTGGAATGTTCTAATAGCCTCGTTATAGGCCCTCGCCTGCGGCTCAGGCCTATAACTCGGGATCATGGCCTTTGACAACTGGTATAGCCCTCGGCAGCGGGCTATAAGGCTATATTAAACCTTTGTGAAATTGATGTGCATATATCTGTAAGCAGGAAATATAGGTTAAAGAGCTGGGATGGCCTAAGACCATTTCAGAAGAAACATATTTTCCCTTGTCAGTTTTCTGCAGAGGGGCAAGAGCCCCGGGAAGCTCATGGCATCTTTCAACTTGGGCCAGTAACAGAAGAACGGGGTAATTTACTGTCTTGCGGTCTTGTGCCAGCTTTTTAAGAGCATTTTGATGTATCCCACCGGAGATATATATATATATATATTCACTGAAAAAACCATAGGTTTCAGGCACGTTATAGTTAGAAATTAGCATTTAAAAAACCTTAGAAATTCACTGAAAAAACCATAGGTTTCAGGGACGTTATAGTTAGTTGGACATTTCACTCGTACAAAACCAGAGAAATTCCGCCGTTATAGTTAGTTCAGCTAACTATAACTCGCGCCCCCGGAATGCACTGCTGATGACGTTACATATTACATCATTCATGACATGGTCAGTGACATCACTGATGACATCACTGATGACATCATCCAGTGCCTGTGTTTTTCTGTAAAGTTTAAATATGTTTTATATATATATGCCAAGGTGTATTGAAGAGTGAGTGAGTGTATAAGTGTCTGGATGGAGGATTTAGTAGGTGCGTGACTGACTGTATAAGTGAGTGATTAAATGTGTCTTACTGAATGCATGGGTTAGTGACTAAACTGTTTGAATGTCTGTATCAGTCTGTCTGTTGTTGTGTAAGCTGCTGCATGGGTTGGTGAGTAGCTACATGAGTGTGTATATGGGTTATTGATTGGTTGCCTGAGTATTTGTATGGGAGACTGAGTGTGTGGGTGGGTGGGTGGGTGGGAGGTGTGTGACTCTGTGCATAGATGTGGGAGTGGTTGATTCACTGGGTGTATGGGTTCAAGAGTGCATGTGAAAACAGCTGTATGGGTGGATGAGTGTGTGTATGGGTGTGTTGGTGAGTGAATGGATGTCTCAGTGGTACATGTCCAAGTAACTACATATGTAAAAGGCTGTGTATGTGAGACTTGGAGTATATAAATGACTATACGTGAGAGTCGGTGATTGTGAGAGTGGCTGTATAGATGAGTGTGTACTTGTATCAGTGATTATATAAGAGAGTAAGTATGCATTAGTATCTGTATGAATAAGTGAGGTGGTGTGTGTATAACTGTATAGGTGAGTAAATGGGAGTGTGATTGATTGGTTGCCTGAGTATTTGTATGGGTGCCTGAGTGTCTGTGTGGGTGGGTGGGGGTGTGCACTGCTGATGACGTCACATATTACATCATTCATGACATGGTCAGTGACATCACTGATGACATCACTGATGACATCTCAAATGACATCACTGATGACATCATCCAGTGACTGTGTGTTTCTATAAAGTTTAAATATGTTTTATATATATGCCAAGGTGTATTGAAGAATGAGTGGGTGTATAAATGTCTGGATGTAGGATTTAGTAGGTGCGTGACTGACTGTATAAGTGAGTGATTAAATGTGTCTTACTGAATGCATGGGTTAGTGACTAAACTGTTTGAATGTCTGTATCAGTCTGTCTGTTGTTGTGTAAGCTGCTGCATGGGTTGGTCAGTAGCTACATGAGTGTCTATATGGGTTATTGATTGGTTGCCTGAGTATTTGTATGGGAGACTGAGTGGGTGGGTGGGAGGTGTGTGACTCTGTGCATAGATGTGTGAGTGGTTGATTCACTGGGTGTATGGGTTCAAGAGTGCATGTGAAAACAGCTGTATGGGTGGATGTGTGTGTGTATGGGTGTGTTGGTGAGTGAATGGATGTCTCAGTGGTACATGTCCAAGTAACTACATATGTAAAAGGCTGTGTATGTGAGACTTGGAGTATATAAATGACTATACGTGAGAGTCGGTGATTGTGAGAGTGGCTGTATAGATGAGTGTGTACTTGTATCAGTGATTATATAAGAGAGTAAGTATGCATTAGTATCTGTATGAATAAGTGAGGTGGTGTGTGTATAACTGTATAGGTGAGTAAATGGGAGTGTGATTGATTCTTTGCATGACTGACTAGGTGTGTGAGTAACTCCATGGATGAGTGGCGGTGTGTGAGTGTCTGTATAGGTGTATGAGTGCATATGATAGTGTTGTATTGAAGAGTGACTGCATGTATAAGTGATTGTATGGGTGAATGAGTGGATGTGTGTGTAGACCTAGGAATCAGTGAGTGCGTATGTAGTAACTGGTATTGGTGTGTCGATCGTTTCGAAAATGGTAGTCTGTATTTTACAGTGGGTGTATTAAAGGTTATATTAGAGTGTGAGAAGGTGCATCAGATTTTCACGTGGATGATGTCATCAGTGATGTCATCAGTGATGTCATTTGAGATGTCATCAGTGATGTCACTGACCATGTCATGAATGATGTAATATGTGACGTCATCAGCAGTGCATTGCGGGGCGTGAGTTATAGTTAGCTGAACTAACTATAACGGTGGAATTTCTCTGGTTTTGTACGAGTGAAATGTCCAACCAACTATAACGTCCCTGAAACCTATGGTTTTTTCAGTGAATTTCTAAGGTTTTTAAATGCTAATTTCTAACTATTACGTGCCTGAAACCTATGGTTTTTTCAGTGAATTTCAATGGTTTTTTAAATGCTAATTTCTAACTATAACGTCCCTTAAACCTATGGTTTTTTCAGTGAATTTCAAAGGTTTTTTAAATGCTAATTTCTAACTATAACATAGCAGTCGCGTTTGCAGAGTGGTGGAGAAAGGTGAGCATGGCCTTCAAACATTTCTTAGCAATCCCACTGTGTGGGATTTACTGGAGGTAACAGGAGGAGTAGTTAGCCCCCAACGTCAACCATGGGGGCCAACTACCCCTTTTATTACCACCAGTAAGTCCCACACAGCAGGATTGCTAATTTCTTATATCAGGCCCCGCCCCCTCCCTGCACCACTGCGCAAACGCGCCCCCTAACACGTTGTAAGTTGGGGGATTAAGTCCCCTTGAATCCTGAGGGTCCCTGTGGGCCAACTAGCCCACCAGGTACCTCCAGTAAGCGCCACAGAGCTGCTTTGCATAGAGGTGGTCCAAGGCCACGCCCCTTTTTACACCTCTCTACAACGCATCTCTGTGGCGCTTACTGGAGGTACTTGGTGGGCTAGTTGGACCCCAGGGACCCTCAGGATTCAAGGGGAGTTAATCCCCCAATTTACAACGCGCCAGAGGGCCCGTTTGCACAGTGGTGAAGGGAGGGGGCAGGACCTGATGTGACAAGTGTGCAAACGCGCCCCGTGGCGCGTTTTAAGTTGGGGGATTAAGTCCCCTTGAATCCTGAGGGTCCCTGGGGGCCAGTTAGCCCACCAGGTACCTCCAGTAAGCGCCACAGAGCTGCGTTGCACAGAGGTGGTCTGAGGTCACGCCCCTCTTTACACCTCTCTGCAACGCAGCTCTGTGGCGCTTACTGGAGATACCTGGTGGGCGAAAGTTTCAAAACGAATGGCCCGCTCAGGTCAGCTCCTGTCTTGAAAGTTTCTGGGTGATTCGTCAAGCGGGGGTCGAGAAAAAAGGGGGGTCCCAAAACGCGTTTTCCCTATGTTAATTTCCATAGGAAAAATTGGAACAGGCTACAGCCCGAACTGCTGAACGGAATTAGACCAAATTTGGCAAAAAGGTAGCCCTTGGTTCAGAAAGAGCCCTTTTTTTTAAATGGTGTAAATCCATTCAGTAGTTCCTGAGAAATTAGAAAAAGAAAAGTTTCGATATCTGCGCACCGAGGAGGGTTCGCGAACCCTCCCGGGCACGAGCTTCACTCTGATTGGCTGCCAACACTCTAATCCAGTATGTGTTGGCAGCCATCTTGTGACTCGGTAACCGAGTCACAAGAAAAGAGTAAAAAAAAAGGTGAAAAACAAGAAAAGGGGGCAGGGCAGAAACACCCTGACCCCCTAGGCCTGCTCAGGGGGTCCCACAAGGACCCCCAGGGCCAAAAAAAGCATATATATATTTTTTTTAAACGGCAGAATTTGCGTTGGGGTCGCGAATCCTGCCGTGAAAATAAAAAAAACGAAGCGCGGGCTCCCGCGCTTCGTTATTGTTAAGCCCTCAGGTGGGCCAGGTCCCGGGGGCAAGCACAAATTATATAGTGGGGGCCCGCGGGGGCCTCCGCAGCCCCAGGAACCGCCACTTCCCTGGGGCTTCATTGATAGTTTGCGGGGGGCACGCAGCCCCCCGCAGCCCCGGGGACCACCACCTCCCCGGGGCTCATATCTATAATAATTAATAAAATATGTGTGGGGTGACTCGAGCCCCCCGCAACCCCGGGGACCGCCACCTCCCCGGGGCTCTGTTTGTATTTTTTTTTTAAGTGTGTGGGGGGGCTAGAGCCCCCCCACACGCCCCGGGGACCACCACCTCCCCGGGGCACCAAATATTCAAATATGGGGGTCCGTTACGGACCCCCAAGCCCCGGGGACCACCACCTCCCCGGGGCTTTGAAATGGAGGGAGGGGGGCCGCGCGGCCCCCCTCCTGGAACCCTTGATGGCCCTGGGGACCGCCTCCCCCCAGGGCCGGCTCCTGCAGTGTCCCGGGGTGCCCACCCCCGGGACACTGCTGTTTGCTATGGCAGGGCGAGAGCCGTGCGGCTCCCGCCCTGCCATAGCAAACGCTGCTTTGCTTCATTGAAGCGAGAGCAGGGCAACCTGCTCTCGCTTCAAGGAAGCAAAGCAGATTGCTTTTGTGCAAGGGGAGCTGCATGTCAGCAGCTCCCCTTGCCCAAAAGCAATGCCGGCGGGACCCTGGGGACATTGGGGCTCCCCCCACGGTCCCCAACGGAGAGGCCAGGCCCCGGGGGATGGGGTCCCCGGGGCCAGAAGTGGCCTGGGAGGGGGGCCACGTGGCCCCCCCTCCCCAATAAGTAAAATTTAATTAAAAAAAAAACAAAACACGCAAAGGCCGGCCACACGGCCCCCCTCCCTGCAAATATAGATTTTTTTTTTTTTTTACACCAGGCCCGGCCCCGGGAGATGGGTCCCCGGGGACAATAGTGGCCCAGGGAAGGGGGGCCACGCAGCCCCCCTCCCATAAAATAAGACAGAAAAAAAAGAAAAAAGAAACCGGCAACTCGCCGGAGGCCCCGCCCCCTCCCTGCAGCACTCTGCAAACGCCCCCCCTGGCGCGTTCTAAGGTGGGGGATTAAGTCCCCTTGAATACTGAGGGTCCCTGGGGGCCAACTAGCCCACCAGGTACCTTCAGTAAGCGCCACAGAGCTGCGTTGCAGAGAGGTGGTCTGAGGCCACGCCCCTTTTTACACCTCTCTGCAGCGCAGCTCTGTGGCACTTACTGGAGGTACCTGGTGGGCTAGTTGGCCCCCAGGGACCCTCAGGATTCAAGGGGACTTAATCCCCCAACTTACGACGCGCCAGTGGGCGCGTTTGGACAGTGGTGCAGGGAGGGGGCGGGGCCTGACATAACAAGTGTGCAAACGGGCCCCCTGGCGCATTGTAACTTGGGGGATTAAGTCCCCTTGAATCCTGAGGGTCCTTGGGGGCCAACTAGCCCACCAGGTACCTCCAGTAAGCGCCACAGAGCTGCGTTGCAGAGAGGTGGTCCGAGGCCACGCCCCTTTTTACACCTCTCTGCAACGCAGCTCTGTGGCGCTTACTGGAGGTACCTGGTGGGCTAGTTGGCCCCCAGGGACCCTCAGGATTCAAGGGGACTTAATCCCCCAACTTACAACGCGCCAGGGGGCGCGTTTGCACAGTGGTGCAGGGAGGGGCGGGGCCTGATATAACAAGTGTGCAAACACGCCCCCTGGCGCGTTGTAAATTGGGGGATTAAGTCCGGTTCAATCCTGAGGGTCCCTGGGGGCCAACTAGCCCACCAGGTACCTCCAGTAAGCGCCACAGAGCTGTGTTGCAGAGAGGTGGTCCGAGGCCACGCCCCTTTTTACACCTCTCTGCAACGCAGCTCTGAGGCGCTTACTGGAGGTACCTGGTGGGCTAGTTGGCCCCCAGGGACCCTCAGGATTCAAGAGGACTTAATCCCCCAACTTACAACGCGCCAGGGGGCGCGTTTGCACAGTAGTGCAGGGAGGGGTGGGGCCTGATATAACAAGTGTGCAAACACGCCCCTGGCGCGTTGTAAATTGGGGGATTAAGTCCCCTTCAATCCTGAGGGTCCCTGGGGGCCAACTAGCCCACCAGGTACCTCCAGTAGCGCCACAGAGCTGCGTTGCAGACAGGTGGTCCGAGGCCATGCCCCTTTTTACACCACTCTGCAAACGTGGCTTCTGGTGCACTGCTGGTGGGGCGATGAGGTCCTCTTGTGTCCTGAGGACCTCAGGATACAAGTGGACTTCATCCTCCGAGCAGCAGTGCGCCAGAAGCCGCGTTTGCAGCGTGGTGTAAAAAGGGGCGTGGCCTCGGAACACCTCTCTGCAACGCAGCTCTGTGGCGCTTACTGGAGGTACCTGGTGGGCTAGTTGGCCCCCGGGACCCTCAGGATTCAAGGGGACTTAATAGGGACGTTATAGTTAGAAATTAGCATTTAAAAAACCTTTGAAATTCACTGAAAAAACCATAGGTTTTAGGGACGTTATAGTTAGAAATTTGCATTTAAAAAACCTTAGAAATTCACTGAAAAAACCATAGGTTTCAGGGACGTTATAGTTAGAAATTAACATTTAAAAAACCTTAGAAATTCACTGAGAAAACCACAGGTTTCAGGGATGTTATAGTCAGTTGGACATTTCACTCGTACAAAACCAGAGAAATTCGGCCGTTATAGTTAGTAGACATAACTATAACTCTCGGCCCCGCAATGCACTGCTGATGACGTCACATATTACATCACTCATGACATGGTCAGTGACATCACTGATGACATCACTCATGACATCACTGATGACATCATCCATGTGATAATCTGATGCACCTCCTCACACCCTAATAAAACCTTTTATACACCCACTCTAAAATACAGACTACCAATATCGAAACCATAGACAGACCAATAGCAGTTAGTACATACCCGCTCAGTAATTCCTAGGTCTACACACACACATCCACTCATTCACCCATACAGTAACTCATACATGCAGTCACTCATCAATACAGCACTATCATATGCACTCATACACCTATACATACACTCACACACCACCACTCACCCATAGACTTACTCACACACCTACTCAGTCATGCAAAGAATCAATCACACCCATTTACTCACCTATAAAATTATACACAGACCACCTCACTTATTTATACAAATACTAACACATACTTACTCTCTTATACAATCACTAATACAAGCACACACTCATCCATACAGCCACTCTCACAATCACTCACTCTCACGTATAGTCATTTATATACTCCAACACTCACATATACTGCCTTTCACATATGTAGTTACTCACACATGTACCACTGAGACATCCATTCACTCACCAACACACCCATACACACACTCACCCACCCATACAGCCCTTCACAGATGCACTCTTCAACCCGTACACCCAGTGAATCACCCACTCACACATCTATGCACAGAGTCGCACCCCCCCACCCACTTACACAGACACTCAGTCACCCATACAGATACTCAGACAACCAATCAATAACCCATATAGACAGTCATCTAGCTACTCACCAACCCATGCAGCCACTTATACACCAACTGACAGACTGATACAGACATTTACACAGTTTACTCACTAACCCATGCATTCAGTAAGATACGCTTAATCAGTCACTTATACAATCAGTCACGCACCTACTAAAACATCCATTCAGACACTTATACACCCACTCATTCCTCAATACACCTTGGCAAATATATATATAAAACATATTTAAACTTTAAAGAAACACACATTCACTGGATGATGTCATCAGTGATGTCATTTGAGATGTCATGAGTGATGTCATCAGTGATGTCACTGACCATGTCATGAGTGATGTAATATGTGACGTCATCAGCAGTGCATTTTGGGGGCGCGAGTTATAGTTATGTCTACTAACTATAAGGGCCGAATTTCTCTGGTTTTGTACGAGTGAAATGTCCAACTAACTATAACGTCCCTGAAACCTGTGGTTTTTTCAGTGAATTTCTAAGGTTTTTTAAATGCTAATTTCCAACTATAACGTCCCTAAAACCTATGGTTTTTTCAGTGATTATATATATATATATATATATAATATTTTATTTTATATTGGGTGAGTGAGTAGCTCTGTTAGCTGTATGGATGAGTGGCTAGCTGTGCAAGTGGTACACAAAGGGAGTCACTGTTCCTTGTAGAGGAAGAAAAAGGAAGAAACTTTTGTCGTGTGCTACTCTATTTGTGGGGGACAGTGTGTCCTCATCATAATGCCCTCACACACCCCGAAGGATGTCATGCTTCATCATTTGGGCTTTGCTCCTCGTCGGGCCGGCGCTGCAATGCCCTACGGGTCCCCCGAAGGGTCACTTTATCGGAGATCTTTTGATGAGCAGCCGTTTGGGTGCGTGGGTGTGAGTGGCAGTGAAGTCTAAAGTGGTGTATTTAAGAAATGACTGGAGGGAGGGTGGGTACTATTTATTAGGGTGATCCCTCTGTCATTGTTAAAACAAAGTGTGTGGTGCTGCTCTAGGGGATATTATGTCCCTCTGTAGCTGGGTATATGTCCCTAATGGACATATATAACGGTCAACATGCTTCGCGCTGTATGTGGCCTCAGAAGGAGATCCAAAGCGCTTCTTCAGGACCAAAGGAAGTTCAATTTTAGTATCAAGCGGGTGCCTAAACTAACCAGTGCCGCCAAATCTGTAGAAAGGAGTAGCGTTTCTGAAAAGAGAAAAGTGTAGGACAAAAGTATAGTGGCATTAGTATCTTGTCATGGTAGGTTCATATTGTCCGGGTCATCCATTGGAGGGCCTGGTGCGCATTACCCTTAGCGTGAGTATTATCGCTATAGGTTGGCGTAGGTGCATGTATAATAACAGTGATGTGAATAATTAAAACGATTTTTCTCAGCATAGTGACAGACATACATAAATAGGTATAAGATCAATGATAAGATTGTGCCAGTGTAGTTCTTTATCCATATATTTACTCTATCGTTCATACAGTACCCATGGTTAGAGTATCCAAGTTAATGTGACTCTATGAAAAGGCTCATTCATAAGGTAAGTATATGAACCATAGCTGTCTAGGTAGATAATACCGTGAAAGTGGGCCCCACCATTGATGGCAAACCTCGAGACACTGTTGTATTGATTTCTGCAAAATACATCATGTTTCTCACCCCTTAATATTAGAATCAGGACCTCATGAGATCAGTGAGGTCACTCGGGAACTGTGAGTAAGAGGAGACAAAGTAAATAGTGTTAAGAGGCTTCATTGTTCCTTACTGTTGTAGTTAACCCCTTCCGTGCGCCCGTCGGCCAACGGCCGTCGCGAGCACTACCTCCGTAGTGCCGCGCACGTCCGTTGGCCGACGCGGCCCCGCCCACTCAATAAAACCGCCGCACCGCGGCGGAATTGCCGCCGCACCGCGGCGGAATTGCCGCCGCGGTTAATAAAGATTTTGTTGAAAACAAAGCTGCATTGTTTTGGAAACTACAAAACTAAAAAACTAATGAGCTAAAAAGCCGTTATGCTGAGTCCAGGGACGATCCCTAGCACGTTTTGAAGGTTTTACACAGAGAACACCAGTACATGAATTGCTCAGGTTTTGTTTTTAAGAAGCAGTTGTTTTCACAGTCTAAGCGCTTTAAAACCAGAGAGATGTTCCCTCGCATTCTGAAAGGTTTCCCATTTCTCTTTTACTCACGGTTCTCCCGTAGTAGCAGGGCCGATCCACCTGCGTGCCTCTCCCTGTCTCCGCCGGTAATGGGATGGTGGCCCTTGCCCCTTATATAGCGGAGGTGTGTTTCCAATCAGTGAGTTAATTACATGTTAATGGGAAAGGGTGCAACATGATGCATGGGCGCCATCTTGTAGTGGGGTGTTCGAGTAATTTTTGTTATCAAGCTATTATTAACAGCGTCTTTCCTATAATGAATTTTTATTATGCAAGTGTGATTTTTGTTATCAAGCTATTATTAACAGCGGGTGTCCTATAATGAATTTTTATTATTTAAGTGTGATTAAGGTGGTAAAGACTTACTTATAGATTTAGACAGATAGGTTGTTAGACCACGGTCGTCATCTTTGAGTGGTGTAGTTGGCAGGTCGATTGTTTGACCATGGGCGCCATCTTTGAGTGGTATCGCAATGTATTATCTGTCACTATAAGGTGTGAATGGTTAAGCCCCATTTCTAATATTTTAACATGTAGGATTTTATTCGCCGGGGGGTGTCTGAGATGGCAACATAAGAGTGTTTGTGTTCATGTGTCTCTATGGTTCACACATCATTGTGGTAATTTTGTCTGAAAAGTTGCAAGGAGAAGAGGTTGATGGTCATTAGCCTAATTTACCTCAATCCATGGTATTTCGTCATTTAGACCATGGGTATATGTCTGTAGGCGGTAGACCCATCTTTGTTCTTTATTAAATAATATCCTATTAGACCATGAAGGATTGGATTCTATGACAGTACAGGTCATTTGATCTGGTGTGTGTCCTGTTTCGATATAATGTCTGCTCATTTTAGTGGTGTTTTTCTTGCACCGTATATTACTTCTGTGTTCGTTTACTCTCGTCCTCACGGCTCTGGTTGTCATTCCTATATATAGGAGGTTGCAAGGACATCTCACCATATACACACAGTTTTTAGTATTACAGTTTGTATGTTTCTTCTGTGTCCACTCCTGGTTGTTTAGTTGCAGAGTTGTGGTATGTGTTGTTAGAGGGCAAATGTTACAGGAAGAATCATCAAGGCGGTCCAGGAATCCTACCAACTCCACCGATGTTCAATTACCCAATGCAAGGCTACCCGGTAGCACCGCCACCATGGTATCCTGGCTACCATGTCCCACCGCCAGCTCACCCATTCTACCAACAACAACAACGCCCTCCTTTTTGGAACAGAGGCAGGGGCAGAGGAAGAGGCAGGCGAAAAACGAGCAAAGACAAGTGCAGTGGTCGGAGGACGAGGAACAACGCAGGACAAGGAGCCAAACCAAGAGAAATTAGTGGTTAACCTGTCTAACAGGACCCTAACACCAACAGAAGAATCAGTCCTACAGAGAGGACTAGGCTTTGTCCCCACTCCCAGAGAGGATCCGTTTAGACTCACTGGGGAATTACACGCCTTTTTCCGGAAATTACGCCTGAGATCTTTCTTCCAGACGCAGGAGAAGAACAAGACGGACTCGACCACTACAGACACAGGCCTACGTAACCCATCAAAATTCACGCCTACCACAGCAATGACTAGCACTGAGATACTGACTTATGAAAAGGCGGTACTACGAGACATAAACGGCTTACAACCGAGAAAAGTTTATAACAACCTACCTACAAGAGAGAGGAAAGGCCTTGAAGATCTCAACAGCGACCAGACGATTACAATAAAACCTGCAGACAAAGGCGGAGCCATCGTCATTCTTAACACTGACGACTACAACAACGAATGCCACAGACAACTGGCAGACAACAGATACTATCAAAAAATAGACACAGATCCCACAAATTCCCGCACGAGAAGAATCACCATCTCAGTGATTGAAGCACAAACAAATGGATGGATTAGCAAGAATGAAGCAGAATTCCTAGTGAACTCAAAGCCTACGACCCCATACTTCTATATCTTGCCAAAAATCCACAAAAACATCATGCCTCCACCAGGAAGACCAATAGTGTCTGGGATCAACTCTATCCTTGAACCACTCGGCCAATACTGTGACCATTTCCTACGACCATTAGTACAAGCAACACCGTCTTACCTCAAAGACACAAAAGAAACCATCAACTTAATTGAGCACATAAGAGGACCGGAGGAAATCACCCTACTAGTGACCCTCGACGTGGAAGCGTTATATACCAACATCCCACAAGAAGCTAACTGAAAGTAGTTGAAGAAAGTCTAAGGAAACTCGACTCGGCTACACCACAACCAGTAAATTTCATCCTGGAATGCGCAGAACTGGCCCTGAAGAATAACTTCTTCAAGTTCCAAGATCAACACTACCAACAAATCCACGGAACTTGTATGGGCAGCACTTTTGCGCCAAGCTTAGCATGCCTATATATGGCCCATTTTGAGGCAGAACACATCTTACCAGCTTCCAACCCCTTTAAAGCAGAAATAAAAGAGTGGAAACGGTATATAGACGACATACTCATGTTATGGACAGGCACAAAAGAACGCTGCACGGAATTCCACACCTGGATTAACAAACAGGATCCTTTCTTAAAATTTACACTGACCGTCTCAAGTGAAGAGATCCCCTTTCTGGACCTATTAATCACCCTACAAGATGGAAAACTTTTCACCAAAACATATAAAAAACCTACAGACCGAAACAGTTTACTAACCTACGATAGTCATCACACAAAAGCCTTAAGACAGAATCTTCCATTCGGACAATTTCTGAGGCTCAGAAGAAACTGCAGCAACACCACAGATTACGAAACACAAGCTGCAGAACTAGGCAACAACCTGGAACAGAGGAACTACCCACGGAGAATCATAAAGAATGTGCAGAAACGCGCACGCAATAATCACAGGAAGCCTTACTAGAAACTCTTGAAAAACCAAAAAATGAGACAATTACATGTGTGACAACCTACACATCACAATCAAATCAAGTAAAGAAAATCCTACTGAAACACTGGAACATCCTGCATGCAGGAGGAATGCAACTGGAGCGCCCAAGATTTGCCTTCAGACGTACACAGAATATCAAAGACATGGTCGTGCACACAAGACCACAGTGTAAACAACTGGACAATCAAAGGACACTGTGGGACCTCCCAAAAGTCAAAGGGCATTACCCATGCGGAACCTGTAACATTTGCCCTCTAACAACACATACCACAACTCTGCAACTAAACAACCAGGAGTGGACACAGAAGAAACATACAAACTGTAATACTAAAAACTGTGTGTATATGGTGAGATGTCCTTGCAACCTCCTATATATAGGAATGAAAACCAGAGCCGTAAGGACGAGAGTAAACGAACACAGAAGTAATATACGGTGTAAGAAAAACACCACTAAAATGAGCAGACATATCGAAACAGGACATACACCAGATCAAATGACCTGTACTGTCATAGAATCCAATCCTTCATGGTCTAATAGGACATTATTTAAAAAAGAACAAAGATGGGTCTACCGCCTACAGACAAATACCCATGGTCTAAACGACGAAATACCATGGATTGAGGTAGTGTAGGCTAATGACCATCAATCTCTTCTCCTTGCAACTTTTCAGACAAAATTCCCACAATGATGTGTAAACCATAGAGACACACGAACACAAACACCCTTATGTTGCCATCTCAGACACCCCCCGGCGAATAAAATCCTACATGTTAAAATATTAGAAATGGGGTTTAACCATTCACACCTTATAGTGACAGATAATACATTGCGATACCACTCAAAGATGGCGCCCATGGTCAAACAATCGACCTGCCAAATACACCACTCAAAGATGGCGACTGTGGTCTAACAACCTATCTGCCTAAATCTAGGAGTAAGTCTTTACCATCTTAATCACACTTAAATAATAAAAATTCATTATAGGACACCCGCTGTTAATAATAGCTTGATAACAAAAATCACACTTACATAATAAAAATTAATTGTAGGAAAGCCGCTGTTAATAATAGCTCGATAACAAAAATTACTCGAACACCCCACTACAAGATGGCGCCCACGCATCACGTTGCACACTTTCCCATTAACATGTAGTTAACTCACTGATTGGAAACACACCTCCGCTATATAAGGGGCAAGGGCCACGTTCCCATTACCAGCGGAGACAGGGAGAGGCACGTAGGTGGATCGGCCCTGCTACTACGGGAGAACCGTGAGTAAAAGAGAAATGGGAAACCTTTCAGAATGCGAGGGAACATCTCTCTGGTTTTAAAGCGCTTAGCCTGTGAAAACAACTGCTTCTTAAAAACAAAACCTGAGCAATTCATGTACTGGTGTTCTCTATGTAAAACCTTCAAAACATGCTAGGGATCGTCCCTGGACTCAGCATAACGGCTTTTTAGCTCATTCGTTTTTAGGTTTCGCACCTAGCGTTGCAGTGCGCAGCACTGCTCGCGCAGCGCGAGACCTATTGTATGGGCTTCAGAAAGCTGACCACACGGTCGTGCGTGTGGTTTTGCTTTCGGAAGCCCACATTGGCTGTAGCGTGTTTTTTTTTTTTTTAAACGGCACGCAATTGGGCAAAGGCGGGCGCATGTCCCGCCTTTGCTCCGCCCATTCCCGTCCGTGTCTAGGACGCGCATCAGTGCGCGTCACAGACGACTGGCTCCCTCGCCCCCCCGCTCCTCTGTGGTGCGCGCGCACCACAGGTTTCGATTCCGTGCTTGTTTCAGTGAAGTTGCATAATTGCCCATTGAGTATGGTGCAGTAAAGAAAACACATTCGAGACTTCATTCGCATTAGTTTCAGGAATATGACAAATACAAATGTTACGCAAGTGTGTTCACGCACAAACAACAGCTCGTCAAGCCCTGCCTGGCCGTGGTTCACACGGCAGCTCGGGCACCGCAGAGCCTTTATCTGTTTTCACTCGGGCAAAGCGAAAGTCCCGGGGCCAAACTGACATCACCGGGGTGTCATCAGGGAAGAGGAGCCGGAGCTGGGTGTGGGCAGGACGCATGGCAGGAAGCTCCCGCCGTTCCCTCCAATGGCTGTCAGGTGCACGCTGCGTGTCAGACTGGTTATGGCGAGGACATGTGACACTGTTTCAAAGCAGCCCTCTGCCAACACCCTTCAGCGCCCAGAGGTTCAGGAATCCGCCAAGCTGCAGAGTTCCTGATAAGTCGGGACTTGTTCAAGCTTCGTGCTGCCGCTCTGTGGGCTTTTTTTTTTCTTCTAAGAACTCGCAGTATCACATTACTAACTGCATGAAGTTCATGAACGTGAACAGGCTGTTCGTCGTCCACCTTGAAAAAGCCCTCCGCTTCCGCCGCACAATGAGATCCGGGACGCGGTGACGAGAAGCTGCAACAACATCCAACGGCAAGGCGAGAAACGCAAACGTAGGTATGTCCGCTCAATTGCGGTTGGCTGATTTTTGCATTTTTTAAGCAAGCCCACATATGTATCATATCATCTTTATATGTTACAGAGCTGGTGTTAGCAACTGTAGCTGTGGTAGAGTTTTGCTTTCCATAGAAAGGGCTTTTTTTACTTTGCTAATAGTGACTTCAATTTGTCAAAGTTTTCGTATGTCAACATTTGTGCATCATGGGTAGCAAATAGTAAAGTTAAGGGGGAGGAGTCAATAACGAAGCAGCTACCTTTTTACCTCACGTAGGAGTTTGTGTTCTCTGCTACAGTAATGAACTACCTAAATTAATTATATCAAACTTGGTAAGGAACTAGAACTTTATTCAGAATAGACCCTTTTTGTAGTTTGGTGTAAATTCATTGAGTAGGTTTTGTGATATTTGCACTTTGAAATTTGGTATTTGCAATTTTTATCAGTCAAATTAGAATAATTTTGAGCGATTTTATTGATTAGTGATAAGTTTAATATATCTTTTCCTCCATCTGAAATGTGCATATTTAGCACAAATTTGGTGCCGAGGGAAAAAAATTTGTGTGGAGAGTCTCCGTGGGGACATGAGACTATTGTGGCACCCTGGCAGTTTTTACTTCTACAAAAGACGCAGAGCAATGCTGTCCTTGAGGAATGCTACCTCTTGCCGCACACCTCATCCTGAGTTGATAGAGACACCCAACCACCTCCTGATGCTTCAACCGAATATGTTAAAGATGTATGATAAAACTCACATGAATCCCACACATTTTTCTAAACCGATCCTATCCTCTCAATTAGGAGAGTCACTAGATCTCGAAATGCTCAAGCCACCTTTCCACAGTGTAGGTTTAGAAATGAGAGAAACTTTGTAGAACCTGGAATAAAATAAATTCCACAGAGATGGCTGCCCTACTTGAAAACACCTTGCCACAATTGAGTGACCCCGATGTTGGTCCTGCTCTGCAGTTAAAAACATCTGCCACCACTCTGGCTCTGCACTATCTTGCTGTGTAATTCCTTCCTAATGTCAGGATGTATCCCAGGTCACTGGAATGCTGCTGTGGTCACACCATTACTAAAACCATTGCTAGATCTCAAGGTGTTCTGTAACAATAGGCCAATATTGCTGTTACCAACCTATGCCAAACTCACTAAAACCTTAGTGCATAGCAGCTGATGAAGTTTATGCAAACAAATGGCTTATTATATTTGGCACAATAGGCCTTCTGCAAAGTTTTCAGTACGCAAACGGTATTGGTCAAAGTGATAGATGACAACAGGCAGATAGGTCATCAAAAGGGTGTCTGTTCTCTGATTTTATTAGATCTATCAGCGCAGCTGTGTTAAACACCATTTTTATTCAATTTTTGATCAAATATCTGACAGACTCTGGCATGGGGGGAGGGGGACAACCTTAAATGGTTCACTGCCTTTTTACAAGACCACTGCCTAGCTGAATTTAGGTAATCTCCAAACAGATTTTTTCAAGGGTTCCAAAAGGCTCAGTTTTGAGCTCCAGCCTTTTCACCCTATATATGAACCCTTTGGCCTAGTTGATAAAATCCTTCAGTCATGTTTTCACCTACTCTGATGACACCCAGCTTAGAGTTAGACTCGATGGGAACTCCATGAAGGCTGCTTCTAATCTTAACAACTGCCTACATGAAGTGTGTAGCTGAATAGAAACCAACTCACTTCCCCTCAATGGGGTTAAACAGAAGTGGTGGTTTTCGGTCTGGACTCTGCGTGGCCAGCTGAGTGGTGGACAACAAATTAAGGAACACTCCCAGTGCCAGTATCTTATGCATGTAACCTTTGAATTGTAATTGATAAATATTTTAATTTTGAGCTACATGTTAAAACTACTTGCTCAACTGCTTTAGACTACTTAATGTAATCAAAACATCTCCCTTTCATCTCTAAATCAGAAAGAGGAGACCTGGTCTAAGCTTGCATCATCTCACAGATGGTCTACTGTAATGCCTTTCGGGTAAGGGCACTGACACATCTTTTTACCATCTTTAGCTATTACAGAATGCTGCTGCAAGACTGGTTTTGAGGTGAAGAAGACACGCTCCCATATTTAAAAATCGGGACCATCTTCACTGGCTTCCCATAAGAAAAAGATGCCTGTTCAAAGCATTATGCTTTTACCACAAAACAATATATGACAACAATCAATCTACATACATGAATTCCATCTTTTTTTTTTATACAGTCCTTCTAGAGAATTAAGATCTAATCATGGTTGCTTAGTCGTCACTCCTAGATTCAGTTAAGCCAGGTAGGGTGGTCATAGTAGTTACTATGGCCAAGATCTGGAATGCTCTACCCTAAATGATTTGGCTACAGACAAATTTGCTGATGTTTGGAAAACAAGTGAAAACTTTCTTGTTTGCACGTAGGGACAGCTAAAGTTATAATCGCCTCCACCTTGATTGGCTATTTACAATCTAACAAGCGGTCGAGAAGGCCCTTTATTGCAATGCAATAGGTCTCGCATTTGCGAGAGTTTAAGCTATTAGTATTGTAAATGACAATGCCTTCTATTTGTTTTATAACCCAAAACATAAATAAAGGCATTGTCATTTACAATGCCAATAGCTCAAACTCGTGTGAATGCGAGACCTATTGCATTGCAAATGCTTGTTTAGTTTTGTAGTTTCCAAAACAATGTGGCTTTGTTTTCAACAAAAACTTTATTAACTACAACAGTAAGGAACAATGAAGCCTCTTAACACTATTTACTTTGCCTCTTCTTACTCACAGTTCCCGAGTGCCCTCACTGATCTCATGAGGTCCTGATTCTAATATTAAGGGGTGAGAAACATGATGTATTTTGCAGAAATCAATGCAACAGAGTCTCGAGGTTTGCCATCAATAGTGAGGCCCACTTTCATGGTATTATCTACCTAGACAGCTATGGTTCATATACTTACCTTATGAATGAGCCTTTTCATAGAGTCACATCAACTTGGATACTCTAACCAGGGGTACTGTATGAACGATAAAGTAAATATATGGATAAAGAACTACACTGGCACAATCTTATCATTGATCTTATACCTATTTATGTATGTCTGTCACTGTGCTGAGAAAAATAGTTTTAATTATTCACATCACTGTTATTATACATGCACCTACGCCAACCTATAGCGATAATACTCACGCTAAGGGTAATGCGCACCAGGCCCTCCAATGGATGACCCGGACAATATGAACCTACCATGACAAGATACTAATGCCACTATACTTTTGTTCTACACTTTTCTCTTTTCAGAAACGCTACTCCTTTCTACAGATTTGGCGGCACTGGTTAGTTTAGGCCGCCGCTTGATACTAAAATTAAACTTCCTTTGGTCCTGAAGAAGCACTTTGGATCTCCTTCTGGGGCCACATACAGCGCGAAACATGTTGACCGTTATATATGTCCATTAGGGACATATACCCAGCTACAGAGGGACATAATATCCGCTAGAGCAGCACCACACACTTTGTTTTAACAATGACAGAGGGATCACCCTAATAAATAGTACCCACCCTCCCTCCAGTCATTTTTTAAATACACCACTTTAGACTTCACTGCCACTTACACCCACGCACCCAAATGGCTTCTCATCAAAAGATCTCCGATAAAGTGACCCTTCGGGGGACCCGTAGGGCATTGCAGCGCCGGCCCGATGAGGAGCAAAGCACAAATGATAAAGCATGACATCCTTCGGGGTGTGTGAGGGCATTATGATGAGGACACACTGTCCCCCACAGATAGAGTAGCACACGACAAAAGTTTCTTCCTTTTTCTTCCTCTACAAGGAACAGTGACTCCCTTTGAGTACTAGTTACTTTTCGGCAGCAAGGGTCACTGGACCTAATAATTAGCTCCTAGTATCCCCCCTCTCTATTAATAGGATAGCTGTGCAAGTGGCCTTGTGAGTGAGTGGCTGTGTGAGTGACTGAATGGATGAGTGAGTGGGTGTGTGAGCGGTTCTAAGGGTCCGTGAATGGATGTGTGACTGATTGTGTAGGTGTGTTTGTGGGTGTATGTGAGGTTGTTTAGGGGTATGAGTGGGCGTGTTAGTGGTTCTGTGGATGATGTCATCAGCAATGTCATTTGAGATGTCAGCAGTGATGTCACTGACCATGTCATGAGTGATGTAATATGTGAGGTCATAAGCAGTGCTTTGCGGGAGACGTAAGTTATAGTTATGTCAGCTAACTATAATTGCTGAATTTCACTGGTTTTGTACGAGTGAAATCTGAGCCTAACTATATCAACCCTGTAACCTTTGTTTTTTTTCAGTGAATATATATATATATATATATATGTTAGCTCCACAGTACACAGAGTACCAGCACTCACGGGAGATTTTTAAAAACCAATTTATTTGGTTTCAGCACACAAACAAGACGCGTTTCGGCGACTGCCTTTCTCAATATAAAGCGGCAGGCCGAGAAAACGCCATTTAAATAAACCTATACATTTATTGGTGGAGTCAGATTATCACAATCGACATAGGACTACTCCATGTACGAACCGTGTCGGCCATCTTGGAACATGCAATTTTAACCATTACTCCAATGATGGAATTCATTCAAAATCATTGGATCGTTCATGATTCAGCCCTAAATGGGCCTATATACATATATGTACAAATCAATTAACATCTTCGATATCCTCTCGACAGATGCAAATTCGTATCATAATAATCCATAGATTATGAACAAAATGCCGCCCTGAATGGGCATATTCCTATGTACATAAATCCATGTCGATATAAACATTGCACGTACCCAGTGAAGCTCATATTCTAGCTATGGATAGCTTATCCTATATACATGAGAGTCACATAGCAGTAAATTCATACATGTCACTACCACCATACTGAAAGATAAAACCCATCAAAACAAAAAGAAAGAAAATAGTGACCAAATTCCAATGTACAGATAGCTATACACATATTTACATATATTTACAAAGTTGCAAATCCATTCCAGATCAATTTACTATTTAGCCTCTTCAAGAGAACATGGAAAGTAGAACTATAAATGTATCGCTAACTCCTCCCCACTATTCAAGCCATACGGTATCTTAGAATGTAAGTCCAGAATATATCTGGACTCCAATCTTCTAAGCCTCAATTCTCTGTTCCCCCCCTCTTATGTCATTGGGAACGTGGTCCAGACAAAAGTAACGTAGCTGATCCCTGTCACTATTATGGAAAATCTCAAAATGTCTGGCCACTGGATAGTTTGAATCCTTAGAGGCAATAGCTCGAAGATGTTCGAGAATACGTATTTTAGTCGGATGGATGGTGCTGCCGACATAACGTAGTCCGCATGGACACGTTAGACAATATACTGTATAGCTGGTATTACAGTTCATAAATTTATCAATCAGTTTTGGATTTTTAAGCCCTGGTATGGAATATGATGACACTTTACGACTGAATTTACAGGCCTTGCATCTCCCACACGGAAAAAAGCCTTTCACCGAGTGGAAGCAAGATTGTCTGTTCTCTATGACAAAGTGACTTCGAACCAAACAGTCTCGAAGTGATCGCGCTTTTCTAAACGTGAGGAGGGGAGCTTTAGACAAATTCTCACCTAAAATGGGATCAGCCTTCAAAATGTGCCAGTTCCTACGTAGTATGTTTCTGATATCCTTGGTACCACTGGAGAAATCTGTAATCATCCTACATTGATTCAGTGAGTTATCTAATCTCCTAGATCTTTTCTGCCTCAGATTGGATGCACTACTGATAAGTTTGGTTCTCTGCTTGGTTTCTACCTTTTTTTTAGCATTTGTCAAGGTCTCTTCTGAGTACCCTCGAACCTGGAACCTAGCCATGATGTCAGCCGCTTCTGCCTGGAAATCACTTTCACGCGTGCAATTTCTTTTAATTCGTAACAGTTCCCCATAGGGGATACTGTTCTTTAAGTTTTCTTGATGACAGCTGTGAGCATGTAACACCGAATTACCCGCCGTGGGCTTACGATGTAAAGTAGTGCAAAGTCTCCCATTATATGCAAAGACAGTCAAATCTAGGAAATTAACAGAGGTCTTACTTATTTCTCCAGAGAACTTCAAATTCAGGTTATTTACATTCAATAAATTTACAGAATTCTAGGCTGACTCCTCGGTTCCGTTATAAATGATGAACAAGTCATCAATATAACTGTTCCAACTCACCAATCTGTTGGTCCACTCCTCATTGGCATCCGACCAGGCCACCCGCTTCTCCCACCAGCCCACGAACAGGTTCGCGTAGCTGGGGGCGAAGCAGGTGCCTATGGCCATGCCGCGAATTTGTCTATACAGTTGTTCCTGAAAAATGAATATGTTGATGGTTAAGCAATAATTCACAAATTCCAACAGCATAGCATTATGCTCCATATATTTTAGGGAGCGACGGTTCAGAAAATATCTTATGGCTTCCAAGCCATCAACATGATGAATGCTAGTATATAAACTAGAGATGTCTAGAGTAATCATTACAAAGTTATCTTCCCACATTATACCTTCAATCTGCTTCAAAAAATGTCTAGTGTCCTGGGTGTACGAAATCAACTCAACCACAAAATCAAATAAAAAATAATCAATAAAGATAGACACGTTTTCAGTCAAACTCCCCTTAGATGATACGATAGGACGACCTGGAGGATTTATAGTGTCCGTGTGAATTTTAGGGAGATGGTAAAAAGTAGGGATGCGTGGATGCTGGCAGTTCAAAAATTTGTACTCATCATCTCCAAGCATTCCTCTCTGTTGCCATTTTTTGATCAATTCTCGATAATCCTGAATACTCTTTTCGTATTCCCTCATCATGATTGGCAGATAGTTGGACACATCTTGTAATTGCTTCAGTGCCTCGCCACAGTAGTATTCCGCCTTCAGCAAGACATTTCCGCCTTTATCGGACGGTTTGCATACAATAGTTTGATCTTTTTGTAGGCTCTGTAGTGCTTCTCTTTGTTGTTCAGTGATGTTGTTCTGTACTTTACGACCTGGTCCATATAGTCTTAATTCATTTAAATCCTGAATTACTCGATCCGAAAAAATCTCGATTGCATCGTTAGTCATTTGTGGGAGGAATTTGGAAATAGGCTTAAAGGGACTTCTGGGGCTTTCTTGGGGCACAGCCAAATGTCCCATTCTCACTGTGCTAGATATATTCTCACCAGTGTTAGAAACACCTTCATTTTGCAAGTCCTCTAAAACCGCTAAAGTGCTCAAGTCGTGGCCAGTTAACACATCTAAACCCACATCACCCATTTGTACACGATTGACTTGATTGACCAATCCTTGGCTATTAAAAAATTTGTAACGTTTTAATTTTCTTGTATATTTAAAGAGGTCAATCCTCGTTTGGGCATATTCGAATTCTTTGCAAGGACAAAAGGTCAGACCAAGTTGTAAGACAGTCTTTTCCTCATCCATTAAAGTTCTTGATGTCAGATTGACGATGGTTAAATTGTCACTTTTTATCGTTTGGTTCCCCGTTTGCTCCTTGTCATGCGTGGCGATGCGGTCCCTGCACCTCTGCCAGCCTCGCCGTCTCGTGGGGCGTTTCTTTTTGTTTCGGGCGGCTTGCCACGTCCTCTGCCCCAAGTCTGCCTGATGAGGCTAAATTCCTCGTGAAAAGGAGTCGGGGGTTCTTCAGTTGCAGTTTGTGGGGTCCTCTGTTCGCCCGATTGCTCCGTGTCAGTGACATCTGATTCAGAGGTCTCCTGACATTCCGCCGCTCTTTGATTCCTGCTGCTCATTAATTGTCGGCGAGGTGCATCAAACTTTTTCGCGAATGTGAGGACCCGACCCTGTTCATAGTCCCGAGCATCTCTCTCGAATTTATCATGTTTCCTCTCCCTGATTTTCTGTTCATAGCCAGTCAGTCGTTTTTTCATATTAGTCATCAATTCTTCCACTTTGTTCTTATCTTCGTGGGCTGCGATTTCACTTTCCAAGATACTTATTTCTTCCAGAGCCCGTGCCCGGTCACTCCAGGCAAACTTGACCAAAATTATTAACATGCCTTTAGAAGATTCTGCAGTATGCTCTACCCATTCTACAAGAAGTGCGGGATCCGGATTCTCGTAGGCCGGGACCGTATAGATCCGCGGCACTCTTTGCACATCTATGTAATTTTGGAGGGACGTGGCCTCCCACCATTTACGAGTCTCTCGTTCATAGAGCCTTTCTAGTTTAAGAAACTTAGTTTTTAAATCACCTTCCCTTGGTGCATTACTCGGGCCAGCATTGTCTCCTCCTCTGTGATCACTCTTTCTTTTAAAAATATCGATGGCGGCCTCGCGGCGTGCCACGTCACTAAACATGATTGATTACGATGATATGAATTGTTAAAGTTTGTGTTGTGCTACTCCCTCGTCTTGCCGCCAAATTCAAATTTAAACGTCTTAAATACACATCGTCTCTTACCGCATTACATAGCCTCGGATTTCTCTTGGGATTCAGATTCACGCACTGCTGCTTCGGTGTCAGTGCCCGGACTTGTGTTGTATACTGCCGGCAATCCCCAGCTCGAACGTAGATGGCTAGTGCGGTAAGGTTCACATCCTCAACACGATGTCGATCACGGCGGTGCAGGAATATCTTCCACTTAGGCGTCAAGTTGTTCGCCGTTGTTCCTGCACTCGCAGACGGGTGCTTTACGCGCATTGGCGAAAAATGCGCTCCATATGTTAGCTCCACTGTACACAGAGTACCAGCACTCACGGGAGATTTTTAAAAACCAATTTATTTGGTTTCAGCACACAAACAAGACGCGTTTCGGCGACTGCCTTTCTCAATATAAAGCGGCAGGCCGAGAAAACGCCATTTAAATAAACCTATACATTCATTGGTGGAGTCAGATTATCACAATCGACATAGGACTACTCCATGTACGAACCGTGTCGGCCATCTTGGAACATGCAATTTTAACCATTACTCCAATGATGGAATTCATTCAAAATCATTGGATCGTTCATGATCGTTCATGATATATATACATATATATATTACCTACTGGCGGTCGCCAGTAGGTAGTTATAGTTAGGACCTAGTTTCCATAGGAAAAGCGTTTTTTCTTTTCCCAATAACTTTGGCGCCGGTTGACGAATCTTCGCAAAATTTTCAAAACTAGTGGCCCGCTCCGGTCAGCTCCTGTCTTGAAAGTTTCGGGGTGATTTGACAAGCGAGGGCCGAGAAAAAAGGGGGGTCCCAAAACGCGTTTTCCCCATGTTAATTTCCATAGGAAACTTTAGACAAAGCTACAGCCCGAACTGCTGAACGGAATTACACCAAATTTGGCAAAAAGGTAGCCCTTGGTTCAGAAAGAGTCCTTTTTAGGTCTCGCTGAGCCAGCGCATGCGCTGCTCTGCGAGACATTTAGTTAGTGACTTTTCAAAGTGCTACCACAATCTTTTCCTGGCCTCAAGCTTTCGTTCACGAGCGCGTGCACGCGCGCAGCCGCCATGTGGCTTTCATGGCTCATTAAGCCTTGCTCTCCCAAGCGCCTCGCTCTGCCCCTCCCCCACCACAGAGTGCGTCCCTGCCATCACTTTCGCTTTCACGGCCGTGCGGCCAATGCTTGTTATTCTTGTTGTTCCTGGAGGCAGTATATGTTATCACTTGCTCAATTAGTAACAGAGCTATTCTTTTCAAACAAAAGCCTTTTGATGCAATATTTGTTTCTAAAAAGTTATTCCCGACCCTCCCCCAGTCCTCCAGTGTTGTATCGCTTCACCCTTCACACTCGCTTCGCTTGCCCCCTCCCTTACTTCACCCACTGTCCATCTTGGCCTGCCCCACCAGTCATAGCAAAACAAGCATTGGCAAAGCCAAAATATCTTGTATAGGCGATACCTATTGGCTTTGCTCATGCTTGTGTGTTTAAAGGTTCCCTGATCTGCCCACTTGATCCTTGACATCTGTTGATGCACACGCATGTTGTGGGCACGGTTTGCAGACAGCCAGTGCTATGCCCTCGTGCTGTGAAGTGCTGTTGAGTTCAGGAACATGAGCCCCAGCCTGCCTTCAAGTTAAGGGGAAGTTTGAGAAGTTAAGTGTCACCTCTGCATAGTAGCTGCAAAGAAAGCAGTCTGCGGGAAAGTGAAAATTGTTTTTATGTATGCTTCTTGTGTGCTCTTTATTGCTGTTAAATTGAAAAACTCTTGAAATCTGGGGCGATGAAAGGCGGCTTGTCCACCTGCATCCAACAGGCAAACTCCCTGCACGAATGATCTTCGAAAGAAAAACAGTGAGAGGGTCAGACCTGAGTTCAGAATAATCCTGCAGCCTCCAGATGGATGGGGTGGGATTCTGGACTACCAACTACATGTGAAGAGTCTTTTGGGGGAGGGAGCGGGTCACCAACAGGTGATCCTGTTTTACTAATGCAAGTTCTTAGGAACACATTGTTTTACCCAGACATATTTAAATATTGTGTTTCCTTTGCACTTACTGTGATGACTAGTTTCCTAGTTATACCTCTGAAGCGCTCAGTGCTGCCACAGCAGTCCGTAGGCGCTTCACGGGGCACCTAGAAGCATTTCGGATCGCTTCGAGGGGCTCCCACTGGACAAATATTTCTTTTTATGTCCATTTCACAATGAATTATGCTCAGCCTGTGTCTGGCTGCTTTGATTCTGACAGGTGTGTAATCTGAAGGAGGAAAAAGATACCTGTCGACGCTCTTGTTTTTTATCTTCACTGCTCCTCGCCCTCAGAGGAATCCTGTGCAGCACTGAAAATAAAAGAAAAAAACGTTATAATTTCCTGAACACATTAATGTCTTCATTAAATCAGATTTGTAGAGCGCCATATCATTGTTGCCTAGTAGCACCTCAAGGAGGATGGCGCATTGGAATATCCTGCCTCGGCAGCCATGCCTCACTCACACTGGCGCTTCCTGTTCTTCTTCTCTCTGGGTTTTAGTTGCCTCTTACTTGCTCAATTTGGGGGTAGCATCTGCCTCTACCCCTCCTTTTTTATTTTGGTCGGATAAGGGGAGACATTTCCTTAAATATAGTTTCTTCCCGCTTCCTTATTATATCAGTGCTGGTAAGATAGTTCAGTGGGTTAATGCTCTTGCTGCACATGTATCTCTACAGCTTGAAGTGTTCGTTTTTTGGTCTGGCGTAGCCAATCCCTTTTGTTCTTAATAAAAATGTATGTATTACACATGCTTACTTTATGGTGGCTTTGAGTCAGTCGGCTTCATCCATTGGTGTGATACAGTGCCCTTCACATTTTGCTTCCGCCTACCCCAGCATCATTATGGGGCACAGGGTCAGCCCACTTCAGCCATTGGTGTAGCTTGCTTTGAGTGACAGCATTAGCCATTGGCTTAGCTTGCCATGAGTGACAGCATTATGCTCTTGCACAATGTGCACTTCTGTTAAATCAGTCCTCTAAAGTTCCAAGAGATACTGGTGCTTATAAATATATATTTTGGCTTTTAGGAGATGCTTGTCTTCATATAATGTGTGTCTTCAGAGTAGAAAACCTTCACAAAAAAAACAAAAAACACTGCCAGTCAATGCAGAATATTTGCAAACTCAAAAGGTCCCAAAGGTGAGGCCTACGGGCTAAGAACATTGACAAAGCTGATAGATCTTGCATAGGCGAGACCTATTGGCTTTGCCAATGCTTGTTGTTAAATGGTGTAAATCCGTTCAGTAGTTGCTGAGAAATTAAAGAAAAGAAAATTTCCATATCTGGGCGGAGCCTAACCACACAAGCACGAGCTTGCCTCTGATTGGCTGCCAACACTTCAAACCAGGAAGTGTTGGCAGCCATCTTGTTCCTCGGACGAGGGAGAAATAAAAAGGTAAGAGAAACATATATATATATATATATATATATTTGTGCACCTAAAATGGGAACAATACGTAGTACCATCCTAACATCTCAGTGCGTGTCTGCCTCTGTATTCCTGCATTTCCACGGAGCCCGTTTTAAAGCACAAAGCCCTACCTGCGGCGGGGAGCTGGGGCACGGCGCGATTTCCTCGCCTCTGAATGCGTGTCTGCCTCTGTGGCAGGGAGCTGGGGCACAGCGCGGGGTGTTAACTCAACAGTGCTGAGGAATGGCCGACGCGTGAGCTCGTAGCTCCGCCCCGGCCCGCCGATTATCCGATTAAATCAGTGGCAGCCGGGACCTGGGTGCATGCCGAGGGGGCACACAGGTGGTTCCGGAATGCCTGTAGACCCGGCATACTGAAGCGGCGGAGACCCGCGAGCGGCGGCCCAAACTGAGTGCTCCCAACATGGCGGGCTGATATCGGAGGTCCGCAACAGGAGACAAGCGGCCCTGAGGTTACTGAGGCCCACGTCGAGGACGGGTGCCTCCCTGCAGACGAATCAATCGGGATGCAGGTGAGGCCTTGCGAGTCCGCCTGAGGTCGCAGCGCTGCTGCAACCAGAGCGGAGATCCTAAGGCAAAGGTACACACGCCTTGAGCGCCCTGAGACGGCGGAACAACGACCGAGGACGGGTAAGGAATCGGGACGGGGCGAGCTATCGGGGCCGGGGAAGCCAATCGCTAGCGCAATCAGCACAGAGAACAGGTCTGGTGACCCTTAAGGACCCTGCTGAGCCAGTGTGAGGTAGGGCGGGAGGGCCCTCCCGGCATCGGGTGTGCGTCCCAGGGGCCGTGTTCACACTATATAAAACTGCAAAAATAAATACATACATAAATGTTATATTTTCCAATGTCTTTTAAATGTTTAGGTCTCAAGACTGCTTTTAGTCTTCTCTGTTTTCTGATCGTGTCTGGTAGTTTTGTGTTATACTGCGTGGATTGGCCAGCTTTCAATCTCTGACCTGAAGTTGGTGTCTTGGCAGAAGGGATCACATCTAGTCTCTCTCTAGGTGGCCATATAGGATCTGGCAAAAAAGACGAGTGCTCAAGTAATGCTTTGACCCAGTCTATTTACTGCTCTAATTCTCGGCCTGGACAGGTTGGTTAAAAAAATCATTTTGAGGCAAGTCACTTTTGAGAAGGAGGGTTTACCTGCTAGATCACTGCTGACAAATGCAAGGTCGGCCGGTGGGGGTGGGTGGGATGTGGAGGAAGGTGAATTGTGTTCTATGCACACAATCGTATTACAGTGGCAAAAAGTAGGGATTGTAAGGAATGAGCTCGAAAACGGTGTTCTATGTTTATTACGAACTGCCATGTCCTCGTAACATGGGTTAGGATTTTTTCCAGTCGTTTGTCTGTCTGTGTTGGGAGAATAAGGACCAGAATTTTTCAATAGGAGCCCACCCATAGCTGGAAACGCCCATAAGCATCTGCGTGAGTTTCATTGGACTGTGTATTCATGAGTACGCCACGGCATAGTGTAAACCGCTCCTAGGTGGTCTGTCACAGTGCAGGCAGAACTGATGTTCATCTCGTTCCTTGTTAATTTGCTGTCCTACCCACAAACCTTCATTTCGGTGGACATAAAACTGCACCCATGAAAGAACCTTGGTAAAGCAGGCAAAACGTGTACTTGTTTTATTCCTGTATTCAATTGGCAGAAAAGTACAACTTGTACTGCATACGTATACATGGAATCGTGTGAAGGCCCATCGTAGGTGATTATTGTAGGTCAAATCTGACTGTTTCAAACAGTCCTTCGGAAGTTTACAAATTCAGTTTTAACCTGGAATCTGATTTTCCGAGCGAGTAGTTAACATACTGTGCCTATATTTCGAGGCAAAAAACAAAGCTCCGCTTAGATCGAATAAAACTACATAGATAATAAAATCAGACTACTGTGCAAAAGACAAACTAGCATAACACATAAAAAATACGAAATGTAATACCGTCAATAAAAATGACAATACATATATACACATAATTATGCGGACTATTAAACAAAACACCATACAACTTATATGTTTAGCAACCTCTTCTCACTATTAAACAATTGGATAGGTCACATTTACTTATTCTAAATGCATAATGTGAGGAGAGGAGAAAGTTCTCAGTATTCGTCAACACGTTTCAGTAATATATTTTGCTAACTCCTTTCAAGAAAATAGTCTGGAAATCTTCAATATACAATTCATGTAGATCAATCTAATATAATCAGGTTAAAAACATGCTTAAAACAAACAAAACCATTTTAAACATATGCACAACAATATGAAACCCTCTGTATCCTACTAGGCCTGAGATATGGAAGCCCCCGTCTTAAAATGGAGTTGTGAGCCTTGTTTTAACTGTATTGTGCATTAATATACCTCATCCAAAATAGGATATAAGCATGCCCAATCAAATATATATTTCTCCCTAATATTCCATGTACTTTATAATAATCCAGCACGTTAACGATCCCTTTAACCCTTAAAGGGTACCTGTAAAAAAAAAAAAAAAAATCAAGAGATACCAACGAGCTCGTATGAATGTTAAGAATTTAATTCTCTCCTCACATCATGTGTTTGGAATAAGGAATTGTGACCTATCCAGTTGTGTAATGAAGAGAAATGAAAAGGGGTTGCTAAACCTATAAGTTGTATGGTGTCTTGTTTTTAATGTTCCTTATGTTTATGCTTATATATGTACTATACTGTCGAATTTTGTGCAGATTTGTCCACGGGGTGAAAGGTTATATGCAAATCACAAAATGTTGTTTTAATGGAAAGTGGGGCCGAACCTACACAGTGGTAATTATGTATGGTGTTAAACCACTTGTTAGTGCTTCCTTCACAAGGGCATGTGTGGATAAAAAAATGTGATCTGATCCTCAAATGATAACCATATTTTTGTCACATAAAATGTTAAATACTGCAAGCAAGCTGAATAATTGCAGTGGGGATTTGAAGGCACAACATGTAACAAATATAGATAAAACTGATATTTAGTAGCGTTTTTCCAATTACCATATAATATATACATTGCAAAATAAAGCATGCCAAATATTTATTTGTGGGGTCGCAGGATACAGAGCCATTTTAAAACAACAGTCTTAAAAACAATGTTCTGTGTTAATTTTTCTGATATTAAATGCCATGTGTGAATCTAATGATACACTGTAAAGCAAAGCGGCCAAAAAGTGTGAAAAACTATAGATGGTGTGCAAACATTTGAGAACAATTGATGATGACGCTTGTCTTTCTTTTTTTCACATTATCATACACAGTTGGCAGTTGGCACCATGTCATGTTTGGCACCTTCAGCCAGCCCTTGCTTTTTAGCCAGAAGCACCGAATGTGTTGGGATTTTTGAGCCCATACTTACATTGTTTGCCAAAACGCAAAGGTTAACATTCTAGGAAAGGCTAGACAAAGCCCAGGGCAACTTGACCACGGTGAACATATTTATAATTTGAAACATTGCAGTTTGTTCACTTATCTCTTTTAAAATCACTCTCAAATACATGATGATCAACATGCTATTAGCAGAAAATCACTGTAAAAATATCCGCTGTTTGATCTTTTATCTTTATTGGAAAGTGGAGACAAGAAAATGTTTACGGTCCAAACTCGGGAGACTGGAGGGCTCTGCCTGACCCAGTAATGATGTCCACACACGAGGCGACGTGATCTGGGCTCCTGTCCCATACAGACCTACACGTCCATGCTTGTTTGGCTTGCTGGATCCTGCCGGTTCTCTACCCGTTCCACCTGGTAGCCACAACAATCTAGCACAAATATGTACTTTCTACTGCTTTGTACTAGGTGCTGCGCAAGTAACTTTACACTGGAACTTTGAACTTTTCCAATCTCAGCCATACTCCAGACGGGCCATCAGACTTTAGGCGATGTGGTTTATATTCCTAGCATTTACTCTCTCCAAAAATGGCATCTACTCAGCGCCACCTTAGCAGCCTTCCTCCTGCAAAAACCATGGCAGACAAAGAGCCTAAACCAAACAACAAGCAGCCCAAACCTGTTCCTTCCACCTCTTCTCTCACCACTATTGTCCTGGGGGCGAGCTGGAGAACTTAGAGGGCGGCACTTCCCAGTAACACCAGGACCGGTGCCTTTCGATGGATCTTTGACGATGCCCCCTGGGCGGATACCATAACTGCTTTGTACTTACAGCGGAGCCCGAGCCACCTTTGCCGATGCCCGGTGGAGCTGTCCTATGCAGCTATAGAGGAGTTTGGCTCTGGTTCACCCCCTCGGCCATCACCTACCCAGCCGGACATCTGACATTCGTTTCCTCGTCGCCCCGTTGTGTTCCCTTCCCTCCCCCGCATCTCATGTTTCTGTTTTCTCCTATGTCTTTACTTGAAGTCTGTAATTGATGTAATTATGCTTCCCAGCCCCTGTTTCCATACCCCTCCCCCATTCCTCTATTCCTCTATTGGGGACTTGTTCCTTTGTGCTTGACTATGCAACTGTAACTAATGTAACCATGAAAAACTGTTTTTCTTGTCATCCCTGACCGCTGAGACCTGAGCAACATGGCTGATGCCAGGTGGAGCTGCTAGACAGCTATAGAGGAGATCGGCCCTGGTTTCCCCCCTCGGCCGTCACCTACCCAGCCAGACATTGGGCACAGTTCTCCCTGTCTCCCCGCCGTGTCTCCTTCCTCCCCCTCCCTTCGACGAATTACTGTAACATTTTTTTTGCCTATTTTTTACTGTGCTCTGGGAACTGATGTAATTTGTAACTTGTAACGCAACGATCCTCATGTAAAGCGCTCTGATACCTACGGGTCTAGCCAGCGCTATATAAAACTCTTCAAATAAATAAATAAAACTGTCCGTGGGGCCTTGCTGGACCCGGAGCTGACGCCCGATGGTGGTGGTCGGCCTCGGCCTGTGCAATTGAGCAGAGGGGCCCTGGGTCCCGAACCACGAGGAGCGGAAACAAAGGGGAAAGGAGTGCCCACACCCACGTGAGTGAGAGTTGTCGGGAGTGCCCACCTGGAGGGGGCTGTGTGGGAGACCTGCATAGCTTATCTAACGGACACCAGGAACACTATTTTATTAACACTGTTTCTTCTACCTCCTAGGGTAAGATACTTCATGTATCCAAAATCAGGGTTACATGCAAAACAAACGGGCCTCCGTGTACACGCTTCTTTTAAAAGTTGTGCTTTAGGACAAATACTTTATATTAAAGGCAAGACATCAAAGGTAACTCTATACAATTCATATTTATGTTTCACATGTCTGATTCAAACTGCATTTAAGGTTCAATATATGGGGCCTTAAAACAAGATGCAAAGTGTTTTGCATTTGACTCAACTGTAAACTCCCTCTGGGAAGCAGCTTTGAGAACAGTGTCAGTAAAATAACTGCAGCTTTGAGAACAGCACATGTGGGGTAAACAGAAATTTGCATAAACAGTGAAACAATACATTTTCAACACAAGGAAGGAGTCCTTATTTCATTTCCCCCAGGCTTAACAAGTAACTATAAACGTTCATTTCATGTTTCTAAATCCTGCTGCAGACAAAGTTCACCATAAGCGGCCGTTCAACTATCTGTATCTACTGTTTCTACCTGCCTATAAGGATCACATTTTCTATTCTTGTTCCCAAAAACTGCAATTTTCAGAATAAAGGGGGTAAATATGCTAAAACAGCAAGTGCCAGGTTTGGCTTCACAAATCATAATCCTACAGCCTCGAAGGCCCTGCTTCCCTGTCCAAGGCTCTACGTTGGCATAGCTGTGCTAGCACCCTAGCTGGTCTGGGGCACAGCACTCACAAAGCTGCTGCTATTGCCCAAAGGCTGGAAGACACACGCACTGCCACTGGTCTCATGAAGAGATAGCTTTTAAGGCCTTTAATCCTCCAGGCCTCTTGCCCAGTGACCTCTGACAGACTCTGCATCTTTGCAGCTGCCAGCCTTGCTGTGGTAGTTCTGTCAGCACCCCTTCCTGCCCTCTTTAATTCAGCTCCGCCCTCTACGTTTCTAACATACTCAGCTAGCCCTGCCTTCGAGGCGCTACTGCCTGCTCCAGCTTGCCTAGTCTTAAGCACATTTCCTCTTCATTCAGCTTGCCTCGTCTTCCCTTCCCTCACCCACCCTTCTTTATTCAAAATATTGCGGCTTCCTGCCTTTTGTCTCACTTTATTCCTCACTGCTGCTTCTCTCTCCTAGGCCCACAGTTCACATCCTTTTCCTCTGACTCTGAGTTACCTCCTGAAAGAGGGCCCAGGGATCAGCAATGTCGGTCCCTCTGGCTTTTATTCAACCGCACTCCTCAGTTGCCAACAGGCGGTCCCTACCCCATGCTACCTTTGCACAGTAACTGACCGCTAGGCACAGTAACTAACCGCTAGAGTCTCAAAAGGAGACTATGCCCTGTGCGTCCCTTAAACATTCGACAGCCACTGCCCCTTCTTTCCTTAGACAGATGGCGATCCCTCCTTCCTTCTTAAACACACTGCCAGCCTCCGGATACCCAGCTTCCCGGGCGCACACACAGCCGCACTCGAGTACTTCAGAGGTCTTTAAAAGACCATTTAATTGTTAATGAGGCTTTGTTGCGTTTTCACCCCTTCTTAAAGCCCCTGCATCTCCACTCTGCCTATAAGCAGCACATAAGCACCATTTAATTTATGTGGCAAAGCAGCAAGCGTAGCTTTAAAACTACGTCCCAGACGGACCCTACTGTCACCGAATGTACTGTGTGCCAAGGGGGCCCCCTAAAGCTCGGGGCCCCCCGAAACGCAGGGGCTGCGGGGGCCTGTGTAACGCCCCTGGCAGGGACCCATGGACTCCGCCGGCGGCTGCACCAACGCACACCTGCCTCTCCCCAGCTGGGAAGTAGCAGCACTCAATGGCCCTGTGTCAGCAGAGGCCCCCGGAGACCCCGAAAGGGACTGAAGAGAGCCTATGGGTAGCCGGGGAGGGACTGTGGCCCTCTGTCAGAAGAGAGCCTCTGAGAGCCCGAAAGGGACTGTGGCCCTGTGTCTGAAGAGAGTCTCTTAGAGCCCGAGAGGGACTGTGGCCCTATGTCTACAGAGAGGCTCTGGGAGCCCGAGAGGGACTGTGACCCTGTGTCTGGAGAGACCCGGCATCTGAGAGCCCGACTGGGACCGTGGCCCTGTGTCTAAAGAGAGTCTCTGATAGCCAGAGAGGGACTGTGGCCCTATGTCAGGAGAGACACTCTAAGAGCCTGAGAGGGACTGTGGCCCTGTGTCAGGAGGGAGCCTCTGAGAAACTAGAAGGACTGTGGCCTGTGTCTAGAGCGAGCCACTGGGAGCCCGAGAGGGACTGTGGCCCTGTGTCAGGAGAGAGCCTCTGAGAAACTAGAAGGACTGTGGCCGTGTCTAAAGAGAGCCCCTGGGAGCCCCAGAGGGACTTGACCTGTGTCTGGAGAGAGACTCTAAGAGCCAAAAGGGCCTCTGGCCCTCTGTCTGGAGAGAGTCTCTGCCCCCCCGAGGGACTGTGGCCCTGTGTCAGGAGAGAGCCTCTAAGAACCGAGAGGAACTGTGACCTGTGTCTGGAGAATGCCTCTGGAAGCCCAAGAGGGACTGTGGCCCTGTGTCAGGAGAGAGCCTGTGAGACACGAGAGGGACTGTCTGTAACGATATGTCATGCAAACTTGTAGCGCACTACCAGCCAAGGGAATCCTGGCGCTGAGTAGGTGGGAGTCTAGGCACTCCAGGGCCTAGTGAGACTACTCGATTAGCCAGGCCTGCAGCTTTTTGCGCAACTAAGAAAGTAGGAGGCTCCACGTCCTTTCATACTTTTCGGAGCTACTGTGGACGTGTGTGGAAAAAGCCCCTGCACCCACACGCACCTGCGTTTCACCCTCCTGATGCACTAGTGACACTCCGGAACCAAGCGCTTGCCTGCTTCACGGCCCATGCAGAGCGAGACCTGACTGAGTATCATGAACACAAGCCAACTCACTGATTTACACAAGATCTACACCAACAAACTACAACCAGAGCAGGTGCCAATCACACCACGAAGCCAAGAGCCAAACGCACACATGACGTGATCATTAATTTGCAGCCTCAGTGGAAACGCACATATTCAGTACACACACTAGGACATGTACTAGGACATGTACTTTATTGTTACATTGCCAGCTACGTTCTGTCTATTACATTTACCACAGCTCAAATTAGGCCCTAATTATATCACAAAAAAATGCACAATTTTAATTTGTGGTATGAGTGATTTTCTCCTCTTCAGGTTACATCAAGAGCGCGACACGGGGCATATTTCAAGCTCAACGACATGCAATCATGTGCTGGAGCTGTCCTATTGCAGCGTTACGGCGCCATGTAACACAAGGCAAAGTAAACCAAAAAAGAGCACTTGCTATATATTTAATAACCACATCAACGTGGTATTATTTTCGTACATGCCCAATAATAATGTAAAATATGTGCACAATGGGCTACTTTCACAATAACTGCTTAGCAGGCCTCCCTCTCTCTCTCAGTCGGAGCACAGATACAAAACCTCGGCTGCGAGCCTCGTCCAGTGCCACGTTATGCATTTTCAGCTCTTTCAATATGTGCTTATTTTCTGGGACTGCAGTGAATCCTGCGCCCACATTTCTAAACTTAACCAATGTCATGCTCTTTTTTCACCTGCACCTCTCTTCCCTCTTTCTGCACGTCTGTTGCCTCTTTCTCACCTCATTTGCTTCTTTCTGCACCCCTGTTGTCTCTTTCTGCACTCGTCTTCCCTCTTTCTGTACCTTTCCTGCCTGTTTTTGCTCCTCACTTGCCTCTTTCTGCACTTTTCTTGCTTCTTTCTACACCTCTGTTGCTTCTTTCAGCAATTCTCTTGCCTCTTTGTGCACTTCTCTTGCCTGTTTCTGCACTTCTCTTGCCTGTTTCTACACTTCTCTTGCCTCTTTCTGCACCCGTTACTTCATTCTGCACTTTCCATGCTTCTTTCTGCACCTGTCTTGCTTCTTTCTGCACCCCTGTTGTCTCTTTACGTACCTCTTTTACCTCTTTCTGCACTTTTCTTGCCTTTTTCTGCACATCTCTTCCCTCTTTCTGCACGTCTGTTGCCTCTTTCTGCACATCATTTGCTTCTTTCTGCACCCCTGTTGTCTCTTTCTGCACTCGTCTTCCCTCTTTCTGTACCTTTCCTGCCTGTTTTTGCATCTCACTTGCCTCTTTCTGCACTTTTCTTGCTTCTTTCTACACCTCTGTTGCTTCTTTGTGCACTTCTCTTACCTGTTTCTGCACCTCTCTTGCCTCTTTTTGCACCTCTGTTGGCTCTTTCTGCACCTCACTTGCTACTTTCTACACTTCTCCTGCCTCTTTCTGCACCCGTTGCTTCATTCTGCACTTTCCATGCTTCTTTCTGCACCTGTCTTGCTTCTTTCTGCACCCCTGTTGTCTCTTTATGTACCTCTTTTGCCTCTTTCTGCACTTTTCTTGCCTTTTTCTGCACTTCTCTTCCCTCTTTCTGCACGTCTGTTGCCTCTTTCTGCACCTCATTTGCTTCTTTCTGCACCCCTGTTGTCTCTTTCTGAACTTGTCTTCCCTCTTTCTGTACCTTTCCTGCCTGTTTTTGCATCTCACTTGCCTCTTTCTGCACTTTCCTTGCTTCTTTCTACACCTCTGTTGCTTCTTTCAGCAATTCTCTTGCCTCTTTTGTGCACTTCTCTTGCCTGTTTCTGCACCTCTCTTGTCTCTTTTTGCACTTCTGTTGGCTCTTTCTGCACCTCACTTGCTCCTTTCTACACTTCTCTTGCCTCTTTCTGCACCCCTGTTGCTTCATTCTGCACTTTCCATGCTTCTTTCTGCACCTGTCTTGCTTCTTTCTGCACCCCTGTTGTCTCTTTATGTACCTCTTTTGCCTCTTTCTGCACTTTTCTTGCCTTTTTCTGCACTTCTCTTCCCTCTTTCTGCACGTCTGTTGCCTCTTTCTGCACCTCATTTGCTTCTTTCTGCACCCCTGTTGTCTCTTTCTGCACTTGTCTTCCCTCTTTCTGTACCTTTCCTGCCTGTTTTTGCATCTCACTTGCCTCTTTCTGCACTTTTCTTGCTTCTTTCTACACCTCTGTTGCTTCTTTCAGCAATTCTCTTGCCTCTTTTTGCACTTCTGTTGGCTCTTTCTGCACCTCACTTGCTCCTTTCTACACTTCTCTTGCCTCTTTCTGCACCCCTGTTGCTTCATTCTGCACTTTCCATGCTTCTTTCTGCACCTGTCTTGCTTCTTTCTGCACCCCTGTTGTCTCTTTATGTACCTCTTTTGCCTCTTTCTGCACTTTTCTTGCCTTTTTCTGCAGCCTCCTCCCTCTTTCTGTACGTCTGTTGCCTCTTTCTGCACCTCATGTGCTTCTTTCTGCACTCGTCTTCCCTTTTTCTGTACCTTTCCTGCCTGTTTTTGTATCTCACTTGCCTCTTTCTGCACTTTTCTTGCTTTTTTCTACACCTCTGTTGCGTCTTTCAGCAATTCTCTTGCCTCTTTGTGCACTTCTCTTGCCTGTTTCTGCACCTCTCTTGCCTCTTTTTGCACCTCTGTTGGCTCTTTCTGCACCTCACTTGCTCCTTTCTACACTTCTCTTGCCTCTTTCTGCACCCCTGTTGCTTCATTCTGCACTTTCCATGCTTCTTTCTGCACCTGTCTTGCTTCTTTCTGCACCGCTCTTGTCTCTTTATGTACCTCTTTTGCCTCTTTCTGCACTTTTCTTGCCTTTTTCTGCAGTTCTCTTCCCTCTTTCTGCATGTCTGTTGCCTCTTTCTGCACCTCATTTGCTTCTTTCTGCACCGCTGTTGTCTCTTTCTGCACTCGTCTTCCCTTTTTCTGTACCTTTCCTGCCTGTTTTTGCATCTCACTTGCCTCTTTCTGCACGTTTCTTGCTTCTTTCTACACCTCTGTTGCTTCTTTCAGCAATTCTCTTGCCTCTTTGTGCACTTCTCTTGCCTGTTTCTGCACCTCTCTTGCCTGTTTCTGCACCTCTCTTGCCTCTTTTGCACCTCTGTTGGCTCTTTCCGCACCTCACTTGCTCCTTTCTACACTTCTCTTGCCTCTTTCTGCACCCCTGTTGCTTCATTCTGCACTTTCCATGCTTCTTTCTGCACCTGTCTTGCTTCTTTCTGCACCCCTGTTGTCTCTTTATGTACCTCTTTTGCCTCTTTCTGCACTTTTCTTGCCTTTTTCTGCACCTCTCTTCCCTCTTTCTGCACGTCTGTTGCCTCTTTCTGCACCTCATTTGCTTCTTTCTGCACCCCTGTTGTCTCATTCTTCACTCGTCTTCCCTCTTTCTGTACCTTTCCTTCCTGTTTTTGCATCTCACTTGCCTCTTTCTGCACTTTTCTTTCTTCTTTCTACACCTCTGTTGCTTCTTTCAGCAATTCTCTTGCCTCTTTTGTGCACTTCTCTTGCCTGTTTCTGCACCTCTCTTGCCTCTATTTGCACCTCTGTCGGCTCTTTCTGCACCTCACTTGCTCCTTTCTACACTTCTCTTGCCTCTTTCTGCACCCCTGTTGCTTCATTCTGCACTTTCCATGCTTCTTTCTGCACCCCTGTTGTCTCTTTATGTACCTCTTTTTCCTCTTTCTGCACTTTTCTTGCCTTTTTCTGCACCTCTCTTCCTGCACGTCTGTTGCCTCTTTCTGCACCTCATTTGCTTCTTTCTGCACCCCTGTTGTCTCTTTCTGTACTCGTCTTCCTTCTTTCTGTACCTTTCCTGCCTGTTTTTGCATCTCACTTGCCTCTTTCTGCACTTTTCTTGCTACTTTCTACACCTCTGTTGCTTCTTTCAGCAATTCTCTTGCCTCTTTGTGCACTTCTCTTGCCTGTTTCTGCACCTCTTGCCTCTTTTTGCACCTCTGTTGGCTCTTTCTGCGCCTCACTTGCTCCTTTCTACACTTCTCTTGCCTCTTTCTGCACCCCTGTTGCTTCATTCTGTACTTTCCATGCTTCTTTCTGCACCGGTCTTGCTTCTTTCTGCACCCCGGTTGTCTCTTTATGTACCTCTTTTGCCTCTTTCTGCACTTTTCTTGCCTTTTTCTGCACCTCTCCTCCCTCTTTCTGCACGTCTGTTACCTCTTTCTGCACCTCATTTGCTTCTTTCTGCACCCCTGTTGTCTCTTTCTGCACTCGTCTTCCCTCTTCCTGTACCTTTCCTGCCTGTTTTTGCATCTCACTCGCCTCTTTCTGCACTTTTCTTGCTTCTTTCTACACCTCTGTTGCTTCTTTGTGCACTTCTCTTACCTGTTTCTGCACCTCTCTTGCCTCTTTTTGCTCCTCTGTTGGCTCTTTCTGCACCTCACTTGCTACTTTCTACACTTCTCCTGCCTCTTTCTGCACCCGTTGCTTCATTCTGCACTTTCCATGCTTCTTTCTGCACCTGTCTTGCTTCTTTCTGCACCCCTGTTGTCTCTTTATGTACCTCTTTTGCCTCTTTCTGCACTTTTCTTGCCTTTTTCTGCACTTCTCTTCCCTCTTTCTGCACGCCTGTTGCCTCTTTCTGCACCTCATTTGCTTCTTTCTGCACCCCTGTTGTCTCTTTCTGCACTTGTCTTCCCTCTTTCTGTACCTTTCCTGCCTGTTTTTGCATCTCACTTGCCTCTTTCTGCACTTTTCTTGCTTCTTTCTACACCTCTGTTGCTTCTTTCAGCAATTCTCTTGCCTCTTTTGTGCACTTCTCTTGCCTGTTTCTGCACCTCTCTTGTCTCTTTTTACACTTCTGTTGGCTCTTTCTGCACCTCACTTGCTCCTTTCTACACTTCTCTTGCCTCTTTCTGCACCCCTGTTGCTTCATTCTGCACTTTCCATGCTTCTTTCTGCACCTGTCTTGCTTCTTTCTGCACCCCTGTTGTCTCTTTATGTACCTCTTTTGCCTCTTTCTGCACTTTTCTTGCCTTTTTCTGCAGCCTCCTCCCTCTTTCTGTACGTCTGTTGCCTCTTTCTGCACCTCATGTGCTTCTTTCTGCACTCGTCTTCCCTTTTTCTGTACCTTTCCTGCCTGTTTTTGTATCTCACTTGCCTCTTTCTGCACTTTTCTTGCTTTTTTCTACACCTCTGTTGCGTCTTTCAGCAATTCTCTTGCCTCTTTGTGCACTTCTCTTGCCTGTTTCTGCACCTCTCTTGCCTCTTTTGCACCTCTGTTGGCTCTTTCTGCACCTCACTTGCTCCTTTCTACACTTCTCTTGCCTCTTTCTGCACCCCTGTTGCTTCATTCTGCACTTTCCATGCTTCTTTCTGCACCTGTCTTGCTTCTTTCTGCACCCCTCTTGTCTCTTTATGTACCTCTTTTGCCTCTTTCTGCACTTTTCTTGCCTTTTTCTGCACCTCTCCTCCCTCTTTCTGCACATCTGTTGCCTCTTTCTGCACCTCATTTGCTTCTTTCTGCACCCGTTGTCTCTTTCTGCACTCGTCTTCCCTCTTTCTGTACCTTTCCTGCCTGTTTTTGCATCTCACTTGCCTCTTTCAGCACTTTTCTTGCTTCTTTCTACACCTCTGTTGCTTCTTTCAGCAATTCTCTTGCCTCTTTTGTGCACTTCTCTTGCCTGTTTCTGCACCTCTCTTGCCTCTATTTGCACCTCTGTTGGCTCTTTCTGCACCTCACTTGCTCCTTTCTACACTTCTCTTGCCTCTTTCTGCACCCCTGTTGCTTCATTCTGCACTTTCCATGCTTCTTTCTGCACCCCTGTTGTCTCTTTATGTACCTCTTTTGCCTCTTTCTGCACTTTTCTTGCCTTTTTCTGCACCTCTCTTCCCTCTTTCTGCACGTCTGTTGCCTCTTTCTGCACCTCATTTGCTTCTTTCTGCACCCCTGTTGTCTCTTTCTGTACTCGTCTTCCCTCTTTCTGTACCTTTCCTGCCTGTTTTTGCATCTCACTTGCCTCTTTCTGCACTTTTCTTGCTACTTTCTACACCTCTGTTGCTTCTTTCAGCAATTCTCTTGCCTCTTTGTGCACTTTTCTTGCCTGTTTCTGCACCTCTCTTGCCTCTTTTTGCACCTCTGTTGGCTCTTTCTGCGCCTCACTTGCTCCTTTCTACACTTCTCTTGCCTCTTTCTGCACCCCTGTTGCTTCATTCTGTACTTTCCATGCTTCTTTCTGCACCTGTCTTGCTTCTTTCTGCACCCCTGTTGTCTCTTTATGTACCTCTTTTGCCTCTTTCTGCACTTTTCTTGCCTTTTTCTGCACCTCTCTTCCCTCTTTCTGCACGTCTGTTGCCTCTTTCTGCACCTCTCTTGCCTCTTTTTCCACCTCTGTTGGCTCTTTCTGCACCTCACTTGCTCCTTTCTACACTTCTCTTGCCTCTTTCTGCACCCCTGTTGCTTCATTCTGCACTTTCCATGCTTCTTTCTGCACCCCTGTTGTCTCTTTATGTACCTCTTTTGCCTCTTTCTGCACTTCTTCTTGCCTTTTTCTGCACCTCTCTTCCTCTTTCTGCACGTCTGTTGCCTCTTTCTGCACCTCATTTGCTTCTTTCTGAACCGCTGTTGTCTCTTTCTGCACTCGTCTTCCCTTTTTCTGTACCTTTCCTGCCTATTTTTGCATCTCACTTGCCTCTTTCTGCACGTTTCTTGCTTCTTTCTACACCTCTGTTGCTTCTTTCAGCAATTCTCTTGCCTCTTTGTGCACTTCTCTTGCCTGTTTCTGCACCTCTCTTGCCTGTTTCTGCACCTCTCTTGCCTCTTTTTGCACCTCTGTTGGCTCTTTCCGCACCTCACTTGCTCCTTTCTACACTTCTCTTGCCTCTTTCTGCACCCCTGTTGCTTCATTCTGCACTTTCCATGCTTCTTTCTGCACCTGTCTTGCTTCTTTCTGCACCCCTGTTGTCTCTTTATGTACCTCTTTTGCCTCTTTCTGCACTTTTCTTGCCTTTTTCTGCACCTCTCTTCCCTCTTTCTGCACGTCTGTTGCCTCTTTCTGCACCTCATTTGCTTCTTTCTGCACCCCTGTTGTCTCATTCTTCACTCGTCTTCCCTCTTTCTGTACCTTTCCTTCCTGTTTTTGCATCTCACTTGCCTCTTTCAGCACTTTTCTTTCTTCTTTCTACACCTCTGTTGCTTCTTTCAGCAATTCTCTTGCCTCTTTTGTGCACTTCTCTTGCCTGTTTCTGCACCTCTCTTGCCTCTATTTGCACCTCTGTTGGCTCTTTCTGCACCTCACTTGCTCCTTTCTACACTTCTCTTGCCTCTTTCTGCACCCCTGTTGGTTCATTCTGCACTTTCCATGCTTCTTTCGGCACCCCTGTTGTCTCTTTATGTACCTCTTTTGCCTCTTTCTGCACTTTTCTTGCCTTTTTCTGCACCTCTCTTCCCTCTTTCTGCACGTCTGTTGCCTCTTTCTGCACCTCATTTGCTTCTTTCTGCACCCCTGTTGTCTCTTTCTGTACTCGCTCTTCCCTCTTTCTGTACCTTTCCTGCCTGTTTTTGCATCTCACTTGCCTCTTTCTGCACTTTTCTTGCTACTTTCTACACCTCTGTTGCTTCTTTCAGCAATTCTCTTGCCTCTTTGTGCACTTTTCTTGCCTGTTTCTGCACCTCTCGCCTCTTTTTGCACCTCTGTTGGCTCTTTCTGCGCCTCACTTGCTCCTTTCTACACTTCTCTTGCCTCTTTCTGCACCCCTGTTGCTTCATTCTGTACTTTCCATGCTTCTTTCTGCACCTGTCTTGCTTCTTTCTGCACCCCTGTTGTCTCTTTATGTACCTCTTTTGCCTCTTTCTGCACTTTTCTTGCCTTTTTCTGCACCTCTCCTCCCTCTTTCTGCACGTCTGTTGCCTCTTTCTGCACCTCATTTGCTTCTTTCTGCACCTCATTTGCTTCTTTCTGCACCCCTGTTGTCTCTTTCTGCACTCGTCTTCCCTCTTTATGTACCTTTCCTGCCTGTTTTTGCATCTCACTTGCCTCTTTCTGCACTTTTCTTGCTACTTTCTACACCTCTGTTGCTTCTTTCAGCAATTCTCTTGCCTCTTTGTGCACTTCTCTTGCCTGTTTCTGCACCTCTCTTGCCTCTTTTTGCACCTCTGTTGGCTCTTTCCGCACCTCACTTGCTCCTTTCTACACTTCTCTTGCCTCTTTCTGCACCCCTGTTGCTTCATTCTGCGCTTTCCATGCTTCTTTCTGCACCTGTCTTGCTTCTTTCTGCACCCCTGTTGTCTCTTTATGTACCTCTTTTGCCTCTTTCTGCACTTTTCTTGCCTTTTTCTGCACCTCTCTTCCCTCTTTCTGCACATCTGTTGCCTCTTTCTGCACATCATTTGCTTCTTTCTGCACCCGTTGTCTCTTTCTGCACTCGTCTTCCCTCTTTCTGTACCTTTCCTGCCTGTTTTTGCATCTCACTTGCCTCTTTCTGCACTTTTCTTGCTACTTTCTACACCTCTGTTGCTTCTTTCAGCAATTCTCTTGCCTCTTTGTGCACTTCTCTTGCCTGTTTCTGCACCTCTCTTGCCTCTTTTTGCACCTCTGTTGGCTCTTTCTGCACCTCACTTGCTCCTTTCTACACTTCTCTTGCCTCTTTCTGCACCCGTTGCTTCATTCTGCACTTTCCATGCTTCTTTCTGCACCTGTCTTGCTTCTTTCTGCACCCCTGTTGTCTCTTTATGTACCTCTTTTGCCTCTTTCTATACTTTTCTTGCCTTTTTCTGCACCTCTCATCCCTCTTTCTGCACATCTGTTGCTTCTTTCTGCACCCCTGTTGTCTCTTTCTGCACTCGTCTTCCCTCTTTCTGTACCTTTCCTGCCTGTTTTTGCATCTCACTTGCCTCTTTCTGCGCTTTTCTTGCTTCTTTCTACACCTCTGTTGCTTCTTTCAGCAATTCTCTTGCCTCTTTGTGCACTTCTCTTGCCTGTTACTGCACCTCTCTTGCCTCTTTTTGCACATCTGTTGGCTCTTTCTGCACCTCACTTGCTCCCTTCTACACTTCTCTTGCCTCTTTCTGCACCCCTGTTGCTTCATTCTGCACTTTCCATGCTTCTTTCTGCACCTGTCTTGCTTCTTTCTGCACCCCTGTTGTCTCTTTATGTACCTCTTTTGCCTCTTTCAGCACTTTTCTTGCCTTTTTCTGCACCTCTCTTCCCTCTTTCTGCACGTCTGTTGCCTCTTTCTGCACCTCATTTGCTTCTTTCTGCACCTCATTTGCTTCTTTCTGCACCCCTGTTGTCTCTTTCTGCACTCGTCTTCCCTCCTTCTGTACCTTTCCTGCCTGTTTTTGCATCTCACTTGCCTCTTTCTGCACTTTTTTTGCTTCTTTCTACACCTCTGTTGCTTCTTTCAGCAATTCTCTTGCCTCTTTGTGCACTTCTCTTGCCTGTTTCTGCACCTCTCTTGCCTCTTTTTTGCACCTTTGTTAGCTCTTTCTGCACCTCATTTGCTTCTTTCTACACTTCTCTTGCCTCTTTCTGCACCCCTGTTGCTTCATTCTGCACTTTCCATGCTTCTTTCTGCACCTGTCTTGCTTCTTTCTGCACCCGTTGCCTCTTTATGTACCTCTTTTGTCTCTTTCTGCACTTTTCTTGCCTTTTTCTGCAGTTCTCTTGCATCTTTCTGCACCTCTGTTGCTTCTTTCTGCACTTCTCTTGCCTCTTTCTGCACCCCTGTTGTTTCATTCTGCACTTTGTATGCTTCTTTCTGCATCTGTCTTGCTTCTTTCTGCAACCCTGTTGTCTCTTTCAGCACTCGTCTTCCCTCTTTCTGTACCTTTCTTGCCTGTTTATGCATCTCACTTGCCTCTTTCTGCACTTTTATTGCTTCTTTCTACCTCTGTTGCTTGTTTCTGCACCCGTCTTCCCCCTTTGTGCAACTCTCTAGCCTCTTTCTACACCTCTTCCCTCTTTCTGCACCACTCTTGCCTCTTTTTGTACCTCTGTTGCTTCTTTCTGCACTTCTCTTGACTCTGCACTCTTCGTGCCTCTTTCAGCACCTCTGTTGCTTCTTTCTGCACTTCTCTTCCTTCTTTCTGCACCTCACTTGCCTCTTTCAGCACCTCTGTTGCTTTTTTCTGCAGATCTCTTGCCTCTTTCTGCACCCCTCTTTTTTAGGTCTCGCCCTAGCGTTGCTGCGCACATGCGCAGCTCCCTCGGCGAGATTTATTGTAAATGAGTAGTTTTAGAAAAGGGCTTGAAGCCCCGCCCCTTATTTCCATTGGCTTGCGTCACAGTTTATGGTAAACGGTGGCCTGCCATTGGAAATAAGCTTTCTGGGGTGCCTCCTTTTGGCTTTTTTATCCGGCCCATCCGGACTGGATCGCCTGCTTCACGGCTGTCGTGAAGCAGTTTCTCATCGCAAGGAGGCGTGTTATGTAAACAAGCCGTGCGATCCAGTCCGGATGGGCCGGACAAAAAAGGAGACATGGCGCCGCGTGTTTATTTTTGCATCTCGCTTTCACTTTAAAGTGAAAGCGCGATGCAAAAATAAACAGCGGCTGCCTGGCGAGCGCTTGTTTAATGTTTCACGCTGCTTTTAAAGAATTGCTGATCGTCTTTGCCCCCCGCACTTTTGAACCAGTCGTTGTAGCACAAGCAACATCGATGCAAGCTGTTTTATCGCACTGTACTGGCTTCCCTTGAGCGCCCAAAGCGCTTTCAAGGTCGCCTCAATCTTCCCTTGTGCGCATGGCTGCGAGCGGCACTGCACTACACACTGTGTACGTGTCACAAGGAATTACAGCAGAGGCATGCTTTGTGAACATAGAACTCTGGACTTTGATATAGGCTCCACTTGTGTGCACAGCACTGAATGAGTGCAAGCTTCCCACTTGTGCACTACATGGAGCGCTGTAATGCAAGTGACCCATTAATGGGCGTAGCATAAGCAGCAGTTGTTTGCTTCACTTCTACTCACAAATATGCAAGGAGTGCACCAACAACAGTGCAGCTGTACATAGTATATTTATAGTTAGTGCAACAGTGCAAGCTTCCTTATATACGGCCTTCTGCTGGAGGTTGACTCTCGCTTATTTCTTTTCCTGCCAATGCAAGCTTTCGTCACACTTTAAGGAAGACCACCCACTGAGGAGACGTTTGAGGTCCCAAGCCCATTCAGTCCTTGGACTTTCAGCTGACAAACATAGCTGAAAGTCCAAGGGTTGAATGGGCTAGGGACCTCAGACATCTCTTAGGTGTGCAGCACAATCGTGTACTTGGAGACTGGAAGAAATCACACAACATCTGCCACTTAACTTCCTGTTTCTGGTCTGCAGTCGGAAACAGAGGGGGATAGATTCCTTAATACCAATCATAATGTTGATGGATTGACCACTTGAAGCGGCAACTGTTGTGTAGTGTGTAGCTCCAGCCCCAGCCTAACGATGTGGTGGTCTTTCTTGTAAGTCACAATTTCGTTGTTATTCTTTCTGTTGTGGAACGCTTTCTGCTAGAGGTTCCTGATCTTACTGTGCTGGAGCGCCCACGTGGTGCACGAGCAACCTAAGCTGTCAATAGGGTGGCTCTGGATTCATGTCAAAGAGGCGTCTTTTTGTAACATTTGTTTTTTTCTCATCACTGTGCAGTCTGTTTCTCAAGGTTAGGCAGGGATCTGTTCTTAATTCGCAGTTGAATTTAGACTACATTACCCAGGATGCACTAGTATGTTAAACATCTCGGAGATCACTCCTGGAGCCATGGGCACGTATGGCCATCCTTCATACTGGGATCGTCTAGTTTGAAAAGTATAATTTGATTTCTGCTTCCGCTTCTGGCTGAGTATGATTTAGAATACCTCGAGCTAACCCAGCCTACATGAGCGTTGGACTGGGTTCTGGGAAGAGGATGGGCGCTCGCTCGGGACTGCCGGAATCCTTGGGCGGATACAAGCACGCTGTGGGAATAGAGCATGCTTTCTCGTGTTGGCGGTTCAGTGGATTGTAGGAGGCCCCGGGGTCGGTGCTGGAGTGAGGCATGTAGTTGTGTAAGAGTTCGACGCAGGTCACTTGTGCGTTGCCGTGCAGCCTGTTCCACCTTCTGCTCACGGCGGCCATGCTTGCTCGATCTACATTATTCATGTCTTTCAGAGGAAGCGTCAGACAGTGGCTGCCGCAAGCAGCCTGTCCTTTATTGGGTTTAAAGTTGCATTCTAGTGCTTCTTGCACCGAAATTCACAAGAAAAACAGATTTCTAGGTCACCGAATGTAAACAATGACCGAGCAGAAAGAGCAAAACCGCCTAAACATAGCGCCGGTGAGCTTTAAAAGTAGTGTTTTGTTTTTTCAGGCTATTTAGTTTTCAACAGGAGCTTGGCCTCTAAAAAAAATAATTAATACTTGAGTCACTTTTATTAAAATAAAATCAGTGCAGTGGGTTTGTCTAGCGTCAGATCTGTGGACTGTATTATTTGGCCACTGGTTAACCAGTCGGAAATTGATCGCAATTTCGATGGCGAGGACGATGGTAGCCTCTGTAGCGTCAAAGGTGGTCGTGGATGTTACGTCATTTTTTGTAGAACTCATTGCGTCCATTTAATGGTCCTGTAGCGCTTTTGGAGTGTAGACACCAGGATCCATATTACCACATTCTGGATGGGCGTGTGGCACTGTTGGTTAGAGATATGTACGTCCGGTGTGGAGGAGAGCTTAGTGAACTGGAGATGTTGCCCTAGAGCAAGGCGCACCGTTTGGCAAGGGATGGAAATGGGGATCGTGGGGGTAGAGGGGTTTTGGGATAAGCAGGGCTTTAAGTGGGGTGAAAAAACTGGGGGGGTCTCTCAGAGGGACCGATGTCATTAAGGGCGTGCCTCAAAGGGATGTAAACTGAAAATCTATGCTTAGCTTAGTGTACCTCCCGACTGGTATTTTGCTACTTCGGTCATTAGATCCAGATATATAATACAGCAAGTAACATTACACCTACAACAAGCCCTGACTATTTATTGCCTTTGTCACTGGTTGTTAGTTGCATAACATAAATAAGCAACAACCATGGCTTGTAGTATAGCATGTTGAAAATGCTTCAGTTCTGAAATGGTGAGACTGAAAGAACTATAACGAGTCTCTTTGAAGTTACATGAAAGGTCGGTGAAGGGTGGTACTGCTGCAGAGTTAAGATTTATTATTTTTAATCTGAGGGTGAGAGCAAAAAATGGAGAGCTCGATAAAGACCAGTCTCAGCACCTGCTTTTTAGAATTGCCGGTGCTGATCACCGGCAGGACCCAGCCCACTTAAAGCCCGCTGCTGTGTCTCGCATCATGGCGTGTGTGGAGGGCCGGAGAGGGGTGGCGCTACTGGGCCTGTCCTTCTCTTCACTCTCACGCTACCCCCAGATGCTGCTGTGTCTTGCATCATGGCGTGCTGAGGCCCCAGCCCTGTCCTCGGGCATCTCTCCAAGCTGGCACACCCGTCCAGCAGTGGTCAGTGAATAGTTATGCAGCTGCATATCCGATTTCATCTGCCCGACTGGTGTCCTGTGTGTGGATGTAAGCAGGGTGATGGGGCTGGCCCGGGCGTCTACGTCTTGTTGCTGTACGTGTGGGTAAAATCCTCAGATCAGACACACACAGTTTCTTTCTCTCGCTCTCTCTCACACGCGCTCTCTCTCTCATTCTCTGACACATTCTCTTTAACTCTCACAAACTCGCACTCTCTCTCTCACACACCTATTCTTTCGCCCCCACATCCTGCTTGAGGCTGCCCAGAGGCAAGCCGCTCTTACATTTCTACCCTGCCTACTTCCTTCATCCCGCCTCAACATAACCCCGCCCTCAGTGTGACTAGTTTTGTTTATTAACCAGTACATGTGCCGTCAGCTTCAGCTGGCCCGTGCATATGGCTTAACTATATTAACTGTTTCTGTGGTTCTTATGGCCGTTTTAATTCAGTGCAACATTTGTCGAATAAAAAAAATGAAACTGGAAGAATTATCAATCTGATTTCTTAATAAAAGAATCTTCACTCGTTCCCCTTTAGTCACCGCTGACGGCGCCCTCTTCAGGTGATGTAATCTCTGGACATTTTCTCCTATAATCCGAAGGGTGATTTTATGTGCTCAAGACAATTCTTTTAACGCTACAATTACCTCCTCGTCCCTCTCGCTTATTTTCATTACACAGTAAGGCCTGCTCTGTGTAATGGAAATACGCGAGAGTAGGACTCGGGGGTAATGCAATTACCGGTTAGTTATAGGAAAATTACTCTGATTTTTAGCGCTCCTCTTCGTAATTTAGCTGTTATTTAATTTATCTATACTTTACGTTGACAGTCACGTGGTTCGAGATATGTACAGCGTGCTCGACACTTATTTGAACAACATAGCATGTAATTAATTAAAATTGTCATTGGGTCTTACACTTTCAGAAAGTCTGCATCCCGGGTAGATGGTTCCAGGGGCCAGTGTTTAACCAACGACCCCTGGCCTGTGTTAATATGGTTGGTGTAGTTTAGAGGGTAGGCATTTTCTCCACAGTGGTGATTAGCAAGTGGGTGAGGATACACTTGCTAAAACTGGGTGGGGTTATATACACGTTGTTCTTGCTGCGCCTCCCAGTGCTTCGTTTACCAAATAATTCACCTTAAACCATATCAGTTGTTTGTAGCAGAACGTTTTAAATATTTGAGCGACCTGAGGTGTACGGAGGATAGGAAGGGAGAGCAGGAAATAGAAGCTGTGGAGGGCGAATAGGGTAGAAGGTAGAAAGGAGGAGGGGCTGGGGCAGAAGTGGCATGGAGGCACAGTCTTTTAGTGTTGGCCACTTCGCATCCTGTATCCCTTACCAGCAAGCTAGTGTGGGTAAGTCCTGCCCCGTCACTAACCTATGCTTGGTCGACTGCTCCTTACCCTGGCTCTAGACCCATTCTTGCCCATGTAGTTGATGGCACAAGTACACTAAAGAGCTGCCCCGTCCTGCAGCAGGTTGTGGTTGCTTGAACCATGCTGGGTCTGTTTGGACGGAACCCAGGTGGATAGATTGCCTGTCTCGGGCAGCGCCAGAGGCCTGTATTTTGGTGCGGCGAGGAGGGTCTGGCCTACACGTTTTAAAGCCTCTTCAGTATTTAAGATACAGTGAATATGGCACTTTAGGCGCTATAGGCTTTAGTATCAGAAAGGTGACACGTGGGTGGAGGGGATTACAGGTGACTCAATAAGCTTGTTGGTACTTCATAAGCAACTCACATTTTTTTACATCTAGTCCCTTTCAGTTTTCTTTGCATGTCTGTTATGTTGGAGGTTTGGTATTTATTCTATGTTTTCGTAAGGTATTACATACTGCGACTAACCGAATCCATGGGGTGTGTAAACCGCTTTAAAAGCTGATCTGCACTGGTATCTGATTGACCATAATACCCCTGACCGATAGCTTTTGTAGTGTTAAAGGACTTTGTCTCCCGCTTGGGACTCCAGGATGAAGCGGTGCAGGAAAGGTGCACTGTACCCTAACGGTGGCATGGTTAATGTCCGCCCTCTTCTCTGTTTGGGTAGTAAAGCACAGCCATCGGGCCTCTCACATCCATGGTGACACTGCACTAAGACTATTAATGCCCCTGACAACATGCTCTAAACAAGCATTGGCAAAATCGATAGGTCTCGTCTTTGGGACCCTTTTGCTTTGCCATTTTTTTGGCATGATGTACAGCTCAGATTCTCTGCAGCATGGCTAAGGGAACTAAATTTAAAAAAAGGTGCTATGACGTGGTAGTTTTGTTATTTTGTGGGCGCGTACTTCATGCACGCTTGTGCCTACAAAAGCACGTGAGCGGTTTTTATTGGAGCGCAAATGGGGGGATGAGAGGCAAGTAACACTGAGGGCCGGGGTGGGGGGTAAGCAACATGGCAGCAGCCTTGAAAGCAAGGTGCGGGGGAAGCAGGGCATGTGTAGGCGGAAGCAAGACGGGGGTGGTAACAGATGGTTGGGGGTGCCACTGGGCACAGAGCATCATGGAGTGGGCCAGGAAAGAAACACACGGACGAGAAAGCAGTGTGGGGAGGAAGAAGTACACGATGGCGAGCACATCACAGAAGTGGATGGGGAGAAGCACACGGCAAGTGTGCTCAGTTGGGCATTGGGCAGGGTAAGAGAAGGACATGAGAAAGACAGTTGGAAAATGCATGTACTCTTGTGGAGTGCTTAACTCAAAAGAAACAAGCATTGGCATAGCCAATAGGTCTCGCCTTTAGGACCTTACAAGTGTTTAGCCATACATGACATTATCCTTGATGCTGTGCCACCAGGGATTGAAGAGCTATACAATAGCTACACACTAGATCATGCAGTCCGAGTTAGGAATATATGCTTGCCTTAGTAAACAATTTTGAACACATTCCAAGGCTTTTTAACGCCATGGCAGAACAAGCATTGAAAATGCAATAGGTCTCGCCTTTGATTAAGTTAAAGCCATTTGCTTTGTTGTACAATACCATTAGCAAAGCAAATGGCTTTAACTTAATCAAAGGCGAGACCTATTGCATTTTCAATGCTTGTTCTTTCTGCACTTCTCTTGCTTCTTTCTGCACCCCTGTTCCCTCTTTCTGCACCTTTCATGCCTGTTTCTGCATCTCTCTTGCCTCTTTCTGTACCTCTGTTGCCTCTTTCTGCACTTTTCTTGCCTCTTTCTGCACCCCTTTTGCCTCTTTCTGCTCCTCTGCCGCTTCTTTCTGCAGTTCCATTGCATCTTTCTGCACTTCTCTTGCTTCTTTCTGCACCCCTTTTGCCTCTTTCAGCACGTCTGTTGCTTTTTTTTTGCAGATCTCTTGCCCCTTTCTGCACCTCACTTGCCTCTTTCAGCACCTCTGTTGCTTTTTTCTGCAGATCTCTTGCCTCTTTCTGCACCCGTTCCCTCTTTCTGCACCTTTCCTGCCTGTTTCTGCACCTCTCTAGCCTCTTTCTGTACCTGTTACCTCTTTCTGCACTTCTCTTGCTCTTTCTGCACCCTTTGCGCCTCTTTCAGCACCTCCGTTACTTCTTTCTGCACTTCTCTTCCTTCTTTCTGCACCCCTCCTGCCTCTTTCTGTACCTCTCTTGCCTCTTTGTGCACCCCTCCTACCTTTTTCTGCACCCCTCTTGCCTCTCTCTCCACCCCTCTTCCCTCTTTCTGCACCTCTGTTGGTTCTTTCTGCACTGCTCTTGCTTCTTTCTGCACCTTACTTGCCTCTTTCTGCACTTCTCTTGCTTCTTTCTACACCTCTGTTGCTTCTTTCTGTACCTCTCTTGCCTCTTTGTGCACCTCTCTTGCCTCTTTGTGCACCTCTCTTGCCTCTTTGTGCACCCCTTTTGCCTCTTTTTACACCTCTGTTGGTTCTTTCTGCACATCACTTGCCTCTTTCTGCACTTCACTTGCTTTTTTCTGCACCTCTCTTGCCTCTTTCGGCACCTCTGTTGCTTCTTTCTGCACTTCTCTTGCCTCCTTCTGCACCTCTTAGTTAGAGGTAGTTTTAATCCCCCTGCCCTATTATGGACTAGGGCCATACAGGGGAGGTCATGCCAATCACAGGGGTACCCCAACGCATAGTGTACCCTAGTGTATGTAGGTGTTTTCAATGTATTCTAAGTGTCTTTCAGCATAGCACTGGCTCCGGGCCTGGTTAGTCAGAGTCAGTTACCACCAGTACCCGTCAGCAAAAAGTTGGGGGCACAGGATGACTTTGCAACAAGGCCTCTTTCTGCTCCTCTGTTGGTTCTTTGTGCACATCTCTTGCTTCTTTCTGCACCTTTCTTCGTCTTTCTGGACTTCTGTTGCCTCTTTCTGCATTTCTCTTGCTTCTTTCTGCGCCTTTCTTCCTCTTTCTGCACATGTCCTACCTCTGTAGGCATAGTTAGAAATTAGCATTTAAAAAACCTTTGAAATTCACTGAAAAAACCACAGGTTTCAGGGACGTTATAGTTAGAAATTAGCATTTAAAAAACCTTAGAAATTCACTGATAAAACCACAGGTTTCAGGGACGTTATAGTTAGTTGGACATTTCACTCGTACAAAACCAGAGAAATTCGGCCGTAATAGTTAGTTCAGCTAACTATAACTCGCGCCCCCGCAATGCACTGCTGATGACGTCACATATTACATCATTCATGACATGGTCAGTGACATCACTGATGACATCATCCACGTGATAATCTGATGCACCTCCTCACACCCTAATATAACCTTTGATACACCCACTCTAAAATATAGACTACCATTTTCGAAACCATAGACACACCAACACTAGTTACTACATACTCACTGACTCCTAGGTCTACACACACATCCATTCATTCACCCATACAGTCACTCATCAATACAAAAGACACACACTATCATATGCACTCATACACCTATACAGACACTCACACACCGCCACTCACCCATAGAGTTACTCACACCTAGTCAGTCATGTAAAGAATCAATCACACTCCCATTTACTCACCTATACAGTTATACACACACCACCAACACATATACAATCACTGACACAAGCACACACTCATTCATACAGCCACTCACAATCACTCACTCTCACATATAGTCATTTATATACTCCAACACTCACATATACTGCCTTTCACATATGTAGTTACTCACACATATACCACTGAGACATCCATTCACTCACCAACACAGCCATACGCATACTCAGTTACCCATACAGCCCTTCACAGACACACTCTTGAACCCATACACCTAGTGAATCACCCACTCACACATCTATGCACAACGTCTCACACCCCCACCCACCCACACAGACACTCAGGCACCCATACAAATACTCAGGCAACCAATCAATAACCCATATACACACTCATGTAGCTACTCACCAACCCATGCAGCAGCTTACACAACAGACAGACTGATACAGACATTCAAACAGTTTAGTCACTAACCCATGCATTCAGTAAAACACATTTAATCACTCACTTATACAGTCAGTCACGCACCTACTAAATCCTACATCCAGACACTTATACACCCACTCATTCTTCAATACACCTTGGCATATATATAAAACATATTTAAACTTTATAGAAACACACAGTCACTGGATGATGTCATCAGTGATGTCACTGACCATGTCATGAATGATGTAATATGTGACATCATCAGCAGTGCATTGCAGGGGCGCGAGTTATAGTTAGCTGAACTAACTATAACGGCCGAATTTCTCTGGTTTTGTACGAGTGAAATGTCCAACTAACTATAACGTCCCTGAAACCTGTGGTTTTTTCAGTGAATATATATATATATATATATACATATTCACTGAAAAAACCATAGGTTTCAGGCACGTTATAGTTAGAAATTAGCATTTAAAAAACCTTAGAAATTCACTGAAAAAACCATAGGTTTCAGGGGCGTTATAGTTAGTTGGACATTTCACTCGTACAAAACCAGAGAAATTCCCCCGTTATAGTTAGTTCAGCTAACTATAACTCGCGCGCCCGCAATGCACTGCTGATGACGTCACATATTACATCACTCATGACATGGTCAGTGACATCACTCATGACATCACTGATGACATCACTCATGACATCACTCATGACATCACTGATGACATCATCCTTGTGATAGAGTGGCAGACCTCCTCTCACCCTAATATAACCTTTGATACACACTCACAAAAATACAAACTAACATTTTCAAAACAATGGACATACCAATACCAGTTACAACACACCTATTCAGTAATTCCAAGATCTACACACACATCCACTCATTCACCAACAGTCCCTATACAGTCACTCATACATGTACTCACTCATCATATGTACTCATACACCTATACATCCTGTTACACACCGCCACTCATCCATAGTTACTCACACACAGTCACACATGCAAACAAAGTATCAAACATCCATTTACTTGCATATACAGTTATATACACACTACCACACTTACTTCTACAGAAACTTACACATACTTATTCTCTTAAACAATCACTTATAGAAACACCTACTTATTTGTACAGGAACTCTTCCAATCTCTCACTCTCACATATACTCACTTATATACACCAATACTCACATATACTAGTTTAAAACATATGTAGTTACTCATAAAGACACTATTGAGACAGTCATTCACTCACTAACACACCCATACACCTATACAGTCCTGCACACATGCTGTCTTCAACACATACAAACAGTGAGTCACTCATTCATGCATCTATGCACTAAGTAATACCCCCACCGAACCATACAGACACTCATACTGATACTCAAAAACCAACTAATAACCCATATAGACACTCATGTAGCTACTCACCAACCCATGCAGCCACTTATACACAAAGTGAGAGACTGATACAGATATTTTCATATTTAAACATTACTCACTAACCCATGTATACACTAACATACACTTAGTCAGTTATACAATCAATTTTACAAAAAGAAATCCATTTAGACACTTATATACCCATTTATTCTTCCATCGACCTTGTGATATACATATATAAAACATATTTGATTTTCAGAAAAACACACATTCACTGGATGATGTCATCAGTGATGTCATTTGAGATGTCATCAGTGATGTCACTGACCATGTCATGAGTGATGTAATATGTGACGTCATCAGCAGTGCATTATGGGCGCATGAGTTATAGTTAGCTGAACTAACTATAACGGGGGAATTTCTATGGTTTTGTACGAGTGAAATGTCCAACTAACTATAACGCCCCTGAAACCTATGGTTTTTTCAGTGAATTTCTAAGGTTTTTTAAATGCTAATTTCTAACTATAACGTGCTTGAAACCTATGGTTTTTTCAGTGAATTTCTAAGGTTTTTTAAATGCTAATTTCTAACTATAACGTGCCTGAAACCTATGGTTTTTTCAGTGAATATATATATATTTATTATACTATGTATACATGTGAAAATGTCTCGGTCCCCTGTTTGCCTCGGTGGCACGGAAAAAATGGGTGGAACTGACGTCAGCACGCCGACGAGGTCCTCTTATGGCTCCGATGACGTCATACAGTGTCGCGAGCGGAGCCGTGCTATTATGACGTCCTCGTTGACGTGGGAGAGCTAGGAAAGAATTTACGTGGAATGCTGGTGCAGGGGATATTCACCTAAGTGTTCAGGCTAGTCCTTTGGGAGCAACTGTTTATGTTGCCACTCCAGAAACCGAAACGAGTGATCCGAGGACAGAGGCCCTGCAGATGGCACACGAGGTGGGGTGCCCAGTCGTGTGCACCGGCGGGGCAGCGAAGTGACAAGCACCACAACCCACAAAAATGGTAACGATGGCACTGAATAAAACAGGATCTTCTCTTTGTATCTGGCAGGAACAACGAAGTTAAAATGCCCTAGTACCAAAATGTAGAATTAGTGCTACAACGGTCTTCAAGAGGACCTGCGATGCCGCTTCTGCCTCCCGTACCCTGGACGTGGCACATGGGTCACGCGGTACGGTCATACTGCGGTGGGACGCACACTCGTTGACCTCTCATGGCACTGCTCCACACTTCAGGGAGGACGCTTTCCATTAGCTATGTTTTCTGATGACATGTCGCGCCGGCCCGTCCAACAACAGAACCCCTTTAGATCCAAACAGACTTTTCCACTCTCTCACCGGAAGTGAAACCAGGCCACGCGGACACTTTCACAATACAACAGCCGGGAATGCACTTTTCGGTAAAAAAACCACATTCCTTCCTCCTCTAATTAATCAAATAAACGTCTCACTGAAGAACAGGGGCCAGATTCGATCGGTAAACAGCCGTTACAACGACTTTTTACTTTGCGATACCATTACAACGCATGCATTACCACGCATGCGTTGTACATCACAAAGTCATTACTACGCATTTTTAGAACGCATGGTCATTTACCACGCATGCCTTTACAACGAATTTTGTTGTAAAGGTATGTATGGTAAATGACCATGCGTTCTAAAAACATGTAGACGATCCATGTCGTTGTAAGGAAACAGAGGCTGTTCCGTTTCCTCACAACGACGTGCACCGCCCCTCAGAGACGACGTGAAGCAGGAACCACGAGGAGTGAGAGGTAAGGGGGATTAGGCATGGGGTGGGGTTTCTTTTCTAGGGTTTAGGGTAGTGCAGTGGTGTTTGGGTGGTGTAGGGGTCGTGCTGGGGGTAGTGTTTTAGGGTTTAGGGTAGTGCAGTGGTGTTTGGGTAGTGTAGGGGGTCGTGCTGGGGGTAGTGTTTTAGGGTTTAGGGTAGTGCAGTAGTGTAGGGGGTCATGCTGGGGGTAGTGTTTTAGGGTTTAGGGTAGTGCAGTGGTGTATGGGTAGTGTAGGGGTCATGCTGGGGTAGTGTTTTAGGGTTTAGGGTAGTGCAGTGGTGTTTGAGTAGTATAGGGGTCATGCTGGTGGTAGTGTTTTAGGGTTTAGGGTAGTGCAGTGGTGTTTGTGTAGTGTAGGGGGTCATGCTGGGGGTAGTTTTTTATGGTTTAGGGTAGTGCAGTGGTGTTTGGGTAGTGTAGGGGTCGTGCTGGGGTAGATTTAGGGTTTAGGGTAGTGCAGTGGTGTTTGGGTAGTGTAGGGAGTCGTGCTGGGGTAGTGTTTTAGGGTTTAGGGTAGGGTAGTGCAGTGGTGTTTGTGTAGTGTAGGGGGTAGTGCTGGGGGTAGTGTTTTAGGGTTTAGGGTAGTGCAGTGGTGTTTGGGTAGTGTAGGGGTTCATGCTGGGGGTAGTGGTTTAGGGTATGGCAGTGGTGTTTGGTTAGTGTAGGGGGTCATGCTGGGGGTCGGTTTAGGGTAGTGCAGTGCTGCTTGTGTTGTGAGGGGGTCGTTCTGGGGTAGTGTTTTAGGGTTTAGAGTAATGCAGTGGTGTTTGTATAGTGTAGGGGGGTTTAGGGTAGTGCAGTGGTGTTTGTGTTGGGGGTCATGCTTGGGGTTGTTTTTTAGGGTTTAGGTTAGTGCAGTGGTGTTTGTGTAGGGGGTAGTGTTTTAGGATTTAGGATAGTGTAGTGGTGTTTGTGTAGTGTAGGGGGTCATGCTGTGGGTAGTGTTTTAGGGTAGTGCAGTTGTGTTTGTGTAGTGTAGGGGGTCATGCTGGGGGTAGTGTTTTAGGGTTTAGGGTAGTGCAGTGGTGTTTGTGTAGTGTGGGAGGTCATGCTGGGGGTAGATTTAGGGTTTAGTGTAGTGCAGTGGTGTTTGTGTAGTGTAGGGAGTCGTGCTGGGGGTAGTGTTTTAGGGTTTAGGGTAGTGCAATGGTGTTTGGGTAGTGTAGGGGGTAGTGCTGGGATAGTGTTTTGGGTTTACGGTAGTGCAGTGGTGTTTGTGTAGTGTAGGGGTCGTGCTGGGGGTAGTGTTTTAGGGTTTAGGGTAGTGCAGTGGTGTTTGTGTAGTGTAGGGGGTAGTGTTTTAGGGTTTAGGGTAGTGCAGTGGTGTTTGTGTACTGTAGGGGGTCGTGCTGGGTTTTAGGGTTTAGGGTAGTGCAGTGGTGTTTATGTAGTGTAGGGGTCGTGTTTTAGGGTTTAGGGTCATGCAATGGTGTTTGGGTAGTGTAGGGGGTCGTGCTGGGGGTAGTGTTTTTGAGTTTAGGGTAGTGCAGTTGTGTTTTGGTAGTAAAGGGGGTCGTGCTGGGGTAGTGTTTTAGGGTTTAGGGTAGTGCAGTTGTGTTTAGGTAGTGAAGGGGTCGTGCTGGGGGTAGTGTTTTAGGGTTTAGGGTAGTGCAGTGGTGTTTGTGTAGTGTAGGGGGTCATGCTGGGGGTAGATTTAGGGTTTAGGGTAGTGCAGTGGTGTTTGTGTAGTGTAGAGGGTCGTGCTGGGGGTAGTGTTTTAGGGTTTAAGGCAGTGCAGTGGTGTTTGTGTAGTGAAGGGGTCGTGCTGGGGGTAGTGTTTTAGGGTTTAGGGTAGTGCAGTGGTGTTTGTGTAGTGTAGGGGGTTGTGCTGTGGATAGCTTTAGGGTTTAGGGTAGTGCAGTGGTGTTTGGGTAGTGTAGGGAGTCGTGCTGGTGGTAGTGTTTTAGGGTTTAGGGTAGTGCAGTTATGTTTGGGTAGTGTAGGGTGTCGTGCTGGGGGTAGTGTTTTAGGGTTTAGGGTAGTGCAGTGGTGTTTGGGTAGTGTTTTAGGGTTTAGGGTAGTGCGCCCAACCAGCCACAGTATCCGTGGACAAAGGGGATCCTGACTCTTTGGAACGCTCCGTCAATTGAATAATTTGGGTCAAGGGCCCTACCACGTCCAAGACCTATCAATTCCTTTCTTGGGATCCCTCATATACTTGGAGAAAAAGGTACATAGTTTCTCATCAATTTCAGGCGTGTGTGCCACCTTCCCCTTCAGTGAGGGCCTGGGGCATTCTCCCTCATCCTATTCCTGACCTCCCTTTCAAGGGGTTGATGGATTTTCCCCACCACATACTCTGCCACTTTGGCGTCAGGTGTCCACTCCGCTGACCTAGGATGGTAAATTTGGGTAGGCTCAAACATGTCCGAGTGGACCCCGTCCCCCAACCGGGGACTGAGAGGAGTGGGACTCTGGACGCCAGGGACGCCCCGAGTCCTTATCCTCATCGGAGGAGAAATCGTCCTCCGATACACCCTCTCCCTCTAAGGGAAACCCGCCGTCGGGGTCTACAATAGTGGTGACAGTGTCGCAATTTTCTCCGGGCCCCTCCTCCTCCCAGCAGGGTGCATGTTTTAGCGTTCGCGCACTCTTGAGGAAGGTCTCCGTAAGTTTATCAAATCCTTCCAAGTGCCCCGCGTTATGCTTAACGGCCCTTTTATTCCCCATCTGGGAGCTGCTGGGACCCGCCACCACCAGATCTGGGTCACTGAACACCCCAGGGATGCTTTTCGCCAGCTTATCAACCTGATCCCTAAGAGGAGCCAGCGCCCTAGAAATAGCACGAGAGAGGGCTTGGTCCACTGCTGGAGGGAGAAGTTGGGGGGCCATTCCTCCTCCACTTCCTGGTAGGAGTAAAAATGGTCTTCTGGAGAAGACATGATGGCAGAGGGTGTGAGCACAGAACAAATGCCCTTAAAATCCTTAAGGCAGCCCCTCGCCGGTGCTCCAACAGCTGGGCTTTCCCGAAGCTGTTATAAGAATAGACTGAGGCGCAATACGACATTACCACCACCAGGTGGCGCTGGTCACTAACGTGGCCGTGTGGGGAAATCACCGCGTAGCGGTGTCAAAATTAGGCGAGGGTTGGTCGGGAATCAAGCGGACACTAAAGGAGTGACCGGATTCCCAAACGCGCGTAAAGACCAGCGGGAGCGCTCGACGGAGCTGCCTCGCTCGGACCAGACGCGCCTGACAGGATCTCACCGCGCGCAGAGCACACAGCAGGAGAAACTGCGAGGGGAGAACGCGCTCGGGCAAGAGCCTGCTGCGCAGGGAATATGAAACAATACCAAGGCAATAATGCTAATAACGTGCACAAGAAACCGCTATACAAACAGCAACAACGTCAGATTAAGCCAAGAATGTAAGGAATGCACTTAACTGACGAGCAGTGAAGAAAGAGGAAGCGGAAGGGACGTCACGATATTGTATACGATGGACTGTGATATGATTGGACTATAGTTGCTTTGGAGACTAACCCCCTAATGGTTCATGGGTTGTGTAGTCTTTTGTTTAATGATTGTTGTGTTACGTTTTCTTTGCACTGCTATGCAAATAAAGTGAGGAAAGATATGCATAATCCTCGCCTCCGTTCTGCCATAGAATTCATTAAACTTTATTTGATCTGATTTAGAAACATAGATCATAAAAGTGTACATAAAAACAGTAAATCCTCTTTCCTAATACAATACAGTGAGAATTAATTAAAACCAGTAGGTAAAAACGGGTGTTACAAAGCCCGGTTCAGAGCAACTTCAGGTTAACAGAATCGTAAAGGTCAATGTTTCGCAAGATCAATCTCATGTACTTCAGTGCAAAATACGCAATAAGGGGTCCAAGTAAGATGTAACGCTCCAATACCTGACCAGTTTGCACTATATAAAACTGCAGAAAAACTAAAAATAAAAAGTGTTTTGCACACTTCTGTCATTGGGCTATATGTGGGCTACATCTGGGTGATATTTGTGCTACATTTGGGCTCTTTTTTTCTCTGGTGGCCATCTTGGGAGACTTATTTGTTATGAAGTTTCCTAATTTCGTCATTTACTGCAGTCTCCTCAGTAGGAAATGCTTTCAGTTTTTTACTTTGATTCCATCAAGAAGGCATTCAGATGTGTCAGACATTTGCCATAAATTCAAAATGTTAGCACTCTAGTTGTTCATTAGATCACTGTAGTAAAGCTACTGCTCACCAGGGAGTTAACTGGAAGTCTACTGCTGGTATTGAAAGTGATTGTTTCAGTCTGCATGTCAGAATTTTCTAATGAAATAGAAGAGGATTTGAGATCTCACTTAAAACATGCCCTAAATTTTCTTTCTGCAGCACTAACCATAATTTCTATGGCAAAATGAACCCCCTCATTTTGTTCCTTTTAAATTAAATGTTTTAAGTGTTACCAGTTTATTCCAATCAAGATGGCTTCAGGTGTGCCATACTTTTGTCATAAGTAAGGCTGTTAGCACTCTAGTTGTTCTTTAGAACACTCTGGGAAGCTGCAGTAGAACACAAAGGCATCAACTGACAGGCTGCTCCTGTTGAAATATAACAGGAAGATATTTGAGATCTCACTTAAAACATGTCCTAATTTTTCTTTCTACAGCACTAACCATAATTTCTATGACAAAATGAACCCCTCATTTTGTTCCTTTTTAAATTAAATGTTTTAAGAGTTACCAGTTTATTCCAATCAAGATGGCTTCAGGTGTGCCATACTTTTGTCATAAGTAAGGCTGTTAGCACTCTAGTTCTTTAGAACACTCTGGGAAGCTGCAGTAGAACACAAAGGAATCAACTGACAGTCTCTGCCCTTGGATGTACATGTTTTACTGAGAATGTCAGACTTCATTCTCACATGACTGAGAAAGATAATGTGAATTTACAGAAAATATGCTCTCATTTTAGCTTCTGGAGCACCTTCCAAAACTGTATGGGACAAGCATGTGAAAATAGTTTTCTCTCAAACATGATTCATGATATCCCAGCAGAAGGTTTTTCACAGGGTAAAATCACCTTAGAACACACCACAATTCCTGAAATTAGTATGGTACCATCAACAAATGAATTCTAATGTAACTAAAGTCTGTTAACACCCTTTATAGTTCTCCTTTTGGTAACCCTCAAAATCTTCGATTCACTACAATGCATTTCAATGGGGTACTATCATTTATATTGGTCCCAAGATGGCTGCCAGCAATTCCAGGATGAAGTGCTGAAAGCCAATCAGATCTCACGATGACATGTGTGGTTAGGCTCCGCCCAGATATATATGTGTTTTTACTTTTGATTTTCTCAGGAACTACTGAACGGATTTACACCATTTAACAAAAGGGTTCTTTCTGAACCAAGAACTACCTCTTTGCCAAATTTGGTGTAATTCCGTTCAGCAGTTCGGGCTGTAGCCTTGCATAAAGTTTCCTATGGGAAATTGATTTTTGACTCTTATTTTTTGAATTTCTCGCAACTACTGAACGGATTTACACCATTTAAAAATAAGGTCGCTTTCTGAACCAAGCGCTACCTTTTTGCCAAATTTGGTGTAATTCCGTTCAGCAGTTCGGGCTGTAGCCGTGTCTAAAATTTCCTATGGGAATTAACATGGAGAAAACACGTTTTGGGAACCCCTTTTTCTTGGCCCCGCTTGCTGAATCACCCCGAAACTTTCAGGATAGGAGCAGACCGGAGCGCCCCACAAGTTTTGAAAATTTCGCGAAGATTCATCAACCGGCGCCAAAGTTATTGGAAATAGAATGTTGCGAATTTCCTATGGAAAATAGGTCCTAACTATAACTATCTACTGGCGACCGCCAGTAGATTATATATATATATATATATATATATATATATATATATATATATTTCAGCTCTTTGAGGTTGGAGCAGTATTTCCACTAATTATATTAGCCTGAACTAGTATATCTTGATCGATAGTAAGGAAATCCTAAAACTGAGGCAGAATATGCTGATATGAGTTGCAAAAGGCTCTCCGGCATCTCCATAAAATTTCTACTGCAATTAATGCGAAAATAATGCAGCCTTTTCTCTTTCTACGGTTAGGCTTAATAGAATGGGTGGAAACACCTCTCTCATTTGTACTCATTGTAACTCGGCTAAAGGGATGTATGATATGGGGCTTTCCCAATTTAGTTCTATTCTGGTCGCAGGTATTTTAGCACCTTAGCTTTTTGTTCCGGAGTGGGGGTAATCACTCTACCTCCAGATAACTGGGCTGTATTGATAGGGGACAGAGTAGGATTGCCATGGGAGACCATAATTCTGACATAATTTTTTTCGGATGTTATTTGATTGATTTTTAATCACACAGTTGCAATCGAAGGATTGTACAAGTGTGGATAGCTTGTGTGTGGAAACAAAGTATATCATTCATATAGAGGAATGAGTTACAAGCGTCAGCGCCTCTTCACAAAATTTCAGAGAAATGGGGGCTGTTTGTACGATTTAAGTACAATAGATTCAAGAAGATCCTGATAAGGACAATGTATTGGTTTCATTGGAAAGTGTTGTTTTCAATTGTTTACATTGTTTTCAGGGTTTGGTTTTCCTTTTAGATCATAAAGTTGGCCTTCTCGCCCTCTGGACGCTTGGTTTAATAAACAAGAAGTCCCTAAAACATGTTACTAATTAGGGCCATATTTATCTTGTATCTACTTAGTCTATAATGCACTGATTTATTTAAGCATTGATCAGATTGGATCAGGAAAGGTTTTATTTTATTTCTGTAGCTCGTATAATCCATGGTGGGAGTATCTCTTCTCACGCTGATTACATTATGCTTTATTGATTGCTCCTTGGATATATTCAGACATTTATTGATGATATTATTGTAAAGAAGGTTAACTAGAGATAATGTGAACTATTTTATCTCTGCTTGCAAAAAAAGCAAGTCGGAGATATATGGCTGCAATTTTCATACGGTTACTACTTTATTGAGATGCACAAACATCTTAAAGGCTGCTTACCAAAAACGACCGAAATTGTATATTTTTCTGTGTACACTTAACCACAGATGGTGTAGTTGAGTGCCTTATTACCATAGCTTTTTATGTCTTGCTCCACCACATGGATAATATATTTTATGTGGGAAAATTCCTTTCCCCACATCTCCTTAAAAAACAGGGCTTTTACTTAATATTTTGCACTCAATTTTCTCAATTACGTCATCATTTTTTGTTAGCAAGGGCCTCATTCTGAGTTCCACAGGATTTTCAGTTGTTTGCACCTGACTTTAAACAACAGATCCCTGCAAATCTGGCTCAGTCCAGATTGTTTTTGCTTGCACAGATTTCTTTAGCTAAGACCTATGAGGAATTTGTGTATCAAAAACAGTCCACAAAAGAGACGACTGTGTGGTGGTATTGGTTTCAAAGACTGTTATTTCACATATCCCCCACTGTAAATGGAAAAATTTCAAATTGGCGGTAAAAACTGCTTGCAGTGAATCTGGTACAGTGTGGTTTTTGCACACGAGTTGTCCCTGTTTTTCAGAGTGAGGCAGTATGTGTATTCAGGTAGGGAACATCATGGGGAATGGTTGTGAAGACCTAAAGAGATACCTGTTTGTGGGTATTCACTACTCTCCCAATGGCTTTCCTGACCACTTTTACTGGGAACTCCCTTGTTCCTTAAATTAACCCTGAACCTATGACTGCAGAAAATATTCCATGCTCATGGACTTCCCATGCTGGTAAGTTATGTCCACATAATAATTTTGCAAATCAATCTCTGGCATTTGTGATTCCACCTGGTAATATGTGCACACCTAAGTGATACTTGGGAACATAAAATGTTCAGTGAATCAGAGTTCAACTGTATTTACAGATAACATTGTGTTTATAACTTGTGTTCTAATATTCAGGTAGAGTTCACAGTCTTTTTGAATCATAACCTGGTCTCTTGCATCTTATTGTCTGTGTTCTTCTTGCAGGAAATATTCCTCTGCCAGGGCGCGAGGAACAAGAGCTTCTGTGAATGATTCAAGCTTCCATGGAGCTTAGACAACTGGGTTAAATCAAGATGGAATCATCAGCAGTGAAAGACTGACATCTAATTTATGTTTTTTACTTCGATGTAAACTTTCAATATGTACAAAAATAAATAAAATCCTGCATAAAGTGAAACAAGGACTATATTGTGATGGCTGGGCTTTAATGAATCATTATAGGTTCATGTAAGTGTGTTCTTTTGGTGCTAGGTTTGATAATCTCTGCTTCCCGTTCCATGTGATTTGCTTCACTACCTTGATGTCTGGTGAGACTTCAGACCATTTGAGAATGAGGCAACGACCCTTGGGGTTCTCCCTAAAACAGCTGCCTAGTTTTTCTACAAACATTTCGTACCAGTTCCTTCTTTAGTCACCATCAGAAACTAACTTGAAGAACTTTGTGCTGCTGTTCTTTGAACTCCTCTTTTGCAACTGCTGACAGATTTATAATGAGCCCTCATGCGCGTTTTTTCTACTCTGTTTCATTCCTACTGCTGCTGTTCTTTGACTTTTAAAATTTCCAGAGAGCAGTCTCCCATTGCTCACCTTTTTCCAGGACGCCATGTCCTCCTGAGAAACAAGTGTTCCTTAAAACGTGTGATCTTTGGCCACATGCACTCAAAACAAAAATACCTCTGTTCTGCTACTTGTTTGAACTGTTGAAGTCTGAGCCACAACCCTAAGTGATTGAGAGTCGGCCACTCCTCTCAACAGAAACAAGGAAGATTTTGTCCAACTTCTTGGCATTGCAACTGATCCAGCACGACTAATATAAATTCTTCTCTTTTGGACATAACCTCCAGGTAAAAGATCACACATAACAACTATACCTTATGACGGTGGGGCCCATAACACCGCATAACCATACACTCTCTCAATTGTTCCCTGGGTCACATCCACTACTACCAAAGAGAAGAATGTGGTTGCTGGAGGAACGGGATACCTTATTAAAATTGACAAGATATTTTCTTAAACATCATACATAATCAGTTTTAATCCTGTCAGTTCTAAGACATCAAGGTATTCCGCTCTTTGGTCGATGGACCAACTAGTAGAATAAGTTGATGGTGATTAAGACCAGCTCAATCACATTCAAAACCTGTTAAAACATTACACTTATTATTGAAACAGTCAATATCCTGAGCAGTGAGATTTGTGTAGTCAATGTAGTCCACACCAGCATGTACTTCAAATCTTCTTTTCTTTATTGTTTTTCTAGCCACTTGCCAACACGTGTTTAGTCTTATGTGGGGTCACCACAGACTTCTTCAGGGCTAGATAGTCAATATAAAAACAGGGAGTACCTTACTATTGTCTCCAAATAACACTAAAGAGCGGAAAATTAAAAGAAAAAGAAAAACACCAAAGTGCAGAGTCCCACAGCCAAAAAAACACTCTAGAAAAAAACGTAATGTGTAGGAACAAATCAAATATTGTGCTCACCAAAGGTATCACACACACATAAGAGCAACCGACACCTCGTATCTTTCTATGCCATGTGGTCGTGGTACAATACAGAAGGAAACCATGCAACCCAAAAGATGTCATTATCGTCATCATGCCATGTGGGTGTGTTATATAACGATTATCATCCACCCTATGTAATTGTCTCATTAATAAACTCACCTAGGCAATAGTACGACTAAACACAATTCCGTGAACAAAAGTATGGCTTCTTAAAGTAATAATATAGTCATTGATCCAATCTGAGTTACGAGTCACAATCAAGCAACTAGGAGAGGGAAAAAACCGAAACCAAGATTTAAATAAATATCATAGGTTCAAAGTTAAGCATGACCCTCATATGGTATTTTATAACATATAAGATACTCACTTATCTTATTAGAAACAATAGTTGTCAGCATAGAAATCCCAAATCCAAATAAGCGGTAAGTACCAGCTACCAACTCGAATCTACAGCGAGAAAGAAATGAACCATGTAATAGTATTCCCTAACTCAACTACGTGTGACACCCCTCTTTTAGAACACAGCCGAAAGGTGTAGAGGTAATACATAAATTTCCAGTTATTAGAAAGGTCTTCAGAATAAGTCATACCAAACCCAGCGACTACATACATGAGCCGGCATCGTATAGCTCTCTCCCGACATAAGGGAGGCTCGGGGAGGTCAGGGGATATTTAAACTGGTCTCAGCCCCCAGGTTATCTAATATTAAAATACACTACCACCAGTATAGCGTATCGCGTAAACGGGAACCAAAGTACAAGGAAAAAGTTACCGGAATACCGGAGCTCGGGGAGGTCAGGGGATTTTTAAAACTGGTCTAAGCCCACAATTATTCTAATAGTAAATTGCACTACCACCAGTATCGCGTACCCCGTAGACGGGAACCAAAGTACAAGGAAATAGTTACCGTAAATATGGATCACCATCGGAGAGTACTCCTCTGCTGAAGTCGGTGTTCAATTCGGGCACCATCGCTGTCACAGCTATATTCCCGCATGGACCGTGAAAACATAAAAAAAGGACTATCCCTGGATACCGGCGCCACACACCAAACCAACGGTCGCCATATTGGAGGGGATGAGTTTCAAGTTAGTCGCTGTATAAATATATAATAAGCCAAGGCGATTAAGCCCCAGTCTTGAATAACAATCGTAAATAAGGTAATACCAGTTCATAGTATAAAAAAAGGATTCAGAGAGAGTGAAAAACACGTATTTCGTTATAAGAAGATCGCACAAATAACTAAATCCAGTAAAAAGGGCTATCCCGGCGCCACATGCCAAATAAACGGTCGCCATGTTGGAGGGATAAAACTCAAGTCAGAAATTGTATAAGTAATAATCCAAAGCAAACTAAAGCCAGTCCTTATATAAAATAATATAAAGAAAGAGACGGTTAGTACCAGATGTTAATATTAGTAATTGGTCCAGAAAGTGCAGAGAGGTGAGTGTTATATTCGTAAGAGTATAGCACAGATTACTTAATCATGTGAACATATTTAGGCAAATTGGGGTTGAATAACAGATACGTACACAATACCACATTCCATCATAAAGTCAAGATAGTAGTACTCAAGTAGTGTTGAGTATAGTAGTATGCCAGCCAATCGTGAGAAAACGATATGTTCATAGTACAAATACGGCCATATAGACCGCGTGTGCATGAGAAATTGATATCATCAAAGACCAGCATATACATAGCATGACAGGCAAATGATAAAGTCAATACTGATCGTTAGATCTAACAGAAAATCGGTTGTGCATCAAAATGACTCCGTACTTTAGCATTGGAGTTACAGAACAAATAACGAAGTAAACAAAAATGCACTGAGACACAATACCAGCAAACCAATCAATTTTCCAAAAAATATTGCAACTCATGATCGATATTCAGTCCCCTACCCACTGCTCGTAATTGCATGATCCAACATGCCTCCCTCTGTCGTAACTTTAATTCACGATTGCCACCTCTGACATCAGGTTTCACGTGTTCTATCCCATGGAATTTAAAGGACAGATGCCTGTCCTGGGCTTCGCAATCCTGTGCATGAACCGCAATAGGGTATCTGACGTCATTATTCTTCAGGGCCCTGAAGTGTTCTGATATACGTTCTTTCATCTTTCTAATGGTACTGCCTATGTAGACTCTATTACATTTATAAATAATCGCGTAAATGACATAGGTAGTAGAGCAGTCAATATGTGCGGTTATTGTGAAAGTTCTCTAACCATTGTAACTGAACTCATGTATGTCGTGTAAGGCAAACCTACACATGCTACAATTCCCACATTTAAACGAACCCAGTCCTTGTTGGTGTAACCAGGTGACAGCCTGTTTATGCATCCTAGGGTAACTGGGACTAAGTAAGTTACGTAATGATTTGCCCTTACGGTACGTGATCCTAGGTTGATTCGTCACATAGGGTTTCAAGCTGGCATCTGATATGAGTAAGAGCCAATAACGTTTCAAAACATTATATATCTTAGATGACCAAGGATGGTAACTAGTAATCAATCTTACAGGGGCAGTAGATTCCTTCTCGGGTGCCGTCCTAGTTCTCAATGTATGTTCTCGACTCAAAGTGGTGATTCTTCTTTTTGCCTTATTCACAACGTCTGAGTTGTACCCTCTACTAAGGAATCTGCACTCAATATCATTGATGTTATCAACAAAGTCAGACTCCTCACTACAATTGCGACGGGCTCTATACATCTCACCATATGGAATAGAGTTGACCTGGGACCTAGGATGTGCACTATCAGCGTGCAACACAGCATTACAGGAAGCCGATTTCCTAAACATCCTGCTGTTCACCTGACCTCCATGCGTATACAATTCTATATCCAGAAACTCAATGTTGGTGTAACTGTGTGTCATAGTGAATGACATATTGTAGCTATTGTTATTCATATAAGCAAAGAAATCTTGAGGTTCAGATAAACCACCCTTCCATATTAATAAGCAATCATCAATGTATCGCCCATAGTAACAAATATGGTCATGCCAACGGGCCCCGCCAGGGCCCCAGATATGCGCCGCCTCAAACCACCCCATAAAGAGGCAGGCAAAAGACGGCGCAAACCTGGAACCCATCGCGGTCCCGCAGATCTGTTTGTACCATTTATCCCCAAACATGAACACATTATGTTCTAGAACCAATTGTGCCATAACCATTAGCATCTCAGTATGTTCAAACAATTCAACTGGCCTTTTAAACAGATAATAACGCAATGAGTTCAAACCATGTTGATGGCTATTAGTGTACAATGACACAACATCAAAAGTTACAAACATCATATCAGTTTCCCATGTGTAACCATTGAAGATATTCAAGACATGTTTCGTGTCCCTAATGGTAGAGGGTAGATTTGCAACAAATGGCTGCAAAAAGATGTCTATAAATTCTGAAACTCTCTCTGTTGGCCCCCGATGCCTGAGACAATCGGTCTCCCTGGGGGTGAGGAGGCATTCTTATGAATTTTTGGTAGAGTATATAGACAAGGGTACCTTGGTCGGTCAATCAGTAGGTATTTATATTCATCATCATTAAGGATGCCATTAGTATGCCATACTTTGAGTTTACTATTGATGATACTAGTGATTTCAAAAATAGGGTTATGGCTAAGCTCCCTATACCAATCTGTGTTACTTAATTGGCCCATGATCTCAGCATCATATTTACATTTGTCCATAACCACTATATTTCCACCCTTATCCGCTTCCTTTATGATAAGGGTATCATCATCTCTTAACTCTCTCAAAGCAGTACGTTCTTTAAAAGTAAGGTTTCTCCTATAAGATGATAAAGTACTACAACCTAACTTGTCTTCCCATTTATCCAATCCACCAATGACACTCTTGTGAAATGCATCTATATTGTTACCACTTGTCATTTGCGGGGTCCATCTGGACTTGGATTTCAAACCACTACTACTGCTAAAGTTAGTGCAACATTCCAAATCTTGCAGTACCTGGTGTATTGTAATGGGATCCTGTTCATTCTCCGTAATTGACAATAAAAGATGAGTATCATGAACATCTTGAATAGACATTTCACTGTATGTAACGTTATGCTCTGTTGGTTTATTCAATACATCAGTATTTGAGAGAACATTTTTTTTGAGTTTGTTGTCTTACAAACTTATAGACATCAATTTTTACTTGATTAACATCACAAAGGTTAGTCGGACAAAAATGCATTCCTTTGCTTAAGACTGAAACCATCTCATTGGTCAATGGTTTGCTCGAAAGGTTGATAACCTGTATATTCATGCTCTTTCCTACCTCTTCTGATTGACTTTGCCCCAGGAGCGTGTCTGCATACCTTCCCTTTCTCCTTGATTTTCATCCCCCCCTCTTGCCTCTCTTTGTCTTCCTCTGATATCCTCCCTCTGTTCTCTCTGTCTCTGATTGAAATCCTTGTTGCCCATTCTTATCCTTTGAACCTCTTTTAAAAAAGACCGATTACCAGTAGATTCTGTCACTATCTCAGTAGCACCCTCATCGCCACTGCTAGACATATTGCTGGATGAGGTAACACTAAGTCCACTATTTGAAGCTGTCTTACTAACTCCCGCTCCTGTATCTTGTCTGATCAAATTATCAAAGCGCCTGGCAAAGGTAAAAACCCTGCCATTAAGGTAATCTTGCTCATCGCGCTTAAGTTTGCGCGCTTTTCTTTGTTTTATATCATCCTCGTATTTTCCCAAGATTTCTTCCAAAATTACATAATTTTTCTTGGTACCTTCCACTAAATTCAAATCCGCAATTTCTTTCTCAAGAGTATCCACTTCATCAATAGCCTTAGTAACCTTACGTTCTGAGTTCTCGATTAAGAGGTTCATAAGCCTCATGGAGTTACCCACTAATTCCTTCTCCCATGCTAACATTAGATCTTCCTCTAAGTCATCATATGTTGGGAATAACTGAAAACTGAGCCCCCGAGGTATTCTATCCAAACGTTGATATTCCTTCAAAGTGGCACCATCCCACCACTTACTGATTTCTGTCTTTTTAACCTCTCCAATCTGATAAACTTTGCTTTGAGACCTTCATTTGTGCTGCCCTGTATCACAGCCTTATTGACAGAAACTCCTGCATGGAGGTTTTTAAACAGATCCTCTGCAACTTTGTTCCTAATATTACTTGAACACATCTTATTAAAGTGAAGGGTCAATGGCCCAAGGCCAACTAGCTGCAAGAATCCAAACAATAGCAATACAAACAAGCATTGGCATAGCCAATAGGTCTCGCTTTTGGGACCTTATAAGTATTTAGTTATGCAGCACAATATCCTTGGTGCAACAACATCGACTGTTGCATGGATAAACACTTATAAGGTCCCAAAGGCGAGACCTATTGGCTATGCCAATGCTGGTTTCTTTTATAGACGCGATGCTCAGGAATGGAGCTATTCTAGATCTGAAGCTTCCTATAGGCCTCTATAGTTTGAGTATAGATTGTATGAAGGGGTGTCCTGGTCCATTAATGACGTGGTGAGCAATGGAGAAGGCTCAGACGGATATTCTTCTTGCAGCTGGTAACCAGTGCAGAGCCTCAACGTCAGGGGTTATGTGGTGCCATCATCGGAGGTTTAGGACTCGTCAGGCCACAACATTTAGAATTAGTTGTACCTTACCAATTAGGGATCTAAAAACTCAGATGCAGAGCCCATTGGAACAGTCACTCACGATAGGACACTGGTGCATTTGAATCCGGAATCACATGAGGATAGCCTAGGTGAGGGAAGATACTCTGTAATGCACTATTTGTACAACAAGCATCTCTTACTTTATTACTTGGCGTTGGAAAGAGAAATACAACTTCATGATCACGTCAAGATCATCCACATCATCGCCATCTTGTGGTGGGTGGCGGTGCCGCCTGCAGGGGTAACATAGATACAGGATCGCCATTTTCCCAAGTGAGTATTTCCATTTTGGGTGGGTTCAGTTTAAGAATTTTCTTCAGAATCCACTGGTCTACTGCTAGGAGGCATTTGCCGAGGCCAGAGGATTTAAGGTCCGAAGGTTTTCAAGTTTTAAGATTATCTGGGTATTGTTGACATAGTTGTAGCAGGTTAGTTTGAATGAGATCAGGGAATGGGCTTGAGACACATTACAGGGGAGAGGGGTGATTGTTGGAGTGTTGGAGAACGTCTACTAGGGAGGTGAATGGCAAACAGCAGAATGAAGGAAAGCAACAACTTGAGCTTTGTGATATAACACTTTATCCAACTGATGACTGTGCGATTGGAGTGTCATTTAGTCCTTGCAGTGGTAAGTGGTGGAGCGCATCGTCAAATGTGGACAATAAGTCAGAACGGAGTACAACAGCGACTCCAACAGGCTCCAGTGTTCTGGACAGCTAGATTTAAATATCGATTCTGTACTTCTTCCAGAACTTACTCAAGCTGTCTGTAGACCATATTCAGGCACATTGCAAGAGAGCGGGTAAGGAGTACACCACTCCAAACTCTTCTGCCCATTCGCTTTACTTGATGTTTACGATAAGTCCCTTCTTTACTCCCTTTTGTAGAATATGGCGCTGACTCTGTCTGTCGGCCCACTAGCCACCAGCTTGTTGCCTCTTTGCTGCCTGATCGTTATTTGGCGGGACTGACTTAACATGCAGAGCTTTACATGTTTTTGTTTTGCAGATTCATATAGCGCGAACTGGACCGGAAGCTATTGGAGCGCTTTACATGAGCACCAGTTACATTCATAGACATATTTAATCCCAATGCCATCTTGGATCGGTAAATAAAACATTAAACCAGATGCGCGGGTATCATTCTGCTGGCGCACGCATGCGTGCTGACACATTCATACCTCATCATGCATGAGCACGCGAGTGGAACACCACAACTGCAAGCAGCGGTCACGTCATGCTGCATTTTTGTTTTTTGTAAAATAACTTGATGCTGCAAAGCTTTGGAAAAAAAGCCCGACGCTGTAGAGCATCGATAAAAGGAAATGTTCCAAATACTAATCTACCGGCTTATCGCTTTGCCAATGCTTATTTGGGGTTAGAAGTGGCGAGGAGGTGGTTTTAGGAAATGGAAACTAGCAATCCCAACAAGTTATTTTTCCCCTGTCCCAGAATAAAAACCTTCATGAGCGCACACACCTTCTTTGCGCCGGCAGTTAAGCAAACACAATGGCTTTCCCAGCTAAAGAAAGTGCCAATGTTTCCAGAGATGCGTCAGCGATGCGCGGCGCTGGGATGTCCACACAGCAGGGTAACGAGACCTGGGAAGCCCCGGCTTTGTTTACGGACCCATCACAGTACGGAAAGTTGTGACACCCTTCACGTGTGGATGACTGTTGTGTCAAGCCATGAAGAAAGCGCCAGTTGCAAAATGCGAAATTCCCCAGCATGTGTGTTAACGTGTTTTGTTTTCCGGGACGCCAAAAAAGCTACTCTGCTTTTCCCTAAATTGTGAAATACAATGATGTGTCGAGCACATAACAGTTTAATAATCCTCTCGCTGAATTAAAAACAAGGAAGCCACGCACGGCAGTGCCGGCTGAAAGCATGAGACATGCAGGGGTGGGGGCAGAGCTGCGCCCACAGGAGGCCCGAGCAGAAAAGGGGAAAAGGACGTGAGTGGTGCGCACGCGCGCCACAGCGAGCGATCTGTTTCCAATTATCGCGCCTGCGTCTGGGCACGATAATTGGAAACAGATGTCGGCCCTGCGGGTAACCGCAGGGAAAAGGCCATGACGCACGAGCGTCTGGTCAGCTTTTTGAAACCCCTAACTTAAAGTCTCGCCAGAGCAGCGCTTGCGCGCTACTCGAGGCTCGACCTAAAAAATGGATGGTTGGAAACAATCCTGCGCTTAGTTGCCAATAGTCAATATCAAGATCAGCCTGCTCCAAGGATGTAGGTGACGGCCATCCAACATCACCAATTATGCAGAAAAAAGAATTCTCCGCATATCAAATCAAACAGTCAATATCCTGAGCAGTGAGATTCGTGTAATCAATGTAGTCCACACCAGCATGTACTTCAAATCTTCTTTTCTTTATTGTTTTTCTAGCCACTTGCCAACACGTGTTTCGTCTTATGTGGTGTCACCACAGACTTCTTCAGGGCTAGATAGTCAATATAAAAACAGGGAGTACCTTACTATTGTCTCCAAATAACACTAAAGAGCGGAAAATTAAAAGAAAAACACCAAGGTGCAGAGTCCCACAGCCAAAAAAACACTCTAGAAAAAAACGTAATGTGTAGGAACAAATCAAATATTGTGCTCACCAAAGGTATCACACAAGACATAAGAGCAACCGACACCTCGTATCTTTCTATGCCATGTGGTCGTGGTACAATACAGAAGGAAACCATGCAACCCAAAAGATGTCATTATCGTCATCATGCCATGTGGGTGAGTTATATAACTATTATCATCCACCCTATGTAATTGTCTCATTAATAAACTCACCTAGGCAATAGTACGACTAAACACAATTCCGTGTACAAAAGTATGGCTCCTTAAAGTAATAATATAGTCATTGATCCAATCTGAGTTACCAGTCACAATCAAGCAACTAGGAGAGGGAAAAAAACCGAAACCAAGATTTAAATAAATATCATAGGTTCAAAGTTAAGCATGACCCTCATATGGTATTTTATAACATATAAGATACTCACTTATCTTATTAGAAACAATCGTTGTCAGCATAGAAATCCCAAATCCAAATATCCAAAAGGCCAGTTGAATTGTTTGAACATACTGAGATGCTAATGGTTATGGCACAATTGGTTCTAGAACATAATGTGTTCATGTTTGGGGATAAATGGTACAAACAGATCTGCGGGACCGCGATGGGTTCCAGGTTTGCGCCATCTTTTGCCTGCCTCTTTATGGGGTGGTTTGAGGCGGCGCATATCTGGGGCCCTGGCGGGGCCCGTTGGCATGACCATATTTGTTACTATGGGCGATACATTGATGATTGCTTATTAATATGGAAGGGTGGTTTATCTGAACTACAAGATTTCTTTGCTTATATGAATAACAATAGCTACAATATGTCATTCACTATGACACACAGTTACACCAACATTGAGTTTCTGGATATAGAATTGTATACGCATGGAGGTCAGGTGAACAGCAGGATGTTTAGGAAATCGGCTTCCTGTAATGCTGTGTTGCACACTGATAGTGCACATCCTAGGTCCCAGGTCAACTCTATTCCATATGGTGAGATGTATAGAGCCCGTCGCAATTGTAGTGAGGAGTCTGACTTTGTTGATAACATCAATGATATTGAGTGCAGATTCCTTAGTAGAGGGTACAACTCAGACGTTGTGAATAAGGCAAAAAGAAGAATCACCACTTTGAGTCGAGAACATACATTGAGAACTAGGCCGGCACCCGAGAAGGAATCTACTGCCCCTGTAAGATTGATTACTAGTTACCATCCTTGGTCATCTAAGATATACAATGTTTTGAAACGTTATTGGTTCTTACTCATATCAGATGCCAGCTTGAAACCCTATGTGACGAATCAACCTAGGATCACGTACCGTAAGGGCAAATCATTACGTAACTTACTTAGTCCCAGTTACCCTAGGATGCATAAACAGGCTGTCACCTGGTTAAAACAACAAGGACTGGGTTCGTTTAAATGTGGGAATTGTAGCATGTGTAGGTTTGCCTTACACAACATACATGAGTTCAGTTACAATGGTTCGAGAACTTTCACAATAACCGCACATATTGACTGCTCTACTACCTATGTCATTTACGCGATTATTTGTAAATGTAATAGAGTCTACATAGGCAGTACCATTAGAAAGATGAAAGAACGTATATCAGAACACTTCAGGGCCCTGAAGAATAATGACGTCAGATACCCTATTGCGGTTCATGCACAGGATTGCAAAGCCCAGGACAGGCATCTGTCCTTTAAATTCCATGGGATAGAACACGTGAAACCTGTTGTCAGAGGTGGCAATCGTGAATTAAAGTTACGACAGAGGGAGGCATGTTGGATCATGCAATTACGAGCAGTGGGTAGGGGACTGAATATCGATCATGAGTTGCAATATTCTTTGGGAAATTGATTGGTTTGATGGTATTGTGTCTCAGTGCATTTTTATTTACTTCGTTATTTGTTCTGTAACTCCAATGCTAAAGTACGGACTCATTTTGATGCACAACCGATTTTCTGTTAGATCTAACGATCAGTATTGACTTTATTATTTGCCTGTCAGGCTATGTATATGCTGGTCTTTGATGATATCAATTTCTCATGCACACGCTGTCTATATGGCCGTATTTGTACTATGAACATATCGTTTTCTCACGATTGGCTGGCATACTACTATACTCAACACTACTTGAGTACTACTATCTTGACTTTATGATGGAATGTGGTATTGTGTACGTATCTGTTATTCAACCCCAATTTGCCTAAATATGTTCACATGATTAAGTAATCTGTGCTATACTCTTACGAATATAACACTCACCTCTCTGCACTTTCTGGACCAATTACTAATATTAACATCTGGTACTAACCGTCTCCTTCTTTATATTATTTTATATAAGGACTGGCTTTAGTTTGCTTTGGATTATTACTTATACAATTTCTGACTTGAGTTTTATCCCCTCCAACATGGCGACCGTTTATTTGGCATGTGGCGCCGGGATAGCCCTTTTTTACTGGATTTAGTTATTTGCGCGATCTTCTTATAACGAAATACGTGTTTTTTCACTCTCTCTGAATCCTTTTTTTTATACTATGATCTGGTATCACCTTATTTACGATTGTTATTCAAGACTGGGGCTTAATCGCCTTGGCTTATTATATATTTATACAGCAACTAACTTGAAACTCATCCCCTCCAATATGGCGACCGTTGGTTTGGTGTGTGGCGCCGGTATCCAGGGATAGTCCTTTTTTTATGTTTTCACGGTCCATGCGGGAATATAGCTGTGACAGCGATGGCGCCCGAATTGAACGCCGACTTCAGCAGAGGAGTACTCTCCGATGGTGATCCGTATTTACGGTAACTATTTCCTTGTACTTTGGTTCCCGTCTACGGGGTACGCGATACTGGTGGTAGTGCAATTTACTATTAGAATAATTGTGGGCTTAGACCAGTTTTAAAAATCCCCTGACCTCCCCGAGCTCCGTTATCCCGGTAACTTTTTCCTTGTACTTTGGTTCCCGTTTACGCGATACGCTATGCTGGTGGTAGTGTATTTTAATATTAGATAACCTGGGGGCTGAGACCAGTTTAAATATCCCCTGACCTCCCCGAGGCTCCCTTATGTCGGGAGAGATCTATACGATGCCGGCTCATGTATGGAGTCGCTGGGTTTGGTATGACTTATTCTGAAGACCTTTCTAATAACTGAAAATTAATGTATTACCTCTACACCTTTCGGCTGTGTTCTAAAAGAGGTCACACGTAGTTGAGTTAGGGAATACTATTACATGGTTCATTTCTTTCTCGCTGTAGATTCGAGTTGGTAGCTGGTACTTACCGCTTATTTGGATTTGGGATTTCTATGCTGACAACGATTGTTTCTAATAAGATAAGTGAGTATCTTATATGTTATAAAATACCATATGAGGGTCATGCTTAACTTTGAACCTATGATATTTATTTAAATCTTGGTTTCGGTTTTTTCCCTCTCCTAGTTGCTTGATTGTGACTGGTAACTCAGATTGGATCAATGACTATATTATTACTTTAAGAAGCCATACTTTTGTACACGGAATTGTGTTTAGTCGTACTATTGCCTAGGTGAGTTTATTAATGAGACAATTACATAGGGTGGATGATAATCGTTATATAACTCACCCACATGGCATGATGACGATAATGACATCTTTTGGGTTGCATGGTTTCCTTCTGTATTGTACCACGACCACATGGCATAGAAAGATACGAGGTGTCGGTTGCTCTTATGTCTTGTGTGATACCTTTGGTGAGCACAATATTTGATTTGTTCCTACACATTATGTTTTTTTCTAGAGTGTTTTTTTGGCTGTGGGACTCTGCACTTTGGTGTTTTTCTTTTTCTTTTAATTTTCCGCTCTTTAGTGTTATTTGGAGACAATAGTAAGGTACTCCCTGTTTTTATATTGACTATCTAGCCCTGAAGAAGTCTGTGGTGACCCCACATAAGACGAAACACGTGTTGGCAAGTGGCTAGAAAAACAATAAAGAAAAGAAGATTTGAAGTACATGCTGGTGTGGACTACATTGATTACACGAATCTCACTGCTCAGGATATTGACTGTTTGATTTGCGGAGAATTCTTTTTTCTGCATAATTGGTGATGTTGGATGGCCGTCACCTACATCCTTGGAGCAGGCTGATCTTGATATTGACTATTGGCAACTAAGCGCAGGATTGTTTCCAACCATCCATTTTTTTGTATTACACTTATTATTGAGCTAAAGAACCACAGACTTGTAGTTTTAATTATAATAAAGTTTATCTGCTTTCTTTAAATGCATGAATAACATTCAATTTATTAATCGTTTTAATACATTTCAATATTATTATAAGAAATAAGCTTTTAGAAAGAATTTTATGCATACCCCTTTTAGATGAAGAATAAAAGTTCACCAAAGCAGATAAATTGTAGATCACAGCATGGAACTCCCAAAACTGACTCTGTCCCGCTAAACAGGCCTCCTCGACGGACCTCCTATACAGGTTTCCCGCATCGGTCTCGTTCCTTTCCCAGTCAAGTTTTAAGTTTAAAAATGAATAATTCTATTAAGAAAATGGCCTATAGAAAATAGCAGCAGTTTCTTCAGCATCAACGTTCAGTGCTAAAAATTATGCATGAATAGCGCCCTCCTACTTAAGAGTAGGTCCTCTTATACCCTACTACTAGCTTACTAAACATAAAGTTGCAATCTTTGGGGGCGAGAATCACGCTAATTGGTCCATTGGAGGGGTGGCAAGCGTCACCTCATTGCCCTCCTTGTTCAAACCGGTTCTTGAAATTGTTTATGATTTTATCCTTTCACACGACCTTTGGGTAATAGCAATCCGATTGACAGTTCATTTAATGTTTCTCTTTTTCGCAACTCATTTTAAACAGTCCATTGTTAATTCACTGATGCTCATCCCCTGTTCTCACGGATTCACGCTGAGTCTTTCTTGGCATTCACCTCGTGTCAGGTCAGCCCGACCTTGACACTTCTCACTCTGGGCTCGACTCGTACCCACGTGATATGTCTCTGCGGTTTTCTTCCACTTAGAAGCCATCTTTGCGTCTGCGCATTGAGCCCATCTGCCTCGGCAGCCATTTTTACAGCACAGCCCAATAGGCCCGAACGAACTATCATGAAAACAAACACAATCATAATTAAAAATAGAGAAAATAAGCCTTTCTGTTTCCCACCCGTCATTCTAAGTACCCCAATTAGGTGTTACCTAGCAAAAGCGACATTTAAAGCCATGTTTACTTACCATCCGCATTCTTTTGCCACAATACAATTTTACTACATAGCACAAATCATGCAATATTACTCAAATTAGTACGCAAATCTCTATATTAGTATTATTTCACTTTTACAATTGTAAATAGGTTAACTTTGCACATAAATTGCAGTTACCACTTATGTAAATGTTTACCAAAAGATGTAAAATGTTGATTAGTCGATCAAACAATTATTAACATTAATTTATTAGCATGAATATTAGGGGGTTCCAAACATTTTTCATTTACCTCGCTCCATCACAACCCCATCTGTGCCTCTCAGTTTGTTTGTTGATTCTTTTTGTTTCTTAGATCTTTTGTGAGCACTTCTTTGCCTCATGCACCATTTACAGAGTAGTGCAAAAAGGGTGACCTAGCTGTACAGAAGTACAGCTATAATTGGTCCAGCAGGTGTAGTGGCCCCGGCACATAGGTACGTAAGCGGTCGGCTGCACATAACTATGACTAGTTTTTCCTACCCACTCAAGGATGGCGTGGCAAATGGGCCCATTTTCCTTGCTTGCAGGGGGACCCATTCCACCTTTGCTGCACCACTGTGTACGGTTGGATCAGGCCAGCTCAAATGTCTCAGAGTCCAAGCGACAGCCCGTTCTTCTGTATTTCTTGTATGGTAGGTATGGCTTGACATTAAGAGGAGGCCTGATACATTCTGTTGCGTCGAGGTTGAACAGCTGGTTTGAACTTCCTAGAAGTTTAAGAAAGGCGTCTTTAGCTTTACAGTAAACAACTGTGGCTTAGCCGTACATACAGTAGGATTGTCTGGAAAACGCTTAAAAACACTGATTGCTAAATCTGACCGGTGTTAAAACTATTAATAGTAAGCAACAACAAAAACATATTCTAGATTTTCCCTGTAAAGATTCGGGCCCATAAAATGACCAGACACAATCCAGTCATTTGGCACCAAGTAAACCTAGGTCATGGAGCTTGGATTTGTTTTTCCATCTTGTTTAAATAAAACGCTGTACAATATCGTAAACTTAAATTATATATGGCCCAATTCTAATTGTAAGCTAGAATACAAAGGAAAATGCTAGCAATTGTACGTACATTAAGAATGGGGAAAAAGGTGAAAGACATAGTAAAAATACTTTCTATAAACTAGTCTCTTTTCCATAACATGAATTACAATACACAATTAGTGGCAAAACGTGGGGGCATATTTATCAAGGTTTTGCGTGGCCCTTGCGCCATGCAAGGAGACACTAGGGCGACACAAATCCTAAATGAGATTTATCAAGTCACTTAAGGTCCCTTGAGTGGCTTGATAAATCTAGAGTAACGCAAGGCAGTGCAAATTGCTGCCTTGCATTCTGCAGCACACTTAGAAAGAGGAAAATGCCACTGAAGATTGTTTTTGTGCAGGAAAGTGTCCCTTCCTGCACAAAAACAATCCTACCTGCAACGCAGATACCCTTGCAACATCACACAAGAGTGTCTGCATTGGCGCTAGGCAACCAAAAGTGCGCCAGTGCTAGGAAAGGACAAGAATGCGTCGTATAATGGTAAATGCGGTGCATTTCTGCTCTTTCACGCAGCGCAACAAGGTGGCTAGCTGCGCTGCATGAATTTTTGATAAATAGGTCTGTCGTGTCTGAGCAATAACATAAAAGTCCCACCCAAGTAGGCTCTATTAAGTTCAAATTCATGCATAGGAATGAATTCAGGGGCATATGTACAAGCCCCTATCGCCACCACCACGTCACTTTTATCGACGTTGTGGTGGCGATACAGGCTTAGCCTTATTTACAAGGCCCCCTTTCACGCTATGGTTAGCCTGGTAAAACCTGGTCTTAAGTTGGCGAAACGAGGAGAAATGCATTATTTCTCCTCGTTTTTGCTTTTTCCATGTGTGCTGCTTTGTGCAGCACACATGGAAAAGGCAAAATGCCTTGGATTGTGCAATTTTGTGACTTTCATGTGTGCTGCATTAAGCAGCACACATGAGTCACAAACCGACATTTCAGGATTGTTTATGTGCAGGAAGGGACACTTTCCTTCACAAAAACAATCCTCCCCTGCACGCAGACACCCTTGCACTATGGTGCAAGGGTGCCTGCGTTGGCACTACACTGCTAAGTGTAGCGCCATCGCAGGGGGAAACGCAAGGCTGCACCATATCATTGTAAATACGGTGCAGCCTTGCGTTTCAGAAGTGGCGGAGTGAAGCGTTAAGCCATGACGGCTAATGCCTCACTCCACCACTTCTGTTGTACATATCCCCCCTCAGAGTCCAACGTTCATATGTCATCATAATCCCCAATTAAGACTAGATATGCAATGACTTCAAAATATAAAGGAGCAAATACAACACTGTGTCTCAGTAACTACAAAATCCTACAGAGAAAAAAGAGAGTCTGTAGCAGACAGAAAGGACTTACCAGAATGTATTGGCATAGATGTTCGGCCAGTTTTTCTGTCATATTGAGGCCAAAGGGTGCACAGGTCTCCAATTCAGTCCATCAGTCTGTTGCCCCATTTTTGTGCCACGGCTCAAATATTTTTGAGTATACGTTTTTTAAAGCTAGCAACATAGTGCTTCCTATGTATCTCTTCGGGCATGGGTTTTTCAGTACACATACAGTAAAGTCAGATTACATGTCAGATTAATCTTTCATTTGGTTCTTAACGCCACATAATGAGGAATTAAGATTTTTGGAAAACAGTTGGATAAAAGACCCCATATCATAGAAAACCATGAATTGTGCAAAATAGTTCATAGTTACCTGTGAAATATGGTTTTCGTCATCATAATCATAGCCCCCAAACCACTCTCCAGAGCACTAACACTGTAAGAGCTACTAGGATTATGAGGCATGGATGACCATATTATGCGTAAAAATGTAAACGTATATGGCACATTCTCTCGCAGTATTATTTGCATCCATTTGCGCTAAAACCCTCATTTTTTGTGATATCTGCACATTTTCCAAATTATGTGCCAAATTATATGGAAAATGCAATAAATTATTATTATGCAGTAAACGCTGCAACCACATGATCACTTAAATCTACACACATTGCCTATTGTTTTAGACACAATTTATTTGTGAAATGTGAACATTCTATTTGCAATCAGGGCACGTTGTTAGCTGCACTTGATGAAAACAGACTTTACCAGCTAACTATCCCAATTATAAACATACAGCAACGAGTATCATGTTAATATGCTCTACATTGCCATCTAATGGTTCTGATGACATTTCCAAATCACTCGGCCTTCGGTCTCGTGGTTTATGTGAACCTTGATGGCATTACAGGGAAACAGCCATTACAACGAATCTGCTACAATGCATGCTATTACATAGCATGCCATTACAACGCAGGTGGCATTTCATCGCATGCTATCACAACGCATGCCATTACAACGCATATGATTTTACCACAAATGCCTTTACAACGAATTTCGTTGTAAAGGCATAAATGGTAAAGACATATGTATTCTACATGTAAGTATAAGGTAAGAGAGTGTATATATATATTTATATATATGTGTTACTTTAGTGTGGGTATGGAATTTGGGGTGGGAAGTGTTATTTTAGGGTTCAGGGTAGTTATGGGTTTTGGAGAACTAAGGGTATTTTTAGGGTTCAGGGTGGGTATGGGTTTTGGGGGGCAAAGGGTAATTTTAGGGTTCAGGGTGGTTATGGGTTTTGGGGTGGTAAGGGTAATTTAAGGTTTTAGGGGGTTATGGGTATTGGGGTGATGAGGGTAATTTCAGGGTGTTATGGGTTTTGGGGTGCAAAGGGTATTTTTAGGATTCAGGGTGGGTTTGGGTTTTGGGGTACCAAGGGTATTTTTAGGATTCAGGGTGGGTTTGGGTTTTGGGGTACCAAGGGTATTTTTAGGATTCAGGGTGGGTTTGGGTTTTGCAGTACCAAGGGTATTTTTAGGGTTCAGGGTGGGTATGGGTTTTGGGGAATCAATATGTGGACAGAGCCAATCAGTTAATCTTAATCCCTGAAACAGGTAAGGCATCATTCTTAGTAGATGCTGTGTGGTGTTCCTTCCATGCTGTGGGATGTGGTCTTGCAAGTGTGTTCTGTATTCGAAATGAGAGCTAAGCCAGGGTAAATGACAGAACTAAAGAGTGAGAAGAGAGAGAGTAAAGGGCAAAGAAAGGCTTAGAAGGGAGTGGAGGTTTGGAAAACAGTCAGGTGCGCCAAACAGTCAGGTTCACCTGTACAGCCTAAAGGGCTTATTTACAAGCCCCTTGAGCCGCATGTGCGTCCCTTTTTGCCATATTAAAAGTGACGCACTGGCGGCGCAAGGGGCTTGTAAATAAGCCCCAGAATTGTTACTCCTTACTCAACGGATGAGGGATTATGGTTTGGTCTAAGTGTTTGTTGTCACTGCATAATAATCTATAGGGGTTTGTTTTTCATTTAATGAGAGGTATTTGCAGTAGATTAAATTGTTGGCACTCCTGATGAAACAAAGCCGGGCCTACCACTTGTGGAACAATAGATTTGCTGTGAACATTCACACAATTAAGTTGGATTTAACGCTCGGTGTCAAGAGAAGGTCAATCAGGTGCAGTTCTTCAGGCTTAAAAGGTAAGGGTAGGATTAGATGCAAAGATAATTAAAACTAATGTGGTATAAGTCCAGGGCATTTGAGTATTGAATGTTTTTTTATGAATTCTTGTATTTTTGTCCATAGTGTTTTGACACATCTGCAGCTACATAGCATATGTTATAGGTCGCCTATGCTTTCTTTGCAAGTCCAACATTGATTTGAATTGAGAAGGCCTACTTTATGTATCTTGTCTGGTGTCCAAAGTGCTTTATAAATTGTCCCTCATCTTGTTGGGGGTATAACCGATGAGGCACAGTGGATGTTCAGTAGGAATACCTCAGTTTTCTCTTTATTAAGAGAGTAGACGGATACAGATGCATAGCGGTGACCTCTTATTGTGGGGATGGCTTCATCAGATTCTTCTGTGAATCTTAAGACTTCCTTTGCATAGGCAGCAGCTGTTTGTTTGGCAGAGGGGAAGGGGATCCCTTTAATTTTATTATTGCCTCTTAATGAGAACAGGAGTGGTTCAATTGTTAGTTGGGATATTAGGGGTGAGAGCGAACACCTCCTGTTGTGTTCCTTGGGAGAGGCTTTTATTGACTTATGTGTGCGTTGAGCTTGGAATATAAAGCAAGGGTCAGGTAAATAAACACTTCTCCTAAGTTTAATGTGTCCGGAACATCCCAAAGAAAGGTTCACGATACCTTGTCAAAGGCCTTTTCTGCACCTAAAGTGAAGGTGGCCGCAGGGGTTTCTAGAAGTTTTGCTTTTTCAAACACATGAAAAAAGAGTTTACTGTCATATGCTTGCCTACCTTTTAAAAGTTCTGTTTGAGCCAGGTGTATTAAATTGTGTAATAACTTTTCCAGTTTAATAGCTACTATTTTTGTGTAAATCTTGCAATTAATATTTACTAGTGAAATCGGACATAATATTAACAAATGCAGGCTAGTTAAGGCCGATGGTTAATAATAAAACCAAGGAAAGACAATATCCAAGCTTTAGAGAACCTGAGAATTCCCCGCTTCACACTTGTTCAGTACAGAGGGTGAGCATTCAGCTACTTGGCTACCAAAGCTTGGAATACTCTTCCACATACCCTTAAGGGGATAAAGTACATCTTCTCTTTAAAAACATTTAAAAACAAACTTATTTTAGTGATCCGCAGAGGGTGGGGAGGTGTTTTTCAGAATGTATTTAGTGCCAGGACCCCAGTGCAGGTCAACACTTTGCGATTGTTCAGAGCTTTACGTCTCCTTCGGCTCAAGCTAGTGCGTCTTCATCCTCAGTCACCTGGTGCGATACTCTCTCAAATTTCTTTTTGGATAAGATTCGCACTATTCAGGCGGCTTTCTCTCCCGGTGACAATGGTATCGAGGTAACTGCTTTGCCTTCACCAGTTGACTCCAAACCCTTCTTGGGTGCATTCAAGCCTGTAGGTTTGCCTGACTCTCTTAAAATTCTTAAGAGTCTAAAATCTGGCTCCCCTTCTGATCCCAGCCCTGCTAGACTGCTAGCAGCAGAGACTATTAACGGAGAAGTGAACAGCATTATCAATTTGTCCATCCAGACAGCTAGTGTCCCAGAGGCCTGGAAGCAGGCCAAGATTTTGCCACTTTTAAAAAAAACGTCACTAGACCCTCTCAATCCAGGGAACTACCGCCCCATTTCCCTCTTACCTGGTTTGGCCAAGGTGTGTGAGAAGGTTGTGAATAAACAACTCACCGAGTTTGTTGAGAGGGAGGGCCTCCTGCATCCGGCCCAGTCAGGGTTCCGGGCTTCCCACAGCACCGAATCGGTCCTGCTTGAGGTCGTGGAGGCCATTCGAGAGTGTCTGGACGCCGGCGGGAGGGCAGCATTAATTTTGCTTGACCTCTCGGCGGCGTTCGACACGGTCCCGCATTCTCTACTTCTTGCGCGACTTGCCAGGATCGGTGTGTCAGGTACTGCCTAGAACTGGCTTAGGTCCTTCCTAGAAGGACGGGCCCAGCAGATTTGGATTTCACCGTCCTCCTCCTCTCTTCAATCAGTGACTACGGGAGTCCCTCAGGGGTCCTCCCTTAGTCCTCTTCTCTTCAACATTTACGTTACACCTTTAGTATATTTGGCCGAGGGTCTGGGGGCTAAGGTGATGGCCTATGCCGATGACACCCAGCTGCTTTTTACCTGGGCCAAAAACGCGGATTCAGTCGCTTCTGTTCACCACTGTCTCTCTTCCCTTTTTAAATGGCTAGTGGCTGCGCAACTAAAGTGTAACGAAGAGATGTCGGAGATTTTCCTTTTTGGAAAATTTCCTCCTAACTTCCGGGAATCTCTCTGGCCATCTGAGTTCCCTTTGCCCACCTCTACAGGGAAGCCTGCCAAGAATCTGGGGGTGTGGTTCGATGAGAGCCTTTCCTTCTCGACTCATATCAAGAAGCTGGCCGGCAATTGTTTTGGTCTTTTCAAGACCCTAAGGAAGTTCTTTCCTCTGCTTCCTCAGGTAACTAGAGAAACGGTTACTTGTGCACTTATTCTGTCCCGGCTGGACTATGCCAATGCTCTTTACATTGGCATTCCGGGCTACCTGTTGAAAAAGCTCCAGGTGGTCCAAAATGCGGCAGCCAGACTTCTTTTGGGCATCTCCGCCAGGAGCAGCGTGCGACATCACCTACGTTCACTACACTGGCTTCCTGTGGTTGAACGGGTGAAGTACAAATCACTGGTCTTGGCCCATCGCGCTCTTCATGGCCTCGGCCCATCTTACCTGCAAAAACGATTTTGCTTCTATGCTCCTTCTAGACAGTTCCGCTCTATGTCTCTTTGCCTCGCTCAGGTCCCCCGATTTAAATATCAGAGGCTTGGTGGCAGTTCCCTGGCACGGAAGGCTGCTGTTGCCTGGAACACACTTCCTCTTGCTCTACGCAACATTCAGGACCCAGCAGTATTTAAGAAAAACCTGAAAACGTACCTTTTTGTCTAAATGACATCTTCACCCTTTATGGCTTCGTGCCGGGACACTCGTGAGTATCTGTGCGCGTTACAAATTAAAGTAACATAACATAACAGTGGCGGATCCTTATCAGGGGCTTCAGAGTGCAGCCCTACCTACCGAGAGGCCCCAAATTTTGCCCCTTACCTCTTCAGACAGTGTGCATTATTTATTTTAGCAGTGTTCATATAAACATGACTCGTGTTTTCATGAACATTGCCAGTGCACAGACCACCCTTCTCTGCCCCGCCTCCAGGTTCCTGATGACAGGAAGAGGAGGAGGGGGGCTGACGGACTATACATCTAAAGAGTGTTGATTAAAAACATAGCACTCTGTAGGTGAATGTCTGAATTGTGCATATGAGAGGCATAGTTTAAATACGATCCCTTCAGACATGCATATTCCATTTTAGTTAGCAGATATACTGCATATGGCAGCACAGTATATTTGCTCAAATGTGGCTGTGAGGACAGCCATTAGTGCACCTCTGAGGCCAATGAGAAGCCGCACAGAGCAGTGGAGGCAGGATTCCCTGCACTGTCCCAGCTTCTTATAGGGCTGTACTTCCACTCCTATCAAGAAGCTGGGACTGGGTTTGAGGTGGGTCTTTCCTTTTTCAAACCGGACCCTGCTGCTCTGTTTGGCTCCTCTTTGGGAATCATGGCTTTCTGGTTTCAATGTCTAGTGGAAGATTCCTGCTCTGCTGCTGTCATGGACCCTCTGGGTAGCCAGCAAAGGAAGTAAATAAAATGTTGTTTCTCTGTGCATATGTGGTTGTGAGTGTGTTTGGGAGTGATTGACAGAGAACGAGATTGAGTGAAAGTGTGTGCGAGAGTTATTTGAGTGTCAATGAGAGTTGAAGTGAGTGAGAATTTGAGTTTGAGACTATGTATTATTAGTGAAAGTAAGTGGAGTGTGTCTGTTAGAAGGAGTAAGTGGAGATTGTGAGAGGGAGTGAAAGTGAGTCAGGGGTGTAGCACTATGAGTGGTGCAGCAGGTGCAACAGGGCCCAGATTAAATGAGTGTGAAAGGGTGAGTGTTTGTAAGTCTGTTTGTGAGAGTGAGAACCAGTGAAAATGAGTATGTTAGTGTGAGAAATAGTGAGTGGGAGTGAGTATAAGTGAGAACAAGTAATTGAGAGAGTGGGAGTTAGAGTGAATGAGGAGGAACATAGTGAATGTGAGAGGGAGTGAATATGAGTGAGAGTGTAAGAGTGTATTTGCACTTTTTAAAAACAATTTTATTTTTGCATTTTGAATGAAATAACATGACAGTACATTTCCGGATGAAGCAGTGTGAAAAATAAAGTATGGGTAACTCAACCCCTATACTCTAGTTAAAGACAATATTTACTCCTTTAGTATATCCCCGCTCAATAAATGCATAGGAACACCCTGAAGCCCCTCCATCAGTCCCCAGTGAGCCATATCGGTCAATGCCGGCGCTGGGCTCCTGGTGAGCCACCTTCTGTGTCCGAGGAGGTCATAACATATATCTCAGATGCCCTCAGAGTCCTGGACATCGTCAGGTGGAGCCCCCACCTGCCCTTTGAAGCCGTCGTATATGTAAGTGGTGAGTGTGCGCCATGTTACATCGAATTTGGCCTCCTGATCACGAACAATTGCAGTTAGTTTTTAATGGTGTACAGTGACCAGATCTTTCCTCACCACATGTCAAATAAAGGTGTCTGCGGCCATGGTATACTCAATATAAATCTGGGCACCCAATGTAAGATGCTGCCACTGGCATATTGGAATTAATTCTTGTCAAAAGGAAGGACACCCATGGCTAAATACAGGCCCTGATATACTAGAAGTAATTATTGTCATGGGGCCCCTGTGGAAAAATGCTGGCAGTTGCATACTTGAGGAAATTCTTTGCATTGGGGCACACATGCCAAAATGCAGCTCTGGGATACTGCAGGTAATTCTTGGCAATACTGGAAGTAATATTTGGCATAAGGGTCACCTATGGCAAAATTATGGTGCTTGTATACTGGAGGTTATTCTTTGCCTCAGAAAGGGCAGCCGTGGCCTAGAGGGGCTGAGCGGGATGTGTAGCGGAAGAAAACCACAGTAAAATGCTAACTCTGAAACACTGGAAGTAATTTTTGAAATACGGGCAACCAATGGTATATGAACAGTATCAATGGCAATATTCTTGTACTAGAAGACTGTGTGTAAGTGCTTATCATAAGGGGTACCCATAACAAAATGCTGGCATTGGCACAATGAAGTCATTCTTAACATATGGGGAAATCTAAAGGCCAATTCTGAAAAAGATGGGGTGAACTGGCAGATATTACGTCCCACCACTTTCACAGATCACCAGCCACCACTGGTCCCAACAGTGATTACCCAGAAATGTGGACCACCCTCAATATAGTTATTACAGATCTCCCACAAATGTAGCTCTTATAAAAGCGTGTTACTAATTTACTGATGGACAGCATCATGAACAGAATCTCAAGAGCCAAATTCAGAAGAAATAATTCACACAGATGACTTACCCTTGCTATTGCCACAAACTGATTCATGTATGGTGTCTATGTAACCCAACAGTGAGGGAGTATACATTCTATTACCACCCCACAACTATTTTTCCAGAATTGATGATCTATTATTTGTCAGTCAACAACTACAATATATGCACAACCCTAAAACTGAACCTATTTATTATAATACTCAAACTAAACAATGAATGATAAACAACTCCCTCCAAAAATGAGGAAGTATCACCTGAAAATACCTTGGACGCACTTAGAGCCGCATTTAGAGGTGCAATGATGAACATTATGGCTGCGGAAAATGAAAAAGACAATAGGAAATTAAATGACCAATCTAGAGCATAAAGTAAGACATAAAAAAAGAGAACGGTGGTACTCCCAGAACTAAAATCCCTCAAATACAAATATAACAAAATTCAGAATGTGATGGCACATAAATGGGTTTCAATAAACAAAGCAAAGAAAATCGGCGAACCTGCAGTTAGGGCCAAGAATGGTGAAACCCAAACAACAACCAAAATATATCAGAAACATGCAATACATTTTTCAAAACTCTATATACCTCCAATAAAATTCCAGCTATGGAAGAATGCAGAGTATATCTGGAAAATATCTTGTTGCCTAACCTAGCTCTTAAAGTTGTGGCAAGCTTTTTAAGAATGTTTGCCATTCAAGCCCCCAGATTGTTCATAAGAGTGAGGTCAGCCTTTGTTTTTGCCATGACTCAAGCTTCTATATACATCTCTGAACATCTTTTGTGTGGTGATTATTTTGCCTTTTCTTTGCATTCTTGGATATTGTTGGGTTCTGAGGTGGCTATCTTCAGGAAGTTGGAGGGCCTGAAGAGGATTCTCATATGACATTCTGTCAACCAAGTTACCCATTTTAACATAGTCTGTCTGTTTGGGGGAATTTAAGTAGAACATCTGGGAATACTTTATTAGAAATGGAATTTGTACACAATTCTGTTACATGGACCAGTTTTCTGCATGTGATCAGCACTTCTCATACCCATTCACAGTGCTTTGAAGTGATGGCGAGACATCTTACTAGTGCTGCACAAAACAAGTAAGTACCATAAATATGAATGAAAGCCTCGCTCTTTGAATTTAATCAAGGCTCCTACAAAGAGTGCTCAACTTTTTGTTGTTGCTTGGAATGGAAACCTTAGCAATGGATATTCTAGTAGACAATTGATATCTTATGAGAAGGTATGCTCCATTAGCTAAAAAGGAACCGATGTATCACAAAATGTAAACCCAAAGTAGCAATGCCAAAACAAGGTGTCAAACGTGGATGAATAGATGTTATTTATTGGTGTTTGGAACCTTGTTCCATGTGGTTATGTTTGAAATGATTATTTCCATTTATTTTTGATTTTACATGCAAATAATAACTGTGCACATTTATTTAATTGAATATATTAAGGATATTTGTTTCACACAAACCGAGCCTCAAGGGCAACAGAGCAAAGAAACAAACATTAATGTAGATTCTGCACACAGATGTGCTTGTAAGTCATTATAGAAGGATATTAAATTAGGGTTAAAACTTAGGGGCTTATTTATGAGAGCCTTGCGCTGCCAGAGCATCATTTTATTTGATGCTCCGGCGGCGTAAGCCTCTTAAACATATCTATGAGACGACACAAAGCCATTCTGCGTGGCTTTGCATGACCTCACAGATATGGAGTAAGACAAAGAAGCGCAAGTCGCTGCCTTGCCTTACTGTGTGTTCAATGGGCGTTGCGGTCAGTTTTTCCACGCAGCACCCATGGATTTTGCTGCTGCCTCCAGAAAGCAAACGTAACGAGGAGAAATATTTTTTATTTCTCCTCGTTTATCCCTCTTTCTACGTGTGCTGCATGATGCTGCAGCACACATGAAAATAGGAAAACATCTTAATGGATTGTTTTTGTGCAGGAAGGTGACCCTTTCTGCACAAAAACAATCCTGCATGCAACTGAGGCACCTTGCACCATGGTGCAAGGGTGCCTACATTGGCGCTAGGCAGCAAATTGTGCACCAGCGTAGGGCAGCGCAGCAAAAAGACTTGCGGCGCTGCCCCATGCCAATTCCTCATTAATGAGACCCCTAGTTTCTTCTGGTACGTCGACCCAGACTTCTGGTGCTTGGCAAGAATAAGGATGTTTCAATGTCTTGGATTTTTTCATTACTGGAATTTCAAGAAGCACGTGAGATTTACTTCTAGTCTCTCTTTATTGTTCGATGGAGTGTAGTTTGTCCTTCATATAGCGGAGGAGGGCAAAATGCAAGGCTTTTGTACATGACACGATATATTTAAGTGAGTCCTATCTTCAGTAGGAAGCCAGTGCAGGCCTTTCAGGATTAGTGTGACATGATCTGATTTTTTGGCACCTTGGACAAGACAAGCTTCATTATGAAGGATGGCTTTGAGAGGAGCTAAAGTGGCTGATCAGATAATACAGCATTGCCACTGCCTAGGCGGGAAAGTACAAGAGTTGTTCTAAAGTCTAAAGTTCTAAAGTCGTTAGTAGGAGTTGGAAGGCTGTGATTTTGGAGTTAGGAGGAGCCATAGTTACTTATTTTGATCAATGAAGAATCTTTGTGGCATATTTACAAGCCCTCACCGCCACCGGAGTGTCACTTTTTTTGATGCTCCGGTGGCGCAGTGTCATTTTCCATATTTACAAGATGGCGCGAAGCCACTTTGCATGGCTTAACGTCACCTTGTAAATATGCCCCTTTCTGCCTCAGTCCTCTGCGGCAATGGGGCGTGCAGTGGGTGTTGCTGTGGGCATTCCACTGCAAAGCCCATTGCGTTTTGATGCTGCCCCAGATTTACAAGGCTGGGGCAGCGTCAAAAACGACCGCCATGGAATACCAGGCGTTAGAATAGCGATACGAGGAGAAATTATTAATTTCTCCTAGTTTTTTGCTCTTTCGATGTGTGCTGCATTCTGCAGCACACATAGAAGGTGCAAATTGCCATTATTGATTGTTTATGTGCAGGAAGGTGTCCCTTCCTGCACATTAACAATCGTCCTTGCAGCGCAGGCACCCTTGCTTTCATTTCTCCTTCCTTGTCCGACTTTGTATGTGTGCTGTACTGTACAGCACACATACAAAGTGGGAAAATGTTTAAATTTAGTCTGAGCGCAGTATTTTGTACAGGAAGGCTATCCTTTAAGTACAAAACCTATGCTAGACTCATGCAGACAACCTTGCACTATAATGTAAAGGTGTGTGCATGGCGCACAGCAGCTAATTTCAGCACCAGCACTAGAGAGAGTGGAGGAGAGTGCCATATTTCTGTAAAAATTGCGAACTCCTGCTCTCTTCTTCTCAAGCAATGCAGCAGAGCCTTTTTGTCTGCTGCGCTGCGTGAGATTTTAGTAAATCTGCCCCTATATTTTGTCCCTTAATATATTTGTTTCCGATATTCTGTCTAAACACCGATCGAACTGCAAAGATTTTTTGTTGTTATTGAAGTCTGTTTTGTCTTTACATGTGGATATCTCATCCAAGCAATGCATGGTTATGCAGAGCTTAGTGGCCAAAAAAGTTAAACCTGCCATTCAGCCGGGTCTTCTAACCACATCTTTCTCTTTGCCCCAAGGATATTGCAAGCTAGGTGTCTGTTTCCACCAGAACTATGTCCCCATTTAGCTTGATAACTCTTGTTTCTTTGTCCTTGCTGCCACAATGATTTTGGCTAGCTTGAAGACATTTCTGAGCAACTGTCCCTTAACTTGAGCAACCAACCAGTGGTCATGTGAGCCATCTAAATCGGGATTAGCCAAAGGTTCACTCATAAACCAGTTACATGAACAGGAGAGGCATTTTTCTTCCATTCCCACTGGCCATCCCATCTCCCAGGCATCTACTGCGGAACGGCATCTGAGATAAAGAGCAACTCCCAGTGGTGACACGCCAGTTTGGGTCTATTGGGGCCTGGGGCTCACAACACATCCCCTTAGCAAGAAGCTCACACTTCTTTCAATAACAGCGATCTAGAAACTGAGTAACTATGCATTCCTGATAAATTGCATCTGGATGGACCTAATAAACCCAATAGCGACTGGTGACCGCGCTGAGTGGCGGGGCTGGGGGGGGACATAGAGAGGGGCTAACGACTACAACAAAATTATTATTTTTTTTTTTTAAATAACGTACCTGTCCATCCTGCCGCATTGCCACTCTTCTTCTCCTCACCAGCACAGACTCCCAGAATCCCCTCCAGGCAATCCTGATGCTGCTCTCATTCATGAGAGCAGCATCAGGATTGGCCTGAGCGTCGAGGATTCACGCTCCCAGGGAGACTGGGAGCCTGTGACTGCTGCCTCCAACCCAGCAATGCAGCTGGGGTTGTAGAGCGCTTCAGTGCGCATGACGCTTTGACCGGCCTGAGACGGCCAGCCAAATCGTCATGATCACAGTGCCCACCAATCTTCCTCCGTGACTGCCTCCACCCCCGTGATGGCCCCGCCCCCAAGAGTCAACCGAGACAAAAATAAAATAATAATAAACCTAGTTTATTATCATTTTATTTTTCTATTTTTTTCTGCTGCTTGTGGGAGGTGGGGGAGGCGTAGGCTTATGACGCATTCCCAGGTTTACAAACTCTCGTAAATCTGGGAATGTGTTAAATGTCATGGGTGTTACGTGGGAACACCCACCGTAACGTCCATAGCACGCCTTCCTTTTGCAGGGTAAGGCAACGCAGCGACTTGAGCTGTGTTGCCTCAGTCCATATCTACAAGGCCATGAAAAGCCACTTAGGATGGCTTTACATGGCCTTGTAGATATGGCCCTGCAGTGTGCGCCACCGGACCATCACGAAAAGTGGCATTCCAGCGGCGCAGGGGCCTTGTAAATGAGGCCCTGAGTAACTACCCAGATTGCCTGCAAATTGCTTCAAAATGGACCTCACAACTATTGTTCTTAGGATGAGAGGGACTCCCTACATTCCCGATCACCTCTGGGTAGATCTTAAGAATAAATATCCATGTTCCTTGGATCTGGCATTGGGGTGAGTCCAGCCGCACAGGTAAACGCGGTGAGGCAGGCGGGGTGGGAGCAGGGGGGAAGTCGACAGACGACAGAATAGGTATAATTAAATAAATAAATAACACCTATTCCGTCGTCCGTTAGCTTACCCCCCTGTTGCGCCCTGCCAGCTTCACTGCGCTTACCGGAGCCGGCCGCCGCTGGGTGAGTCTCAAATCTACTTTGCTTGGCATCGATTATCCCTCTACGCTCAAGAAAAAAAGGAATCTGTGCAAGATCTGCTTTTAATTCTCCTAGGAATTTAGGGCCTGATTTGGATCTTGGTGGATGAGTTACTCCGTCACAACGGTAATGGATATCCCGTCTGCCGAAATATAAATCCCACAGGATACAATGGGATTTATATTTCAGTGGACAGGATATCGGTCACCGTTGTGATGGAGTAATCCGTCCACCAAGATCTAAATCAGGCCGTTAGTGTCACTTTATTTTCCTTTTAAATCACATTAGGTTGGTTTTTGCAAGTACATCCCTATGGACTGAATAACTTCCTATGCTCCTGGTACCTCACATTGGGGCCAAGCTTACTAACACTGGACCTTGTCATTCATATGTGGGTGAAATTCATAAACTTGTTTCCAAGAACTAAGTAACTCTATGTTCTCTAGACATCTCTTCGGGTAGATGTACAAAACACATTCCTAAAATCTAAGTAGCACTCTACCTTCCCTGTAACGTAACACAATGAAGGACTCCTAAAACAGCATTAGCCTTGAAACTTAGGAATTGCAATTTCACTCCTTATATTTATAATTTACAAAGGCCCTTTTTGGATAAATAACCTGCCTTAATTAGAGTATATTGATGGATGTCTGCCGGATGTTCCCATATTCCTAAAAGAGTGTTAAAACCCCTCAGTTCACAATCACCGTGCCATGTACCCTATTCCACTCTACAGAGGGCACATAATCTATTTCTCCATCACTCAAGTATGGGGGATGCAAGCAACACAGTTAGATTATTACTTTTGGGCATTTTATACGAGAATCCCATACATAAACCCAACAAACTCTGGAACAGTAACACTCTCTACTGAACAAGATGATAGTCAATTTATTGTTTTTATTATTTTATGAGATTTGGACAACAATAAGTAACCACACTGAGGAAAAAGGAAGAGGACAAAGTTAGACATTGAGAAACATTCTGAGCAGATGTGTCTTTACGTTTTTCCGGTATTAAAGTAAGTTGAGATTGAGTCTCATTTAAGTGGTTCCAAAATCTATTTGCTTGAGTGGAGAAGAACTGACTCACTTTTATTTGTGTTTTGGATTTCCGGGAGAAGGCTGCCATTTTGAATGGATCTCCGGTAGTGACCTTGTTATCAGTCAACACTCGCTGTAACCAAGCTGTGCAATGTAATGTAATGTGGAAACACGGTCATTTGATATCGCTACTAATGTACTGTTTTCACTCCACGATCACCAAAAAACCCATATGGGAGACCTCGAGGAGGCCAGAAGATTGTTTTGGATGAATGACATTATCAAAGACCAACATACATGCTAAAGGGTTGAACGTTGCTGGATTAAGAGAGGAATTCAGAGTGAAGCCAACAGATTTTACAGAAGAGGAAATAGGGCTGACACCCAGTGTAACAAAAGAGTAGAGTCAAGGAGCAAGCAAGGGAGTAAGAAGATGTAGTCGAAGGAGAAGAAAAGCGAAGAAAATGAATTTAAGAAGGAATAAGCTTGAGAAAGTAATAAAGCATACATTTATTGATGCCTCTTAGGTGATGGACATGAGCTAGCAACATCACCCAGAGGTTTGGTTGGATGTCGTTGGATGATGTTTCCTGTACAACGCAACAATTCTCCCACAGGGTCAATGTAAATATTGACAAGCAGGGGCACTATGCTTGAGTCACAGCGCCTGGGAACATGCTAGCTCTGGAGGAGCCTATCTGTACAAACTGGGAGCAGCCAGAGTAGAAAGATGACAACCAGGCTAAGACAGACCACCACTCCCACATATCCATGTGATAGTCATCAGGACAGTCTCATCATCTTCAGTGGCAAAGCTTGCTGACAAATAAGGAGAACAAGCAAACAAGCACCTCAATTATTCAGCATTCACAGGGCATCACCCACTACCTAATGGTAGCAGTAGACTCTGCAGCAGCAAGGATGGAAGCCAGCTTTATTATGTTGGAGAAGAGAATGGGACAAACGATGACGCTGAAGTTGAGAGCTGGACACTTTTCAAGGGGCTTGCTTGACGAGTCCCTCTGCCGGCATACTGCCGGACAAAGTTAAGTGGTCTTGGATAACAGAAGACATTTCAAGTAGTCATAAATGTATTGCTTGCTGATACCACTATGGGAACTACCAAGCAATATGGGAAGACATTGTTGTGTTTCAGGGGATGCCACAACTTTTACTTTTACTCATCTAGGCATTTGTTAAAAGTCATCATGGATCACAAATGCTCTGTTTCAGGGAAATGCACCTCGCCCTGCTCGATGGAATAGTCAATGGATCTCTTCAGCTGCAAGAGGTGGAGTACAGGCCCAAAACAGACAATCCCAATGAGTACTTTGAAGATAGAAAATGGCTGGCCACTTTAGTAGAGCAGGTAGAGACAGAAGCTACAGAGGAACATGCAAGCTAGATAATAGAAGGTGCGAAGGCACAAAAAAGGAATGGCATTGTGGTTGCCATAGGACAAGATGAGTGGCTCCAGATTATGATGAATCACCAGAAGAACGGATGAAAGAAGTTCCTGAAATTCAACCACTAACATACAGCTGAGATTCAACTAAATTTATGAACATTAATGAACTGTTATGTACTCTCCATATTGACACATGGCTTTTTGCTACTTTGCCTTGCTGAAATTCCTCAAAGCGAGGATTATTCAAGTGGTACAGTTGGACTTTGAGACAGTTGAGAAACAGTGGCCCAAGTATGTGAAAGCATAGTTCCATGGGCTGACCACCATGGTTGAAGTCTAGGGGCCATATTTACAAGGAAGTAACGCAGCGTGGTGTCGCAAGCTATTTGGCTGCGTCACGCTGCGTTACTTTTAAAGCAAAGGGATGCATCATATTTACAACAATATGACGTATCCCTAAGCTCTTCCCTGCGCTGGTGCACAATTGGATGCCATGCGCCAACGCAGGCACCCTTGCACCATGGGTGTTTTCCTCTTTCTATGCCTGCTGCAGAACGCAGCACACATAGAAAGAGGAAAAAACGAGGAGAAATAAAAGTATTTTTCACCTTGTGCCTCCTTACGAGTCCCCTGGGGAGGCATAGGATTCTGACACATTCCCAGGTTTACGAAACGTTATAAATCTGGGAATGCGGTAGAATCCACTGGGTTGCGTGGGAACCCCCACAGCAACACCCTTGGAATGCTCCTTTCACGCAAAGTGCTGCGTGAAAATGGGACGTATTTACTAGGACATGAAAAGCCACTCAGGGTGGCTTTACGTGTCCTTGTAAATATGGAGCACCACACTGCGTCGCCGGTGCGTCAAAAAAAGTGACGCACCGATGGCGCAAGGGGCTTGTAAATATGCTACATGATGTCTAGGTGCTGGGGCTATCATACAGCTGCAAGTAAAAGCGGCAGATACCCCTGGCTAAGGGGAAACACAACTCAAGGCTATAGGAGCTGGTCAGTGCTGATTTCTGTCAACACTCCAGACTGTCGACATCAGATCTTTCACGTCATAGGATTCCCAGGTATCCTGAAGAGAGACTGTGTGCTCAAATTCAGTAGAAGTTGCCATCTCAAGATTTGAGAAGGTGAAATAAACAGACAACAGATTGCCTTTCCTGGGTGATAATTTTTGACAGTACCTAGACAGCTTCAGAATTCACCATCCCAAAGTAATTCAGCACTGACCACTGGCAAATAGAAAGGCAGAGTGATCCATGCACACCCTCAAGAAATCATTAACAGCCAATGAAGATGGGACCTGGGCACTAGATGTGTTGCATTGTGTGAGAGAATCTCAGAATAGCTTTCATTCTTAATTCCTCAGATGGGTTTACACTGACCAACCTACTGCTGGGACATTCGGTGACAGGAACCAGCCCTGTTAACAGCCCCTGGGAACTAGCAGTCCCATGCCGCAGTGAGGTGGAAGGCTGACAAAAGCAAAGGAATGAAGGAGTCATGGGAGGTAACATATGCTTTCCTGGATGAACCTCACCCTTTCATGGTGTTCTGATGACTTGCAACACTCATGAACTATACATATATGTTGCAAATCAATGATTTATCATGTCATTTGTGTTTCTCGATGCACAATGTGTGCTACTAAGCCACAATAGTTATTTTTGATATTTAAAAAAAAATGGCTTGTATGTAGTTTTAGGTCTGGCTATTGACAGCTTTCACTGTCTGCCTGGAGCCATGTCAGTACAACATGCAGTATACAGTGCAGGGATTTGGGTCACTCCCCGCCCTCAGGCAGCTATCAGCTTATTTGGGTGAACCCCCTTCAGCCACGGGAGACACAAAGAAGTCCCCTGCTCTGACGAGTGAATTTCATCTACTTCATCAGGCCTCCTGCCTGCTTGCCATGGCCGTTGGGTGTGACTCCGTCAGTATTTCCCTCAGTGCCGACTTTAGGGCGGTGCGACCGGTGCCATCGCCCTGGGTGCAAAGCTCGAGGAGGCACAGTTTGCAAGCAGTCGGCACCAGGCAATTACGTGGTGAGCTGAAGAGTTTAAGTCTAGTTTTCATCCTAGTGCGGCCGCCATCAAAAACAGTCTCCACTCCTAGGCCTAAGCCTCCCCCCCCTTCCATTACCTATGGGACGTGTAGGCTTGCTGGGTGGCCCTGCAGATCCAGCAGGAAGAATTCGGAATTCGGACTGCCAAGATTTGCAGTGGCTGGGGGCTGGAGACACAAACCGACCTGCCAACTTATAAATACATTTCACCGTGTGAGGAGGGATGGGCCCTTAGAGGGGGTGGGGCCTTGTGCCAAGAGCTACCTAAGAGGCACTCTGCCCTCCACCAATCCCCCCCACTGCCTTCCAAAAACAAACAAGGGGCAACTGAGGCTGTTTCCTGAGTCCTAGGGTGCAGGGTCGGCTCCTCCGCAATGTCGGAGGAGAGTCACCCCACTGACTCAGAGCCAGCAGCAAAAAAATAAAACGATATTTCAGTATTGTTTTATTTTTAAGCCGCTGGCTCAGCCAGTAAGTGCAGGGAGGGGCGGGGCTGAGGCATGAGAAGGGGGGGGGGGGAAGGAGTGCTAGTGCACTACCTAAGTGCTCATGTGTGTTTAGCTGTCTCAGGCCAACCAAAACTCACATGCGCACTTAGGTTTCTCTAACCCGGCTGTATTGAACAACTGAGTTAGAGAAACCCCACACACTCCCTGATCTGAGCAGGTCGTCTCTCTAGCCTGCTCAGGCCAATCCTCGTGCTGCAGAGCAGCGCAGCGATTAGACAGGGAGTCTGTCACAAGTCTGTGGTGTCTGCTAGGACAAGGAATTCCCAGCACCAAGGCACGCGCGGGAGGCGGCCGGCAGCAAGTAAGTTTAACCTTTTTCTAATGTTTTATTTTTCTTATTCCTATTATGTTGACAGGCAGGGCCCTGGGCCAGGTCCTGGGCAGTCATTCACTCTGTACATCTGCGACATTTGGCTGCTTCCAGTCGCGGGAAACCTGACAGGGTTGCGTGGGAATAATGTATTCCGAGGGTCAGCCGAGAGTCCATCTAATGGAGCAACAAGAACCTACGTAGGCAACCGGCAGATGGGTACATTAAAATTCTCGAAAGTAGGAGAGAGTGTGTGTATAAGAGAGAGAAAGTGCATGCACGCAAGTGGAAGAGCGCTTGAAGCACTAACTACACTATAACTGACAGTGCACCATGAAACTGGGCCTTGCAGAAGTGGTTACTTTACTTTACATTGGTAAACAGTGATTTCTCGCAGCTTCTGGGCCCAGGCCCTCGATAACGTTGTCATTAAAAGCATATTAAAGGATTTCTAAACTCTTAAAAAAGTTTAATAACTGTGATTGCTCAAAATTGCGCACAGTAATTATGAGTTTTGTATTAAGGCTTCAAATCACAATATAATTACGCAGAGTAAATGAGCCTGAAACATTTTCACGCACATCAAAAAGAGCCTTTTGCTAAAACACCTTTAATTTTAGATGTTTATGCACTGTAAATTTGAAAATACATAGAGTCACTCCGTCCTTAGACAATTAATTTTATTCCCCTTCAGGAGTTCTGGAAGGTATAAAAACTTCTTAAAATAACCCTCACCCACCAGGGTTACCCATTGGTGGCATGCTTCATCATTGCGTTCTTCTCGTCCCGCTGCGGAACGGGGTGCGCTGAGACCTACAGGTACTTAGGAGCACTGATAGTCTTTGGCTAATCCAGATGAAAAAGGTAGAAGTGGGGGGGGGGGGTTGGTTTTTTGAGATATTAAAAAATACCTGGCTAGTAGGAAAAAATACTCTTTATTTGGACCTCTATCCGGTATGGTTAAAAAATGGGAAAAATTGGAGGCTGAAAAAGATAATGTCCTTGAGTCTCACTGGTCGACATGTTTCTAGCCCTACCCCAACGCTATTCTTCAGGAACAAGGAAAAATATATATACTCCCTGATACCACTCCTCTTTGCACGTAGTTCACTGCATGCTCATTTGAAATCAAATAGTAAATACCAATAAATACAGCACCTAGTCGGCGATGTTTTTTGAAAATCTGCAAAGGTATATGAAGGGGAGGAGAGAGTTAATAGGACATGGCAAATTGTCCCAGTTATATTAGCTATGCCATAATATACTTCACCGTTGTGGGTTGTGTGATATATGTTTCTGGAACATTAAGTGAGCACTTCTAGTGATGCGTAAAGCCGTGCAATACAGAAAACTATATACTATATACAACATAGAACACCAAAACACACACAGTTCTATTTGTCCTATATGTTATGTCATGTTAAAAGGGTTTTGTAAAGCGCTCGTACACCAATTGGTTTCATGGCGCTATCTAGGAAGGCAAGCCTAGTGGTTCATTCGTAGGCCTGGGTAAACAGCCAAGTTTTAAGAGACTTTCTGAAACTCATTAGGTTGGTACTGGATCTGATTTCCAGTGGGATAGAGTTCCACAATTTTGGGGCTAGAGTGGCGAACCTACAGCCCCCTTGGCGCTTGAGTTTAAACGTAGGGACATTCAGAAATAGAAGATGAGCCGATCGCAGGTTGATAAGGCTATCCATGAATTTAGGGCTTTGGCCATGCAGGGATTTGAACAGCAGGCAGAAAAACATACATGTTGTTAGCCCTAGTGAGGCACCATGAGTCCAAAATGGGGGGGGAAGGGGCGCCTGTAGTCACACACTATTTAGAATGAAAAAAGGCAACATGAGCTCTTCTGTTATAAGCACATCTGGGAGAATGCATGAAAGAGGAAAGAGGTTCATTTGTACTCACTCCGTCAAGGCTGTTCCCTTACTCTGGGACCTGTGCCTGCCTGTGGCTCCGAGGATGCCGGTGGTGGCCCTGTATTAGACTGCGTGAGTCAGTCCGACGTCGGCATTCTCGTGTCTGTGAAAGACTAAGGCGCCAACCTTATAAAAATGGCTGCCCGGGAAGGGACTAATACCTGGGTCGTGCATCTCATGCCGTATGTAAATCCTGATGAGGGAGTCACGGACAATCTTACCCTGGATTTTGATACAAGGAGGAAGAATATTTTGCAAGGGATATTGCAAACATTAAAAAAAATATTTTTATATAAAAATTGTGATATTGTTGTTTTTGCAAATAGAGGGAGAGGATGAGGGTTAGGATATAAATATTATATATATATTGAGATACTTCCTATATCTGTAGGTGGTGGGAAATTATAGGGCAGAAAAGGAAATAGTTAGCTGCTATATCGCTGGTTTACATTCATAGAGGAACATTGAGATTGTCTAAATACATGTTTCACTTGATGCAGTGGCGATGTTATACACCAGATTAGTTATTCTTGGGTGTGTATCCTGTTCATGGTAGGCCATCCTGAAGAGCACTTTGATGTCGTTCCTTGACGTGCAGACTTTATCACGTGAACTGACCCCAAGGGATGTTTTCTTTAAGGCCCCCTATGTGTGTCTTAAGTCTAAAAACCCATCATTGTTCTTTTTCAAATAAAAGCGATTACTGACTCACTTTTTAAAGGATGACCCATTGTAAGTCCCTTACAGTATGTTTTTGCTCCATGTAGTGTACTGACATTTTTGTGGTTGCGCGACCACATCTGAGACTGCTGCGGTGTTCACTGATTCTGGTTTTTACTTTCTGTTGGTCATCCCTATGTAATGTAGATTACAGTGACATGTAATCATACACACTACAAATTGGGAGTTGCAGTTATAGAAATGTTGCAACTCCCAGGTCGTGTTGTTGTTGAAAGTGATCAATTTGGTTGTCTTGGTAAGGTGACAGACGCTGTAGCTGCCATTGGGGGGGGATGTCCTGTTATGGGGGAAATGAACGCTTGATTCTATTTTATCTCATTTGTTTTGTGTGGTGCTGTGTGTACCGCCATGTCACGTAGGCTGCGGCCCCTTCTATGTGAGAACATAGGCTTGGGGAATTGTAGAGTACCACCATTAAGTGTGCGCCAGTGTTTATTTATAATTTTGCTCACTTGATTGGATGCGCTGAGGTAGGTAGTGATGCAGATTGGTCGTTCTTCTCTCTCTATGGGTGCTGTGATTTCTAATAGTGCTTCCCTGTGGTTGTTTCTAGCTCGTTTCATTGCGTTAGAGATGATTCTGTCAAGGTAGTCCCTAGCTTGTAACTTAGATACCGGGCCTCGGCCTGCTTCTTATAATCACACACTGGGGGATATTCTCAAGAACGTGTGTTAACTATCGCCAAATTCGCTTAACGCAACTTCCCACATTGCAGTCTATTGCGGGAAAATAACACTGTTAATGCAGTATTCTCAACCCGGCGGCACCATGCGATAGTCTCACGATAACGCGCCAAATGCCCGCGTAAAAATCTACGCGACGCCGAAAAAATGCGAAACGTGAAAAAAGTGGCGCTGTCCCCAATGGCGATACAAAAATCAGCGATAACCAGCGACAGGCCTGCGATTCCCACGCATCATGCGTGAGAATGCACTATAAAAGCAGAGAAAAAAAATAAAAATGTAACTGCTTAGCACCATGGGCGCACCAGGACCGAGTGCAGAGGACAACGCGAACCCCACAAGCCCCACAGACGACCAGCCAGGAACCCCGGGGCCGGGGAAGGGCAAGGAGAAGAGGAAGATGGGGTTCAGTCCGCAGGAAAACCGGATCATAGTCACGGAGGGGACAGAACACTACCAACAACTGTTCGTCACCTCCACTGTGTCATCGGCAACACAAACGGAAATATGGCAGCCCATTGTGAATGCAGTCGGAGTGTTGAGGAGGTCAATGGAGGAGGTCAAGAGGAGCTGGCATGATGTGAAAAGCCAAACCAAGCAGAAACTCGCTGCCAACCGGAAGGCAGCCACGGCGACTGGAGGTGGGAGTCCTGCGCCACAGGAGGAGGTGGATGAGCTGGAGGAAATGGTGGCCACAGTCATCAGTGCGGAGACGGTGCAAGGAGTTGGGGGTCCGGACACTGCTCGATATGACCTGACCCAACAGCAACAGGGTGAGTAATGACCAGGGACTGGGGGGGCGGGGGGAGATGGGCACAATGGCACACATGCACAATTATGTGTAGCACACTGCACACCCACAATCAATCAATCAATCAAGGAATTTGTAGAGCGCACTACTTACCCGCGAGGGTCACAAGGCGCTGGCCTTGGCACACTGCAGCACACATAGAAACACCAAGTAGGCCCCCGTCCACCATGTGCACAAATGCCCCCCCCCCCATCACCAATCTCACAACCTACCCATGCACATGTGCTGAACCCAGCAAAGCAGCGGCTCTGTGAGCCACACTGACAATGCATGACACTGCATGACCAATAGCATGGCTGCAGTCAAAAAACATGACATGGTGCACGCCACGACACTGAGGTGGCCCAGTGTGGATAACATCCTCAAAGGAACAGGTCACACTCTGACACATCCACCTGCACATACAACCCCTGACGTCAACAACACATCTGCAGACAAACAATGCACAAGAGTCCAAAATCCGTCCAAGAGCACAAATGACCCAAGTCGCCAACATCTCAGCACCGTAAAAGCACACAAGTCAAAGGCACACCGCCTCAAAGGGATAAGGGGCCGCTAAATCAGAGCTGCAGGGGCGACTCTCCCACAATGCAGCACACACACATAGCAATCACAGCACATCAACATTGACGACAATGTGGTATAAAGTGCCACACTTACACCACAGAACAGAGGACACAACTGGTGCTGGATCTGCGTAGAAACTGGCCAATCACATCAGGCATAGCAGGAAACTGTCAGATGATAATGTACGAGTACAACCTCACATCCGTCATGTAGTCGAAATGTCCACTGTCTCCCATCAAATACCCAGCTCCTCCAAAACAGTCACAATGTACATTGTCATGCAATTTGTATGTATACATGTACAATGCGTGCACATACATGGAACACACTGTTAACCTGCATCTCCCCTTTACATTGCAGAGGGACAATCAACACCTCCTGCAGAGCAGACCAGACATCTCTTCAGTGATGATGAAGAGGACCCCCTGGCCATCTGCTCCGACACCCTCCAACGGCTCATGGACAGCCTCCGCACCCCACCTCCAGGAGCAGGGCAGCCCAGCTGCATCGAGGTGATCCCACCCCCTGCACAGACCACACAGCAGGAAGCACCCACCACCACGGCTGGCTCCCAGCACCTCACCGAAGAACACATGGCATTCCAACGCCGTGTGTCAGACTGCCAGAGGGGGCTGGCTGAACAGGTGCGGGTGGGTTTCGACCTCATGGCAGCCAAACTAGATGCCATACATGGGTGTCTTAGTCCCATCAGGGACCACTTACAGTCCCTAACGGACACCCACAGTCTGCTCCATTCTCTACAACAATCCTTGGCTGACCTCGCTGGAGCCATTACTCGGATACAAGAACTGTCTAGTCAGACAGGCTCCAGCGACGACAGCACAGAGTTGGCACAGATGCGGAGGACAATGGAGAACATGGAGCGGATGCAGGCAGGAAGGATGGCTGCCACGGCTGAACACCAGTGAGATGTAGCTGGGATATTCCATGCCCTGCAGATCCTCATCTTGCCATTGCTGCCACAGAGCCTGTCCCAGATGACTGCTGCAGGAACTTCGACACACACATCTCCGCCCCCTGATGTGTCAGTGGCACACAGTGATGCAGCCATACCACCTCCGCCCCCTGATGTGTCAGTGGCACACAGTGATGCAGCCATAACACCACCACACACACCTGGCACACCTGACACAGAAGACATATCAGAGGACGAAGATGTGGATGGTAATGACTGTGTCAAAAAGGAGGTTGTAGCATTCATCCCCCACCATATGGCCTGTTTCTGCTTGGTACAGCCCTCTGAATCATGTCCTGGTACAACACCTTCCACTGTCCCCCAAAACACTCTGCGACATTCACCTGGACCCCGACATGGACTGCCATATCTGCTCTGGTTACCAATGACACAGCAAACAGGCTGCGGACTCAACCCTTCCTCTACCGATTAACTTGTCATTCCCTAAAGGACTCTGTTTGGCCCTCCACTGGGCAACCATGTAATGTGGGGTGTGCATGGCCATGTAGTGCTCCAGCTCCGACACTCCACAGAATGTGAATAAAACATTCCTAATCACACAGATGTGTCATGTCTATGTTCAATCAAGTATAACAGTATGGATGGCTGTAGGGACATTGATTGCACAAAAAGGTACACCCTGGGAAATGACATCAATGCGAATGTTTGACCGTGACACACATGGCCAATTAGATGACTGTGAAGGTGTGAACTAGCTGTGGCCTCATTGATCATGAACAACAATCTCGCAACCCCCCAACGTAGCCCCACGTCCATGTATTAAATAGGGCTGTGTGTAAAAATGTCAAAGTCGGTAGGAGGCCTAAAGTAGTGTCCCACATCACATGTGACAACAGAACATCTCTTCGCATACCTACACACACTCAACCGTGTGGACACAGCCTGGTTTGATGGAACACATTGATCCACATGGCAAGAAGTTGGACACCATACTCACATTGCTGAAGACACGTAAGCACACAGGTCTACCAGCAACTCTCCCAACCACAATGTCTGGCTCACAGAGGTGGAGCTGGCACTAGGGACTCACCCCTAAGTGAAATGCGTCAGTCAGTCCCTCCCTGTGTACGGACAATGCTCATTGAGGCACACGATTTGGCATGCTAATCAACACTCATCACAGTTGAACACTAGTGAAGTTGCGTACACTTTATTAGCATGTGCGTGTCAGTACGGGCAAGACAAGGGCCACAACATGCAGACCAATGCATCATACACTAACAGGCAGCAAAGGAACATGTAGAGGTGCAAGACATGGGGAGGCACAAATGAACACCAATCATTACGGATGCCAACGGTCTCAGCCCACCTTGCCTTGCTGGACGAGTCATGTGGTGTTTGGCGAATGCTCATTGCACCGTGTCAGGGGACACCACTCACAGCCCATGGGATCTGCATAGTCCTGTACCACCAGACTGCGCTGACTGTCTGCTCTGCTGACAGTGAGCAGGTGAAGGAGTCCAACAAGGTCACATGTAGTACTACATTGCCATGTGTGTACTCTCCCTCCAGCGGTGTGTCAGGTTGAGGAACGTTGCCAGGCGCCGCTGTCCACTCACCTTGCACAGGTGTGTGTCAACCCGCAGTGTTGCACGCACATGCATTCTGAGTCCAGGCGAATACAGCCATGTCCACTGTTATGGTGGGATGTGTGTCTATTTCTCCAAGATGCAAAAGGGTGTTGGGACCTGTGCTATGGGTTACAATCTTTTGTGTCTGCAGGAACGTAGTTACTCGTCCATGAAAGCGAGCGCAGCTTCATGGGCAATCAGTTCCAAGAGTACCTCGTTGTCGACTTCAACGAACATGGGGGCGAGCCAATCCATTAGTTGGTCCGGACAGATGTTCTCCGTCCACGCCGTTTCACCAATCCGCAACACAGCCCAATAGGGGAGCGCTTCGATGTGGTCACTGCACACGAGGAATTGTGCAATCTCACATGCCCAACTGCCAGCACATACGCCAAATACCAAGGCATCCCATGAACGGGTATCACGGTTACACTCCTGGTCGTGGTCCAACAGGGGGTGTGCACACACATGTCATAATCCAGTTCAGCTACTGTTGTGTTGGATAGGCAGACATCCATGGGCCACTCGAATATGCATGATCGACAGTGGAACCAGGGCTGGACGCAGGTGACGTACGCAAGACGGAAGCTCAGACGGTAACTGATGCGCAACACTGCCAGTGCCCCCAACAAATGCAGCATTCGGTCACGGTACAGTTCCACGTGACAGGGGTTGTGCATGTGCCCGGGATGTTCTGACATTGCGTTGTTCGCTCTCGTAGAACCGGCACTCTTCTGACCTGCGGCTGTTATGTGGATGATATGCCACAGCTCGGAGCAATGAGTCGTATGAGTGTACAAAGTTTGG